>VZRJ01013254.1:0-104213 GCA_013397565.1 Ptilonorhynchus violaceus | reverse complement strand
GCTCCAACGGAGAATTCTCCCAACAACAGACAAGGAACTGATAAGGGGTTTGTCTGTTCTCTTATGGTTGCCGTTTAACTGTCTTGTTATATATAACCCTAGTAAAGAACTGTTATTCTTTTTACCACATCTTTGCCTGAGAGCCCCGTAATTTCAAAGGTACAGTAATTCGGAGGAGGGAGGGAGGGAGGGAGGGAGGTCATCCTGTACTCAAGGGAGGTTTCCCACCTTCCTTGACAGACACCTGTCCTTCAAACCAGGACAGATTTCTTCTCCTGTCTCTTGTCAGGCCTCTGTGAATCATTGTGCACTCAGCTCCTCAACATACATCAGGGATACACGTGGTAGGCATCTAGTAGGAGATGACCAGAGGCAGTAGCTTACTTAGTGGTCCATTTCTCAGTATTAGAAAGCCAAGTTATGTTACAAACACCAGAAAAAGGTTACTGCTCCCAGTAAAAGCATCACTCAGGAGCATGGTTAAGCACATGCTGAACAAAAGGAAAGGGAAAGCTATCAAGAAAAGAAGGAAAAGTGAATTAAGTATTGAACTTGTGTTTGATTCATTTTTACTTTATTTGCATTCAAGAGAGGTAAACATTAATGAAACTGCTGATTTGTCTCACAGACTGAACCATTTATTTGGTTCAGACTAGCTAGTTTGAGAAGCTTAAGATCTTTTTATATGATTCTGCCCAAGAATCCTGAACTCCATGGATTTCTTCTGGAAAAAATACAAGACCTCTTCTATAGCCATGCTAGTTCATGTCTAGCCTTATATTTTGTGATGGGAAGATTTTCTTGCAGTGGTTTTCTGACATATATCCAATTTGAAATCGATGTGTCATGTCGTTTGGTTCTGGATAGTTTCCTATATAAAGTAAAACAACCATTATTGTCATTGTAACTGGTCTGCACTGACAGATAGTCCCAGAGCTGGAACATTATTTTCTGGCATCTAATGATTCATTCAGAGATCTCAAACAAAGAGAATTTCTTATTTTAAAAAACTTCTTTGCTTAATGGAAATATGTGAATAGAAACAAATGCACATATTTAATGATCTACATTTGTATAAAGAGAAGTGACTGAATTTTATATTTAGGGGAATATGTCTGGAGGAAGATGGGATCTGTGACTTGAAAAGGTTATTGAATACTGTCCAAAAGAAGGGCACTTGTAACCTACTATTAACAAAAAGATGATGATGGGTGCTGTTAATTGTTCCCTTTGCTTGTCTATTGCTTTCTCTTTATTGTTTTGACTTCTAGACCTTAGTGTCCTTATGATCTGGTCTGAATTAAAGTCCCTTTGGGTGCTTCCAGTATATTTGCATTTTCAGGTGTGTAATTAAATGCAATATTGACCTCAGTGTGATTGCAAACACAGCAGAAATTATGAGAATCCCACCATTAAAATTTATCATGAAATATCTTATAAAATGTATTTTAAATGTTGTAACATGTCCCCTCATAGTCTAGTTAAATTCTACATTTTTATGACAGATTTAGAGTAATTGCAGCTATTAAGTATGAGCACTGTTACATTATCCAGGAGAGAATCTAGACAGTTGTTGTAGATAAATGTCAAACTGAAGCAACAGATGTTTCGCTCTTTGTTGCTTATAGTTAAGATTTTTACAAATACAAAAGCTTTTATAGGTCTTATTATAAGCAGAAGGTGTGTCAGGTCATTATTATTTGTCCATTACTAGTTTGAGAATCATTGTCTAGGTAGCTGCCTTTCTAATTATCAGAAATCCAGTGCAGGTCGGTTTTTGTCTCTACCTGCCAAAGCACCAGTCTTTCCTGAACAGTCTTTCCTGAAGAATGTGCAACCCTTAGAGACGGGCACCAGTGCTGTCAGCTACTTATGCTGTACTGGGGCTTAATGTTCAGCTTGTTCCAGACTTCAAGAAAATGCTTATATCAGCAGCTGAAATATTCTTTGCTCTTGATTTCTTTAAAGAAATTCTTCGTTGCCAAATGGCAGTCTCATTGCAAGCAGTGGAAGGAGTTTTCTTCATGCAGTCCTCCCTGGTGCTCCACAGGAGCCGAGGTTCTCGGCGCTTGGGACTGTGACATGTCATCAATTTGCAACTACAGTAAATTATGTTCTTTTATCTAAATAATTATTTTTCCAGCCAACGTGTAGCAGCTAACTGTCACCTTTATATCCTACAGAGCTTTTCAAGTCTAGCTTTTGATGTGTACTGGGTCAGCCTCTAGGGCCTTTTTGCAAGGACCAACTACTGCAGGAATTGTTAGTCCTTGAAATATTAGAAAAGATCAGAAAATCAAAAAGGCCAGACACGGAATGGAGTTAAACTAACAAGCAGTAAAATGTGTAACAATAAAACATTTCATAAGCACATTAGCAGCAAGTGGAAAATGGGAAGGAAACAATGGGCCCACTATTCAAGGGGACAAGAATGACAGTTGCAAAGATGCAAAAATATTTAATGCTGTTTTGCTTCAGTTGGATAACCTGATCCTCATTTGCACTCAAAGAGTAAGAATTCAAGCCAGAATAAAGAAAAAACCAGTAAGAGAGCACCTAGATAAGCTGGTTGCTTTGGGCCTCATGAAATCATAGGGGGTTGCTTGAGACCATTTTATACAACACAGGTGAGGTTACAGAAAACTGAAAAGGAGCAGACAGCTGAAATTTGTCTTATCTAGTTTTAGACATCTACAGAGTGGATATCTATATCTTGATGGTGAGATTCTTTTGGTCTTAGATACTGGCTTAATGATTTTCTGAATTGTGCCCTAGACTCCACTGACTTTTGACTAAAACTACTCTGATTTGGGTGCATAATTGTTTTAAAAGCTGTCCTTTAATACTAGTTATCAATTGCTTACTATTTAAGTGAAAGGATGTATGAGGAGGATGTCACTAAAGATCTGTCCCATGTCTGGTAGATTGTTTGGTGCCTTCGTTAGAAATGGGGATGATGTACACCAGAGGGGCTGGTTACCACCTTGTCAAGGTGATCGTAACAGACACAGCTCTGTACATATGAAATTGAGCATATCAAACTGATCCCTACAAACTAGAGAGCAAGCCTGGGAAAACATGGCTAAAAGTCATTGAAGACCAGTGCAAAATACTTTACCAAGGTCAAGTAGTCAACTACACAAATAGGACTACACAGGGTCTACCAACACCCTACAGTTGTGGAAACAACACAGCAAACCAGACCAAAACCCCAACAGCTAACACTTAATGCACAAACAGGACTGCAGCATCTAAAACAAGCAAAATGATGCTTCTGATAGATTTAGCACTGATGTAACTTCACAGTTTCCAAGGCTGAGATAGCAAATGTTTTCCTGTGTGGGTGTGAGGAGCAATCGGTATGAGACAGGTTTGGCAGAGCAATTCGGGCAACTCTATCCTGCAGCATTCACCACATGGAATGCAAAAAACATCATAAGTCCTTTAGAAATATGGCAGCTAGTGTCTACATAACACCTACTCATCCCATCCCGCAGCTTATAGTTACATGGCCCAGAAGACAAATAAAGCTTCAAGAAGCATTTTTATGACCTATTGAATTCTCAGGAGGACTACAGGTAACCTTGCCCTGATTTTAGGGGTTTATTTGGAGTGGGGTAGTTCTTACTGTTTCTTCGTCTTTAGACCCTGTATAAGAACACATTAGTGTCACATAAAAATGCAGGGCCTGGTTCCTGTCTTCTCTTTTGGAGGAAGGGAGGGAAACCTTCCCCTGCCCCCTTTTATGGGGTGATTTCATCCACCAAAATTCCACTAAGCAATTGCATCAAAATGTAAATAATATTTTAGTTCATTTTACTTCTCTGCGGTTATCTGTTTACTTTCTAGGGCTGATCATTTGCTCTTAGAGTTGCCATTAATCTTAGAATTAGGATAATCTCTTTTGAATGCCTAAATTTTTTTATCAGCTTTCTAATTCCCAACTCAGAAATGAAGCTGCTGAGTAATCAATAATCTTGTTCAGTAGGAACAGCTGTCTTTGCTGGGTAATGGCCAGATCTTGCTATAATGAAGGCAATGGCAAGTTTCTATTCACTTCAATGGGAACCATATTGGACCCCAGATTAAAGAAGGCCACCTGAGGCAGGGTTTGTAGGGAGAAGTGATTAACATTTTTAGATCAATGCACAGTTGGAAAACCAGAGAATCTTTGGGACACAGAGACTCTTCCTTAGATCTGGAAAAGACATATCAAACTTCAAGTTCATTTTAGGAACTGTTGTTCATGTTAATCTGCTTCTGATTTTTTTTTCTATTAGATGTTTTAAGACAAAAAGAGTGACAGGCATCAGAGAAAGGAAGGATAGATTAGTAAATGTTACAACAAATTGGAGTTCAGGATTTTATTTTTCTTTGCTTTGTATTCAGCTAATTTAATTCTTCAGACTGTGTTTACAATTTCTTGACACAACTATAGCAGTTTTCATTTTTAATTTCCTCAGGATCACTGGTTAAGTGAGATTAGGACAGAAGTGTTTGGCTATGAGGTTAACATTCTTTTATTTTCCTGTTGCAAGGGCTAAGGTGCCACCACTAACTTTCTGAAATAAGGAGACATTTCATTCAGAAAATCCTTCCATCTAAAATTAGTTAAAGTTTCACAATGAAAGAAAATCATTATTGCTATCATTGTTTTTGATGCTTTTAAACTTTACACTTGTCAACCTTTGACTTACATAGTACAGACAAACAGGACACTTCTGTTACTTTGTGACTCTTACTCTGAATAGGGCTCTCTAAATGAGAATTTTAAAGGCTGTTTGGGATAGGAACTACTTTACACAAAGGTCTGTTCAGTGTGTCCCTAAAATATACTTTTCAATTGCTGTATATGTTAAATACCTTAGCTTACCACGGCTGAAAATCTGACCCCTTCAATTTTTGGTTTTTTTGTGTTACTGTTCAAATCTCTTGGGAGATGTGAGTAATCACTTTGATATTTTTAAAAGATTTTCAGTGTCGTCTATATTAAGATTTCCTGAGGAATCAAAATGGACTAGAATGAGGCAGCCGTGTGATGGACAAGATCTTCTTATCTGTGATGAGGATTACACCAATGTGTATTTTAATATCATCATTCATAACTGGTCAGAAGTGAAAATTCTCCTCTGGTAAGGATAAAATCTTTCAGCTATTTTAAAAATGTGACTCAGACTGCAACTCTTTTATGTGATTTAGCCAAACATAGCTACATTGCTTATAGCTGGGAATCCAATGTGTATGGGACACATCCTTTGCCATGGAAATTGCTGATCCCATGGTCAACAGCTGTAATGTGGAGAGCACATTAGCTAGTAAAATAGCAGCAGAACAGTTAGTGATAGAGTTTCATTCAAATATCCCTAAAGGAATGCCCAAATAAGCAAACATCAAACATTGTATTAAACAATAGCTGGTAACTCAGCTTAACCAACAGAACCTGTGCCTCTGTGCAGTGCAAACCTGCCCTGGCTACATGGTATGGAGATTTGCCACAGCATTATTAAGCAGTATAAGAACTGTGAAGAGTCCTGTGAGCAACAAGATGCTCTGTTCATGCATTCCAGAAACCTTCAGCTCCACATGGTGCTGAATCCAATAAATAAGTTTATGGAATGATGCACCAAAATGACAAAGTCCCCCACATCTACTGTGTTGGGGAGGGAGTTGCTACAAGCAGGGACAACTCAGGGAGGATCTGTGAACAAGGTGACAAATTCCAACTCAGAAAAGAGATATAAATGAGCAGCGGAATGTGGGAGTTCAGGGAATCAGCACAGCACCCACACCCATGAGCATTTCAAGGCACTTTGCCATCTGACACAGCTCAGTGTTTTGGATGCAGGCTGTGATCTGTGCAAGGAGCCCACTGTGGGAATGGAAAGGATGAGCGTGAGTCAGGCTCCCAACTGGGCTGCCTTACTTGAAGACTGGGGTTCAGGTGAACAAGTTGTCATGTCTGCAAGTAGGACATGGATTATCTCCCTAGTAAAACTTGGCTTTGCTGGCCTGTAGTTCAGTTTGAAAATGAGGCCTATATCAAGAACATAAGATGTTTTAAGGAACAGGAAAAGGCCATCTGGCCTCACATGCATGCAGGTTTTTTAGTCTATCTTAGACCTACTTGCCTGCATTTTCACTATGCTTCGTAATCCTTTGCTCCTCTATGCAAATCACAGAATCACAGAATCACAGGATAAGCTGAGTTGGAAGGCATCCACAAGGATCATCGTGTCCAGCTCTTGGGCCTGCACAGCACCATCCCTGAGAGTCACCCCATGTGCCCGAGAACATTGTCCAAGTGCTTCTTGAACTCTGTCAGGCTGGTGCTGCAACCACTTCCCCAGGGAGCCTGTTCCAGTGCCCAACCAGCCTTTGGTTGAAGAACCTTTTTCTAATATCCAACCTAAACCTCCCCCAACACAACTTCAGGCCATTCCCTCAGGTTCTGTCACTGGTCACCACCAAGAAGAGATCACTGCCTGCCCCTCCTCTTCCCTTCACAGGAAGTTCTAACTGCGATGAGGTGTCCCCTCAGTCTCCCCTTCTCCAGGCTGAACAGACCAAGTGACCTCCCCATACGGCTTCCCCTCTAGAACTTCACCATCTTCATTGCCCTCCTTTGGACACTGTCTAATAGTTTAATGTCTTTTTTATATTGTGGCACCCAAAACTGCCCCCAGGACTCGAGGTGAGGGGCCCCAGTGCAGAGCAGAGCAGGACAATCCCCTCCCTTGCCCGGATGGCAATGCTGGGCCTGATGCCCCGAAGGGCACAGTTGGCCCTCCTGGCTGCCAGGGAACTGCTGGCTCATATTCAAGAGAGAAAGGAGAAAGGAGAAAAATATCTGTAGAACTGTCTTTCAACGCATTTCTGTGCTTTGCTGCAGTTGCCTTTCCTGCTAACTTATTCCACAAGTTTATTAAGCTTTACATAATGCCTGACTTCTTAGTTTCCTCTTCATTTGACATAATTTGTCATTTTTGCTTAGTGCCTAATCAGTTTTGAAACGATACATCAATTCTACTCATACTTATATATGAACTATATGGATAAAATATGTATACAAACTATACATATACAAACATAAACACGATTATATTTCCAGTTGATCAGGCTTTTGTTGTAAAAGTGGCAATAGATTTAACAGTTTTAACTTTTCATTATCAGCTAGGTTAATGAAACTAACTACTGCTTTCTTCATTTTGTGAATTATGTGTGAAAGTCATTACCATTATTAACAGAATACACAGTAACAATATTTGATGCAAGCATGGTGTGCAAAGAATATACAGATGACAATTCAAGAAAAAGAAAACCAAAAGAGAATTGGAGGAATTCATGCAGAGAAGCTAGATTTTGAAATAGCAAATGTCAGGTTTCAAGACAAGGGTTTGGTTTTGCAAGAGCAAAATAATAAATAGAACTGCTTTTAGTATGTTACTCAGAAAATGCCTAAACCAGTGCTATGCAGAAAATGATACAACTTGTGTCAGGGAAAAAAAATAAAGCAGAAAATATGTATTTTGCTCACAGACTTTTTTAGGTTTTATTCTCTGCTTATTTCTTCTTCTCTTGGAAGGAAAAACTAAAAAGGCAAAGCAATCTCATTTCTTTTGAAGCTGGAAATCAAAATTCTCCAAACATTTTAAGACATAATTTCTATTATTAAATAAGTTACTATATCACTGGTAGCCAAGGCAGTTTCCTTCCCAGCATACTTCTTGTTAAGCTGAACCTAGCAGAATAACAATTTAGAGGCTTCTGGTGAGAGCACTTCCTTGCAACTCTGCCTGCAGGCTTAGTGTAGGGTTCTCTCTCCGTAAATCACTCCAATCTGACAATAGTCATGGATTTGTGAAACCAAAGATGGTCATTGGTAAACCAGACATACACACAAATGGCTCTAAGAGGGACATTCTGGATGTTAGCCATTCTCCTTATGGACAAGAATTATTTTCAGTGTTTACAAGTTCACCCCAGTCAACTCTTATGTGTATCTAGGACGAGTTTGAAAATGACCTGCACCAAAATCCTTTTGGACAGTTTTATGTTCAGCTTGTACCACCTGATGAGGTGAATGCATTGGAATGTTTTACTTAGTAATTTATGAAGAGAATGAGGCTGTAATCTTTCCTCTAGTTTAAAGCCACCTGGCAACTATGATGTGGGGATCTGCCCAGGACAGAGTTAGAAATGTTTACCAATGGAAAGCATTTCAACCCTACAAAAACCAAGCAGATCATTAGTATCCATCATCTTTTTGAAGCAAAAATGCTGTATTTATGTGGTAGATTCTTTGTCTTTTGATGTTTCTACTGCCCCTTCCCATCAATACATCAAATTTTTTTTGTTTAGCTGAGCTTCTCTTGTGGGTGTGTTGTGTAATATTAGGACATCTGAATTCTCCTCTGGAAGTGTCTTTCCACTGACCTCATGGAGAGCCTAGCATAATTATACTGTTAACTTAAGAGGGCCTAAAATCAGGGAAGCTGAATCTAACATATTGAGGCTCTCTGTGAATGCTAAATCCACAAAGACCATGCCTACATGAGTGAACTGAAATGAACCAGGATAGGGATCCTCGCCCTGGCACCCACTCATCCCTACAGTTTACCTTTCAGCATCACCCTTGAAGTAGTTTTGGCCACGGCCAGCGAGGAGTCCCAGCCAGTGCCTGGGCACAGTTCAGGGGTTAGCACAAGCCAAGGACTGCTTTCAACGGGCAGTTTGGACACAGTCTCCCTGTTTTGGATGAAGGCTGTGGTGGGGAACAGGCAAGACAATTTAACTGTATGGATGTGAGTGATGACATGGCAGCTGCCCTTGGGGCTGCAGAACAGCCACTGGTGCATTGCATTTGCTAGGGCAAATACAGCCAAAAGGACTTAACTGTTGCACCCCTTAATTATATGTGCTCTATCCCCAAGTGGGAAACAGCAAGACCCTCTCTTCAAAGCAAAAGGAGTGTTAGCAAAGAGAATGATCAAAGAACTCCTAGAGCTATGCAGCAGGACATGCTAAGGGGCAGAGTAAGAGTTGGGCCAGATATCTAAAAGTAATTAGATGCATGTTTTCACTTGGGATTTTCAGCTGTGATCCCTCTTGTTGAGATAGGCCCCTTAGGATAGAGCTTTTCCTACAAAGGGTCATGCTGAATACTTTCAAGGAACTCAAAACAACACATGAGTCAAGAAGAAGACTGAGAATTTGGATTAGTATGTCAGTCCTTAATTAATAATCATTTATACAGAATGCAGAAGTTTTGACTGAACTAGAGTCAGAACAAGTTTGATTCCGTAACTCAGCTGTTAGAAAAATCACTAGGTACACAGGAAAGTCAAACTTCAGTCCCTCCTCAAATGCCTTGATTCAAGAGGTCAAGAGAACCATCACACTGGAAAAAAATCTTGGTTTTCCTCACCCCTTTTTTTCTGTGAGAAAATAATCTATCTTACCTAAATCAGATAATGCAACATGCCTTAGCCTAAATGTAAGCTCACCAGTGCAGTGGAGTGTGCTGAGATCCTGCTCTGTGGCTCATCCAGACCGAAGTTGTGGTAGATGGGCAGCAGGACTACTTCACCTACTTCATCCCATGATGAGTTTTCCACTGTGGGTACTGGGGAAAGAAGGAGGTAACCTAGGTGCTTGCCTAGGAGTTGGTCCAGCACAGCAGTAGAAATCACTTCAGACACATTCAGAGTTGAAGAATGAATTATGCTAAGAGACAGCCTTTTATTTTGGATTTAAGTCTGATTTCATAAGTCATAGTATTACATTTCTGCACTTGTCCTTTGAGATAGGTGCCTTTTAAAGCAGAGAGCATTTTTAGGTCTATTATTTTGCCCATACAAGACATCTGTAAGATGATAGCATTTATTTATAATGCTAGTACTTTATCCAGCACAGAGCTAGCTCATGCTGGTACCTTTCTCTTTAGCACTCTGAGTATTTCCAGCTGGTGACACCAAATAGCCTCCATTTCCTCATGTGGAACACTCACCAGTTGTTTTACCCCCTCCTCCTTCCTTTTTATTTTTGCTGCTGGAAGGATGTGGGTGATGATTTATAGAGCATGTCCAATTGGCTCTGTTTGCCTGTGCTGGCCTGCTTCATGCACACTGAGGTCAGTGCTGTATTTGTAGGTAACCATCCAAGGAAAACACCTCACAGCAGGCAAAAATGCTAAGTAAGTAAAACAAACTCAGGAATGTGATCATCTGTTTAGCAAAGTTTTCAGCAGTCTTTTCCATTACACTAAGCTTTCAGTCCAGTTCTACACACTCAGAAGTGAACATGGCACCGAAATATCCCAGACATCTTCAAGTATATCGGAGACTTGATTCGCTGAAGAATGTTTGGATGGGGGAACAGGGGTAGCTCCTTTTAAATGATGGGGTTAGCAGTATGTACATTTTAGTCCTAAATGTCGAAGAAAAAAAAGGTGTAGGGATGAAATTAAAAGCTACGAGGTTTGTTCAAGTTTTACAAGGCAAAACTAGAATTGCAGAACAAAAATCATCTCCTGCTGCCCCATTGTTAACTGCATAGTGACCAATTTTGCCTACCTTTGATCTGATCCCCAGTGAGAAATTCTGCCGGTATTACGGGGAGTTTTGATCTCATTTACAGTTCTGGGAGCTGACACCTGTCTCAGGTTTTCTGCAGCTGTAAGGCCAAAAGTATCTTTCATCATGATTGAGAACACGGTGAGTGCAAGAATTCCCAGTTCTGCAAGAGGGCAAAATGCATTGGGCAAGCCCTGCACAGCGAGCATGCAGAGATGAGCAGGAAGGGGCTGCAGCGCAGGGGAGCCCCGGGCGGCGGGGGAAGGACTGGGGTCACAGTCACAACTTTCTTGGTGGAGCAGGCTGGCCACGGGCAGGGTTGCAGGCTGTGTTTTCTGATGAGTAGTTTCCTTGAATGGCTATAAAAAAGGGCACACGGGAACATAATTTTGTGGAAGCATGTGAGAGTTTCATGGCATCTGATCCGCTGCCGAATTCCCACAGCATGGAGTTACTGGGCCGCGTGGTAGAAAGCCCGACAAAAATGACAGGAAAACTGCAACACATACCCCTCTGAATATCAGGTGGCATATGCTGTGCTCTTTACAAATTGCCTCTCCCAGCCCGGCCAGGCTCCCAGCACCTCTTTGAGGTAGGGAGTCACACTGTGCCCATCTGGCAGAGCCGGCGGCTGCACCTGGCAGCTCTCGCTGCTGCAGCGGCTGAGCCCGCCTTTGCCTTTGCTGTAATTAGTTTGTATCTGATTTCAGCTCCTATGGAAGGGTAGAGGGACAGCAAATTACTTGCAAGTGGCTTGTAGACTCTGTGAAGGCTTTTTTTTCTTGCCCGACATTGCTACCCAGCTGAAGATCTATCCCTGCAAAAGCAGAGAGCTTGGTTTTTTTTTCTTTTTTGTAAAAAACTACAGCTGCATATATTCCTCTGTCATCTCCATCCCAAACTCTGATTTTAAACTCACTTCCAACCCTTTTTTTCCTCAGCACACTTGCTTGTGAGACAGGAAAGACAAACACATTTTTTTTCAGTTTTATAAAAGCTCCACTACTTTTTGTGTGATATAAAAGTTTTGACAGATGAATCTGTGCTGGAGACACACAATTGTCCAGTTGCCTCTAATTCAGCAGCTCTGGGTTGCAATAGTCTCATTCTTAAAACCTTTACACAAGGCAAACTCTCTCAATGTGAAGAAAAAAACTTCAGATAATTCAGAGGAATTTGGTCTGGTTTGTTAATATCATGGTTAGTTTTTAGACATATTTGGGGAAAACAAATCTGTCTGGTCCATCTCTGCAGCTATGTCAACATTATTTAGGTCCCAGCTATTACAGAGGTAAACTAATCTGGCACAAGCCAAAGGAATGAGCTTTGCTTTAAAGGAGACTCTGGACCTATAAGATAATAGGCAGAAAAGCAGGAAATCAGTTGCTACTGTCAGAGTCCCCACATTTGTCTGCATTAGCAAAAGGTTTAACAACAAGGAGTCTTACTGCCCCTAAATGTGTCTGTGTCCCAAAATCAAGGGGCTACATCCTGCTTTCAGGCTTTTCATGTCCTTGGTTCCTAGGTAGGTGGCGGGCATCTGCTAATGAACACGTGGCTTTATAGGAGTGTTTCTATAATCCAATCAATTCTTTTTAAACTTCATTATTTTTGTCCATAGAACTGTAGGTGCTATTGTGCTCCACGAGCCAAGTCTGTTACCACTAGATAAGAAAGACATGGATCAAATTTGCATTTCTACATGTGCAAATGAGAAGTCCCCAGCTTCCCCTCCCCCTCTCTTTCTAGTGCTTGTCCTTGCTTTTTCAAATATCTTTTTTTTTTTTCTTGTCTGAAATACTTGCCAGGTGGTTAAAAAGCTTGGTTTTCTTTGTAAACACCATGAAATACAACACAATGCACTGCTTTATTTGCAATGATATATTGGTTTCTATGTTTTTATAAAAATAGTTATGAGGCCAGAAAAAGCATCTACATGCTTTCCTCCAGATTTACTGCATGTATTATACTTTTTCTACTTCAGTGGGCTTCTACCTTTGCATTGAGCAGGACCAGTGCCTATATGAAAAAACCCCTCCTTCTTTTACACACACGCACGTACATATGAAACTGAAAACCTGCTGGTCATTAGCACAGCCAGCACAATGGAGGCAAGAGTGAAAGCAAGGAGAGAATTTGAGATTTATGGCGTCAGACATCTCATGTGAGTGAATGTTCATGCCTTAATGTAACTAGCCAGAGATAGAAGATAAGCCTAGCACTGAAAAGAAATCTGCTGCTTCATGTTGTGAATATATGCACTTACACTGAATTCTTTTTCTGGGTAGCTTCTTATTTCAATCTAATTTACTACTTATGACCTGAATCCCAAAGCACATTGACTCATTCACACTGGATGCAGATGTGTACACGCTAAGAACACATGTGGAAAGGTAAAACTTCTGTTATAGCTGAGGGCAGCTTTGTCAGCACAATAGCTGCAGAGTTAAGGGCTCCAGGCTAATGCACAGCACATACAGAGAGCCCTGAGCACATCTTACTTTGTTTACAAAAAGTGCATATGATCATTTGTTTTCATACCAAGAAAATGCATTTTAACCCTACTTTTCTTCTCCATTTTATTTTAATTTTAGATAGCAAATAATAATAGCACAATATGTTTAACAGGAAGAAAATTTTTAGTATAAAAGAAAGGAATATCATTAAATTTTTTTTTTCACAGTAAGCTCCAGAGTAATTTAGAAAATCTCTGATTTCCTGCTGAGAAATTGAACCAAGACACGGTTCAGTTATCTGAGTACAGCGTCAGGAGTCACTAATTCTTGAGGGCTTTTTTTCTTGTTCTGACTTTCCCTGGAACTGTGATCAGGTTGTTTCTCCTCTTTGTACCTAAATGTTTTTTATAATGTAGTAGATTGCATCCACATGTTCTGAATATCCATGCATTATAGGTATTAAGGAATCAGATTCACGCTGCATGCAAATAGGTCCAAGCTGATGAAATTCAATGCTATTTAGTCAAGTTTCAGTGGTATATCCATCATATTTAAGTTTTTCTCAATATTGGCAAAGCAAACTTGAAGGTATATATTGCTAAATACGATTCTTAGATGAAGCTTACAGGTGAGCCAATGTCCATTCTTAGTGAGACAAATTAATTACTTGGGTAAATACTATGGTTTTATTAGTTATAGCAGCAGTTAATTTAGTTTAATAATTTTTGATGAATGAAAGTTATTATGTGCATTTCAAAACTAAATGAGGATACAGAAGAGGGGAAAACTTGTCCTGTTTTCCCCTCAAAAGTCAGTGTTGCTAAGCTGAACTGTTGTGGGTTCAATAGCTACAATAAGAATTGTCTGCTGGACTCTTTCAAAGTTTTGCTATTACAGTACTCTCCTACTGAGGATCCTTAACCTCATGACTTCCAGTCCACAGCAGCCAGACCTCTCACACTGGAGCATGAAGCAAGAACTTGTCTGTGTGGTGAAAAAGTATGGTTTTGGCATACTAATAGAACTGTGCAATATTTTTAGAAAATGGCAAATTCAGCCAAAAGTTGATTGTCTCCTATGAGTCTGAGTCAAGCACCCAGCGTGGCTCCAGCTGGCCGAAGCTCGGCCATTTCTAGGAGAGGAGAAGTGATGAAGGAGGTGAGAGCTTGGGTCATCTCCTTCCCTAGTGGTGGCTTGGAGCATCCTCTAAACCACCCCATGCTACAGCAATAATTTCTTCCCCTAGAACTTTTCTGCTTCTTATAAAACACCAGAAGGACCTTTGAGGCAAATTAAAAGTACCATGAGAATGTACTATCTGTAAGACATGGAGGTCTGTCACTTCCACGTGCGCTGCCTGGGTGCCACTCCACGCACCCATGAGCTTGCTCTAAGTGAAGCAGCACCACGAAGGGAGACTGACAATGTCCTGCTCCTGCACAGCCCACACTAGCCCAGGCAACAGAGCACAGCCTCAGCAGTGGGACATGGATATTCAAATTTCTCTAGGAGCCAATGGAGAGGTTTAGCCTGAATCTTTTGTATCCTGAAGTTAACACAAAAAAAGCACTCTCTGCTTTTTGCTCTCTAATTTCTGTTTAGTTTTATAATTTTAGACTATTTATTTTGCTTTTCTGAAGCAAACTTGATCCCTTTTGCTTTAGGTAGTCTGGAACATTTCTCTTAAATGCAATTTTAGGGGGAATGGGGAGTTAAGAAAACAACAATTCATTTGATCTGATTTTTTTTTTTCATTCAACAGCCATAGTGAAAAATCAATTATTTACACTGCACAGAAAGTTCATGACCCTGACACAGATCCAGGGCTGGAGCAGAACCACCATGGAATATGGTGCAATCCTGCATTAGTTTGTTATTCTGCAGGCACCTCCTGCATCTATGACATAGAAATTTGGTCTTCATAGATGAAGTAAACTAACCAGGTTCTCTCTTTTTTCCCCAACTGATATTTGAATAAAAAACACATTATAAGTGTATTGTTATTGCTACTATAATATCTATGTAACAGGCTCATGTTAATGTATCTTTCTTTACCTTATCAGATCAGCTTCTCTGTAAGTAGGAAGGAACTAGCACTACAAGCCTGGCAATCAGACTGGCAATAATAACAGATCACTGTGAATGTGGAAAAAAAAAAAAAAGATAATGTTCTCTTTCTGGTACTCTTTCTACATTTTTGTTATAGGTCACATACATAACTATAAAAGAAAGATATTCAGAAGATTTGCAGCAAAGATAATTACAGAACCACAGAATATTCTGAGCTGTAAGGGAAGAGAGAAAAGGAATGCCAGGAAGCAATTCACAAGGTTGTGATTTTTTGTAGTGCCACAATACACACATTTTGTCAGAGAAAGGAGTAAGTTAAATGAAAACTAACCACATTCTAGATATGACTACCTGGAAGAAATTTTGAAAAGGTGAAAAAAATGTGATTTATTTAGAGCAAACTAAGACATCTGAAAGATGAGGTCATCTTGAAACATTTTAATTTCTTCTTTTTAATGAAAATATGTCATTTACTGTTCACAAAAATATTCTATTTTGATCTAGTTGTAGCAATCAAGATCAGAAGCCAATGATGGAGTTGATAAATCTCTCATTTATTTTGTTTAAAAAGCCTTCTTTGTATTTATAAATAATGTTGAGAATGATTCTTTGGCCTTGGACATCAAGAATCAAACAAAAGCAGAATACATTTTCTGTAACCAAATTTCTAAACCTCGTTTGCCCCCAAATACCAACCTAGGTGCTCTTCAGCATCAAATCCCAGGCATCTTCTAGATGCTCCCTTGTCTTCCTTGACTTCCTCTGTTCATTCTACTACGCAGATACATAGATGGACTCAACTCAGTCCCCCTGTTTGTCCATTCAGTGTTGGACCACTCGGAGAGCATAGCCCATTCTTGACAGCATTTATTCTTTGGAAAACTGTTCTCCATTACTTCCTCTGTCATCAAACAAAGGAACAGCTAGTTCTTCCATCGTGTAGCCCCTGTAGAAGTGGTTAGAGCCTAGGCCTACACCATAACATGAATAATCTTATACCATATAACCAAGGAGATATTCCCTTTCTTTATACTGTAAAGATGGAGGCCCCTAACTGGCATCTAAACCTAAGCATCAATTAAAATAATCCTTTTAAATTAGTGAATACTATTTTTATGTAGTTAATGAGGCTTGTTGCATTTCTTTGAAGATTTCTAATCTGCCGAAGTTTAAGCAAAGTTAAATAAACATAATTTTCTTTTTTTAATTTACATTTTTTCCAGACACCTTCCAACGCTTCCACCTCTTTCTACAGATAATACCAGAACTAAAGTAGACACTTCAGAGCAATGGCTTTACTCAACACCTGAAACAGAGCATCCTAAGGTGCACCTAAGCACCCGAGGTGTAAGCCAGGGGCCTGTTTTCATCCTGACTAAATATATGATTTCAGAGTAATATTTAACCTTGAACCAATTTTCAATACTATTTACAGTGAGTAAATAGTATTGAAAATTTTCTCTAAAGTTTAAAATGTAATCTTTCAATGTGGTTTTGTTATTCCAAACACAGATTCCCACTTTGAAAAAATGAAGCCCTGGCATTCGTAACTTGATACTTTCAGTTCTGTGGTAACTGTAACTGCAAATTAAAAAGGATATTCAGCTTTTAGATCTGTCTTAGATTTTATTAATACAATGTTGCAGATAATGAGCTCTGCCAGATTAGTACTATCTCGCTATGTGGGGCTGCTGAAGGACAAGACACCTCTCTCATAATTTACATCCAAATAGTTAAATGATTACCATATTTAGATATGAGAACTAAAACTAATGTGGAAGTAAGGCAGAATGGGTAGTGGGAGAGGCCAGCCTCCTGTTTCGTAATGACGTAGGTTTTTATTTTGCCCAGTATGAATATATTTCTGATGGGTGGGTGAAAGAAGCGTAATAGCAGTTGAAAGAGTGCAAAAAGAGAATGGGGTAGAAAATTGGGAAGTCAAAATAGCCTTGGTGGTTAAGTGATGGCTGCTTTGCTCATACAGCATTGGTCCTGGACTGCACCTTGTGGGTGCTCAGCCAAAAGGATTGGACAGGCTGTTGCTCCTCCTCTCATTAGCAGCAAGGCACACAACTCCTCTTGATTACGTTTCTCACATAGTGTTGAGCCGATCTTACAGACAGTGGCAATGGGCCCTGAAGTTCGCACACACCCTCCTGGCAGGCACTGGGGTGTAGATGAGGATGTGGCTGAACTCCCTGGGAATGCCATTGTGGTTGCATAAGGGCACGTGTGCTGCGGCACCAGCAATAAAGACATCATGGACAGCCTACCTGCGCTCCCGTACTGCCAATGTCAGTGCTGTCAGCAGCACAGTGCGGGTCACCTCTCAAGACGTGTGTTACCCACGAGCATCAATGCCTGAGTATGTCACAATGTTATCTTTTGTCATCCTGTAACAAGTGACCAGATGCTGAGGACAACCTGAGCTCACCAATGGTGACATGCACTATGTGTCAAAACAGAGTAGGCCTGCTATGAATGGAGACAGATTCAAAGAATCAAGGTGGAAGGAACACACAAGGAGCATCTTGTCCAGCTCCCGGCCCTGCACAAAACAACCCCAAAAACCACACCATGCGCCTGACGTGGTTTCCAAATGCTTCTTGAACTCTATTAGGCTTCATGCTGTGGCCACTTTCCTGCAGAGCCTGTTCCAGTGCTTGGCCAATCTTGTTTTGAGGTGACTGACTTTTCTGAGGCCTTGCCTAGAAACCAAGGCTTTCACGCAGTGTTGCAGATGCTGCCATTGGTGTTGCTGTTTATCAGTGGAGTGCCATGACTCCTTAGATCTTTTTTTGCCTTAGCCTGAGTTTCATATTCATGAAACTTGAATTCACTGACTGATACAGCGATTTCCATTCAGTCATTCTCACTAATGTATTTTGGGTGTCTGGATACTTAATTCAAGTGAGAACAGAAAATAACTGTTACTATGTCGAGGTGATACAAGTAATAACTGTTAATAGATAGTGACTTTAATGGCAATGATAGGCTAGATTGTAAATTAATGGTCTGTGTTGAGCAAGGAGCTGAGCCCCTGGAACAGATTAAGAAGGAGCGTGTGCTAAGGCTGACCTAAATGAAACGCTTTTCAGGAATCATCTGTGCAGCCTGACTTGATGCGTCGTCAGCTGGGGCCTCATGAAAATCTGGCTGCCGTGGTCATGCCCAAAACTGATTGTTTTATACTGTTTGCAGCCATAAATGAGGACACCCTAAGTACACTTGCATATCTATATTTCCATCATAAAATAATACTGCCAAATTTCATTACTTTATTCTAAGTCTTGTGATGTTTAGAAGTAGGGCTTCCCCTTGGGATCTACACAAAACTCTTACACTGCACATTTACAGAAAACAAAAAGTTGTGTTACCAAAGTCAAAAAGAAAAACCAGAACAACCATGCTCTAGGTGATCAAATGTTACAAAGTGATAAAACCTGAAAGAGAAAAAAAAATGTTTAGAGCAGTCTCAGAAATATTGGAGACCCAATCAATAATTTTTGAATGTTTGAAATTACAACATTGACACATCATGTAAAAAAATGCTGGATGTGTACATATTTTAAAATTTTAAATTTTTATTTGTTCTTAAAATAAACATATGCAGAGTTTGAACTTTATATTCAATTTCACATGTGAGCTAGGAGTCCACAAAGTGTTATCCACAAAGAGCTGGTTTACATCCTTCCATATAGAATGAGGTTTGTACCAGTTGCCTCCATGGAAAGGGAATTGGTGTGCAATGATTTGGCACATTCTACCTTTAGTTAACCATATTGACTTTAGGTTCACTTACTGTTCCACAGTCCTTCTAGTTTGGTATATTTCCCTTTGTAACTAAACCCCACATATATTTTTATCCACTCCACAGCTGTGATATGAGAAAAACAATTTTATGCTTAAAGAATCATTAAATTATTTCCTAAGACATTATCCAGTAATTATTTGCAATGGGCTTGTCTGCCAGTGGCCCTCTGTAGCTAGTACAACAGGATTCACTATTGTGAAGGGACACAAAGAGATGTGGTTTTGGAGGCATGGTTTTTCTGACAAGGTGGGCACACTCCCAGCGAGCCACAATTGCTGCTGGTTTCTCTAGTGCTTGGAAGCAGGCAAGCCTGCCTCACATGTAGCTTCTCAGAGCCCAAAACCAGGGCTGGCTGACTGTATTTTGCTTCTATAAAAGTCGGGGCTCCTGAATCAGCAGGAGCTGGGAGACCCCTTGTACTGGGAGGCAGTCCCCCAGTGGCAGGGTCATCTGGAGCCCATGTAGCTGCAACTGCTGGACTAGGAGGGAACTGAGACCCACTGGTGGCTGCCCCCACAGCTGAAGATAAGGCTGCTCAGCGGACTGCAGGCACTTCTGCAGGAAGCAGATACTGATCTCCAGTAGCTCCATCTGACCTAAAACTGAAATTTGTGGCTACTCAGGGAGTTAATAAAGCCTTGTACCAGCTACAGACACTAGATCTTTTTTGAGGGGGGCAGCTATGCTTCCCTCCTCAGCCACTCTCAGTTCTTGAGCAGCCTGATTCTTGCTGAGATCGGCATCATTCCATATTATTTGGAGCACTGCATGTACGGAGCACATATGGAGCCAGGTTTTCTGCTGCTTTACACCTTGTGTGCTTGCTTACACCAGCACAGGGTGGATGAGGAATGCTCTGCTTTATTTTTCAATAACGTTTAAAATTCTGCAGTAATTTAAATGAACACACAAGATTGAGGGCAATGACAAATCTAGTCTGTGCTCTTTCAATGCATGTCTGCTATGTTCACTGATATTAGTTTGACTGGACAATATTAATACTTTCTTTTTTGGTAAGTCATTAACAGTAAAATAGCATAAGCAGTTCCTTGAGGAATTGAGGGTTTACCAAAGCTCCTTTGAAAAATGGCAAAGTAGTTTTGAATTTTAGAGCTGCAATTAGCTTCACAGATCAGTCATAAGGCTGATTTACAGAAGCACTGAGAACAGATAGCTCCTATAAGCTCTAATTGGAGCCATGGGTTCTTAGTCTGAAAAGTCAGTCCCTCAGCTGAATATCTAAAAGGTAAAGATCCAAATTATAGTATTAACATAATGTTGTGGAGAATGTCTTAATCAAGCAATAGGGAGAAGCAAAAATACCTCCTCACACAAGGCAAAAACTAAAAGCTATGTATCACACTCCTTATGAAGATGTAAGAGGGCCCCCCTGCTGTTTATACCCCTCAAAATTATTTCAAATTAAGCTTAAAGTAGAATGGAAAGGAACTAAAATTAAAAAGTAACCAAAAGGTTTGAATCCCTTTGTTCAGTTGGTTATTGCTTTCATAAATCAAAACTAGACAGCAAATGAATTGGCTGTACTCACATTGTCGTTTATTTGCCAGGCAGTTATGGGGCCATGGCAAAGCAAAACAAGATGATCATTGTTTCAACCAGACCTAGAGCCTTTAGCCTATCCCCTGCTGTCTGTTCTAGCTTTCTGGTCGGACTAGCAAAAGCAAGAAATAACGTGTTATTGGCTGCTGCTTTATTTTCCCTCACTCTCAGATCTCTGATTGTCTTGACTGTGATTTAAAGAAATTCAGTTTTGTTGTGGCAGTTTGGGGAGATAGTCACATAACAAATGCCAACCTTGCCAAAAATGGAAAATGCCATGGAAATCATAGTTGTTTTAAGAGTCAGAACTTGTAGGTATTTATGGAGGGTAATGTAATTTTAAGCATTTTCAGAATAAAAAACCGCCAGAAACTATAAGCAAGACTAGCAATAGGCAGTGTTATGCCTTCTAGGACCTTTTTATTACTTCTACATAATGGTTGCTTGACACTTAAAGCTGAAATGAAAGATGGCATGGGCAAGTTAAACATACAGGCAGATAAGATGAATTGCCCTGTCAGTGTGTTTCTCTTCATCATCCCCAAACAGCACTGCAATTAAAAAAAAAAAAAAAAAAAAGCCATTGTTTACTTATATATATCAAAAAAAGGACAGACCTTCTGATGACAGCATGAAAACCTTTCGTTTTTGTTATGACTCCAACCTTCTGCCTATCCACTCTCATGGGCCCTCGAAGTTTACTGAGCTCTCAGCACAAGATCAGGACCTCTCATGAGCTGCTCTTTTCTATTGCTAGCACTAGTACTTTTCCCCTTTTCTGTATTCGGGTCTCAGAAACATATGGCTGGTTTTGCTTGGCCATCATGAACAATAGTCCCATATTGTCATAGCTACCAACTTGCATAGAAAAATTCCCAAGTGTCAAATTGTGTCTTCTAATATAAATAAACAAATTGAAGAATTCAGACTCCTCCCCATGCCTTGGCAACCCTCCTAAAAAACCAGCTTTGTTTATAATCTCTGCCTCAGTTGCTCTCCTTTCATGCTTGCTTCAATTCATTTGGTTGAAGTTGTATACCCAAAGCAAATATTAAAAGCTGTGAGAAAAAATTCATCAATACCAAAAATTGCTCTGAGGGTACATCAAGTGTATCTCACTCACTGTGTGATTTCAGTTTGAAGAGAACGTGTAACTTTCATAATCGGCCATCTTCAAGCAATGAAAGATGTATTGAAGAATTGAGAGGCACAGCACAATGTAGTTATTTACTTATTTTTAAAGTACAAAGTTAGAACGGCATTTCAGAGGTAGGTTCTCAACCTTCAACATATGGTAAATAATGCCACTAACTTGTGGATTTTCAGGTAGTTTAAGTGAAAACACATTTTTCCTTTAATATTAAAACATGCTCATTAAAGTTGTTTTTTACTGTGTTTATACCTTTCCTTTTAACAGTGCCATACTGTCTGGCGTGTCTTTTTTTCACTCAAATAGCCAAACAGCTATGAAAAGGCAGAAAGCAATTTTACTGTTCAAAACTCCATTATGTCTAAAAAAGAAAAATAAACAAACCTAAAGACAAACCCATTCCCTCTGCATTCAATCACCATGATGAGAGAAAATGCACATTTTTATAATCAAAGCTGTATGAAGCCTTCAAGTTTCTTTGACATGTGGATGGCAACAGATTAGTGGGTCAGTTCATATGATCTGTGTTGATATTGCATGCAAACATGTTTCTCTAAATATTTCCACGACCTGTCAATTTTCCGTGGGGTACCTGCCTATTTTCACTTAGTTGGAATTACTGTAGCAAAGGAGGAAAACTTGCATCATCTGGAGTTTGCAGCAGGAGCAGACATCCCCTTCTGGATTCAGCAGCACAAGTGGTAGAGATTACCCTTTGTGTGAGGTAAAATCAGCTGGGCTTGCGCAGATCACCCGTGCAAGCTGTGGGAGCCAAACCCTTTTCATTTTCTCTGAAACAGATTAAGGAAAGTTAAAACCAACTGCTCTGCCAGCAAAACTATGGGGGCAATAACTCTGTCAGGTTTAAAGAGAAGAGTAACTGGGAGATACTGAGGAGAGGAAATCTCATTCCTTTGCATGGCTGGACCTGGGATGTGTCTGCCAACAAACAAAAGTACTCCGGACAGGAGGAGCATCTCTGCAGTGTCGGGCGCAGTAGCTTTCCAGTGCTGCCCCGCTGTCCTCAAACGGACGGACTTGAAGCAGAACAGTCTTGTTCATTCCTGGTCTGAGACAATACCCATTCAAATGCAGGGAAATATTCCCACTAACACAGTCATGCTGAGCAGCCTTTGGCTACTTCTCTAAGACTGTTGACAAGGGCCAGTAGTTACTGTGGAATATGCGGTTAAAGATGAAATCTTTTCAGTGATTTTGCTGGGGAGAGAGGCAGGGAACAGGGTGCCGGGAGCAGCTTTGAACCCTGCCAGTTGGGATGAGGAGTTCCCCATTGTTCCTGGGGGAGCACAGCCCCCCGGGTGCCGTGCAGCAGCTGCGGTCCCGGTGCTGCCCCGGGGGCTGGACTGGCTGGGAAAATCTGCTCGTAACCGCGAGCACCTGACATGGGCGAGATTCAGTCCCTGACTTGGAGGTGAAACACAGCGCAATTACTGAACCTGGTTCGAATTGTAGCCCAGCTTGGGTACAGTCTGCAAGCTGCAGCCCTCCTTGGTCGGTATTTGTCCATGGCAGCCAGAAAGGCTTAAATAAAGTTGCTGCATTGAAGCGAGCCCGTCAGCAGCTGGGAAAATGCTGGTGTAGGGACAGCGTGGAGCCCAGCTATCGCCTCCTCCCGAAGGAGGCAAGGCAGGAGTCAGCTGGAGACTTGGCTGGGGGACGCATCCTTCCCACGCTGTCCTTCCGTGGGGCAGCACACGGAGCCCCCCGAGGGAGAGAGGCGCGCGTGGGCGCCCACCCCGCTCGGGACGGAGCCGCTCCCGCAGCGCCGGCACGGACACAGCCGCAGGGCAGGGCTCAGGGCTGGCTCTGCTGGCCACCAGCAGGGCTGGGCAGCATGGAAGAAACAGCCTCCCCTGTTGTCACCACTCGGACTCTGTGCTTTGTCTCTCGGGGGCGGGTCAGGCGCTGCCGTGGGTGAGCGTTCGTGGCCTCGGAGCTGTGGCAGAGCCGGGCTGGATCCACCGGCAGGAGGTGAGATCGAGAAGCACTGGTGCATTGGCAGCTCTCTCCAAGAGAAATCCTTGAGTACTACGCAGCGTTTGCAAGTCCTGCTAGAAGCTGAGGCATGGTGCAGGCACTGCAGGGTGTTTATTCCCCACCACCGCCCTGCTGGCTGCTGCCAGCGTGTACCATTTTGGGGAGGTACCCCAGCATCTTGCTCCTCCTTGATGGAAAGGCAGAGGCACAGCTGTGCTTGAGTAGGAGAGGCCCCTCTGCTATTGATTCCTGTCCGTTCAGCCCTGCTGTGGTACATAAAGTAGGTTTAGTATGAGCTGTTTGCACCAGGGCTAGATTTATTCTCGGTGAACGTGGTTGTGCCTCACATTAGGAACACACAATCTCGTTTTTAACATCCGCTATAACAAGCTTTATTGTAAAGTGTTCAACAAAGAAAAGGAGGATTTTTGAGAACAAACAAAATTTAAGCCAACATGTTGCAGCGGTTTCCAGTATAGGATACCTGCAAAACCAAAGCTCACCATATGCTAAAAGTATCGTATATTTCTTATACCTATGGGAAAGATTTTTCTCTTATATCTGAAATGGACTGTATTACAAACAGCTTGTTAAATGTGTGACAGATCGGCTTGAAACGATGGTCCTTGTACTCTACAGGCCTGCACATTTGCTAATAAACTGACTACATATACAAACAGTCTGTTCCAGGGTTTAAGCTCCTATTACACTGGTTCATGTTTCAACATGCAGCCACTCCATAGTTTGTGTTTTCAGCAGAACGAGTAAGTGGATGCATATGCATTACAATTCCAGACATCATTCCATACCAGATGTGGTGCCTTTATTTTTAGTACTGCAGGAGTGTCTGCTGACCCTTTCTCACCCCATGTCTAATGAAAGATTGACTGCTCTGGGTTTTCTTATGTTGAATTATATATTAGAGGACAGTGGATTTAAAAATTAATTCAAGATTAATTTAGGGATGACTGCACATGGAATTATTTGGCCAACAGATGAAAAATGAAAATTTCACTACAAAGAAAAAAAATTGTAGAAGTGTCAAATTTTAATCCAATTTTCTGTAAAGAATGATCATATTCTGAGACCCTTCTGAGGACTACAATTAATCATTCAGAGTGATACCCCTTTTCCACTTGCTATGCAAGCTCCCCTCTGAGCCAAAGCACCATCCATGCTCCTCTGAAGCAGGGATTCATGTGCTCAGTCAGTAAAATAAATTAGCACTGTACCAAATGGCTCCAAATTCAGGAAACACAATGGCTGAAGCACACACTTAGGTGAAAGGAGGCACAGCTA
This sequence comes from Ptilonorhynchus violaceus, assembly GCA_013397565.1. Taxonomy (NCBI): domain Eukaryota; kingdom Metazoa; phylum Chordata; class Aves; order Passeriformes; family Ptilonorhynchidae; genus Ptilonorhynchus; species Ptilonorhynchus violaceus. The sequence goes on along the minus strand of VZRJ01013254.1, from coordinate 79,295 downwards.
TTGCATGGACGAAAAGAGAAAAAAATGTAGTCCCACTTCTCTCCAGATTTACAGCTTCTACAAAGGCTTGTAACTTTTTAGGCAAATGAGAAATGAATCAAGAGCCAGAAAATGGTTCTCTTTCATTTGAGGCTCTGTTAAATTTTAATGGCAGTGCTAGATGTAATACAGACACCCCTGCTTCACTAAATCAAAAGGAACACACAAAAATGGACTAAATTTTATCTTATGTGTTTAACTGTTGTGGGATTTTTATATTAACTAAAATAAGAAGAGATTATAATGAAAAGCAGGCTAAGCAGGCTAAGAAGCTGGATGCTAGGAGCTCAACTTACTGAGTAAGGATACAAATGTTTCAAAAAAGAAATAAAGAATTTCTTTTAAATAGTAAAACATATCCGTGAAAACAAGACTGCATTAAATAAAACTCTCAAATTGTCATTATTTCAGTGATACAGTCCCATGTTTATTCTCTTTCAGTCTAAGTATTTTAATATTGCATAATTTTTATTGTTTGTAGGAATCCTTTTCTGGACATAAGGTGCATGGAGGATGAAAAGAGGAAAACACAGATAATACACTGTATTCTTCAACTGGCAGAATTATTTCTGGAACTAATTTTTCTGTATTCTCATATCCACAACTTCATTTGTTTGGAAATTTTGTATCAGTTCTTAAAATTTGACAGTGCCTATTTTTCAAAGTGGTGACTGAAATGTAGAGAATGAAGCCTCATGCAAATGAAACTGTAAACTGAAAAGGATTGAATGAAATTGAATGCAGTTTCCATTGTGGAACACAGAAAATTTAAAGGCCCTGCTGCAATATATGAATAGTTCTGAGCACATAGAATATGTTAATGACAAATTAACTGGGCAGCAATGGATGCAGGATAAAAATTGCGTCAAATCAAGGGTTGCAGCCTGCAGGAGCGGAGCAGCTGATCTGCATAAGCTCTCCCTATCTCCCAGTCTGCTTGGTATGTTTCTCTGGTTTGTTACCTTATTAGAGAGGAAAACATTTAAAAAGGGGCTCCTGGAGGCTGGCTGATTTCTTGCTGAATCAGCCAGCTTGCTATTGAATTGATTTCTACATCTTCCACCTCAGGAAAGCTAGAGAATGTTTTTAATTGAACATTCCCTTAATTTACAGAACATGTTGCTGCAGAAAAAGCTGAGAAAGGCAACAAATGCAACAAATGCATCCTCCAAATACATAGCAATGATGAGGTCTTTCATATATTGGAAATGAATGGTTATTTAAAATGTGTTATTTACCGAAAAGCAATGCATAAACCATTAAATGTGTGTAACAGAAGCATAAATGCAGTAGCATTTGATTCTGAAAAATAAATGGAATCTAGTGTGGGGGGAGGTATTGAATAGGGATGTGCTGCAAGTGTACAGTGAATAAGAATAAGGCCCTGTTCTTCCTATGATCAGACACCAATGACACCAGAAGTTGTTTTGACAATAAGATCACTAGTTTTCAAATTAATCTGCTGAAGCTCAAATACATTTCATTGTGCTAGCAGGAGAAAGGTAATTTTGCTAACTCTATTTTAATAGATCTTTTTTCAGTCAAAAAATTATAATTTAAAATCTCTTCTTAGAGTTTCTAAGTAAAAAAAAAATAGCAAAAATCTTTTCTCATGTTGTAGAAGATGTATAGGTCTGTTATTTATAGCTTTATGATAATTCTGTGGAAATCAAGAATTTCCCCTATATATCCAAAGCAATTCCTACTGGGAGATCTGGTCTTCCGTACCGTCCTAGCCCAAAGTTAACACAGATTTTAATTGAGAAGTATTAGAGGTTGGATTTATTACCACCAAAATTACCATCTACCATTTTTTGGAAGTTTAGTTTTTTTGGATTAAAACAGTCAAATGTACTGACCTCTGCAAAGTACTTGTAGGAAGGAAAGAGAAAAAAAAAAAGAGTGAGTATGTGGTCAGTCCTACAAAATTAACATTTAACACATCTAATATGCTTTGAGATGTAACATCACACACTAAGACCAGCTCAGAGTGAGCAGGTCCAAAGTCTTATTTCAGCCCCTGCTACCGGCCCACTATGTAGCCTTGGGACAGTTTGCAGCATGGGAGATAATGATTACTGAGCTGTTGCCTCACTGACCAAAGTGTTTGTATTCCTTTCCTGCTTTTTCAGTTTTTATCCCAATTTGTAACTTTACAAGGCAAGGACAGTACCTGACTTCATAAGCAAGAGTTCTGGGATGGATATAAATCTCCAGGCTTTGGAGCATAAGCCAGGTTGTAATGCTAAACAAGGGAAACTTAGCTTCCAGGCAGATTATCTCCAAATTGCCAGCTGTAGTGTTTCTTTGTCTGAAGCAGCTGGTACTGACCACTCTTGGAGGTAGGGTAGTAGGAGAGATGGATCACTGGTTTGATCCAGTATGGCAATTCCCAGGCTCTTCTACAGTGCCAATAATATTACTGGCATTCAATAACAATAATAAGATTACTGGGAGGAATTTAACTAATGAGATCAAATAAAGAATCAAAATTTGGTGGGGAGGGGAAGGTCCATCATATATCCAGATGTCCAAAACATATTGAATGAAAGGAGGTTTCTCTCCCCATAGTAATTTTAAATACAGATTTTCAAGTTTCTACTTTTGGAGCTTCCTAAAGTAATATTGGTGGTTGCATAAAAACAAAGTTGAGAAGGGATGTGATATACAATTAATGAAAAGGAAAGAAAAGTGCGACACTTTGTAAAAGTTTGTAGGGTGGAAGTGTGCAGGTTGGAAAGTGACAAATAACACTGAAATACACAAGAAATCACTAATGGGAAGGCAGGAAATAGAGGAAATCTTGTTGCAGTGTCCTCAGGGTACATTATACAGTGTGTTTTCCAACAACAGAGTCTGGGAATCAAAATTATGCCAGCTGATAGCAGCCAACATCTGAAAGTGGCAAAGCACTGAGTTTCCTCTGATAGAGGTGGACATTTGGAGGTTGTGAGCACTAGGAAGATTTGAGCTGTGATTAGGGGTAGTGGCTTTTGCTTTTCTTTATATTCTTTTCTAATAAATTCTGTTGGAGGAAAGGATAGGGAGCCCGGACTCTGCTGGAGCTGCATTAGTCTGTAGGTTAGAGTACTGCGATCCCAGATGGCTGAAGCAATGCCAGCTGGTAGCACTTGGACAAAGAGTTCAGTCTGATGAAACACAGCCTGACAGCTGCTATCAGATGCTGGAGAACTGTAAGTTTCAGTGAACGTGTTGCTATTGGAGTCATGACAGAAATTTCAAGGCAGAAAAAAAATTAAATTTGAGAGACATTAGCAGAGGATCTCATCTGCATGGAAAGAAGAGCTCAGCCATGCTTTGCTGATGTTGCCAGCCGACGACTTGGCCTGAAGTTTCTAAGGGCCTGTTTACACTACAAAATAGCAGGAACTTAGTATGATTTCTTGTTCAGAGGAACCACTGACAGGTTCCAAAAACAAGCTTATACTTGAGGCCATTAGCTCATTTGCTAAACGCTGGATCCGGTTGCATTGCAGTATTTTGGCAATGGTCCCTTGCTTTCAGTTGTAGTGCAGAATGGACAAAAAGTCAGGATTCAAATTTTATGATTATTTACAAATTAAAAGCCAACATTTTTGACTGCACCTAAAGATTGACCTGAAGAACAGGGAGACATATCATAAAGGGAGTCCTCTGCATGGGGATGTAGCTGCATTTTGTGACATTTGGGTCTCCGGCAGACATAGACTTCAATAAACTGCATCATGGGTAATGAAACTGAGATGTTTGTGAGGCAAAAGACAACTTTGAAAGAAATGTCTCTGGGCTTGGCACAGGTGGAAAGACAGCCAGCCTCACATATGACTGACGCTGTGCCTTGACCATCAGCACTTAGGGAGGAATCCAAGGTACACTTCCGTTACTTTCTTTGATCATTTGTGTCAGTAGTTTCTGCCTACTTTACGCTTGGAGGTGCCTACCCCCATGCCACTCTTTCTGATTTTTGACATATCTTCCTAGACTTTCTGTCTTTCCTAAGCAGCCTATTGCATATTTAAGCATATTGCATATTAACACCTGTGAGGCCGGTATTCATGTGAAATTATTTTTGCAGTCTAAATGTTAGGTGTCAAATCTAAGCTTGTCATCTGGGCTTTCTCAATAGCTAATTGAGAAAATAAAATGTAATTGAAATGGGTGGTATGAATTGTCATTGACAGATGCCTACTGCCCTCCTTTGGGTATAGAAAGAGCATATAAATGGCTTTCTCAGTGCAGATGTTATTAGTGTTTGTTTAGTTAAAGTCTGGGTGGGTCAGTCTCACTGTGTTTGAGATTTTAAGACATATCCCTCTTGGCATGATTTGTTATGTAGGTTAGGTGTGTCCCCATTCGTCACATCATTGCGGGGACTCCTGTTTGCCATAGCGAAGTCTTTCCTTTCGTTGTAGGAAAGCCGGCATTTTATTTGGGGCTGAGACTCTGGTGGCAGTTCTGTGCCCTGAGATATCTGTGCCCTTTTGTGTATTTATCTCTGAATACCAAATGAACGGGGTCCGGGAAGTCTTAGAGCAATTTAAAAGACCGGACACAAAAAAGGCATAAAAATGGGTGACCATGCTGATGCACCAGGCACATGCCTGCCACATACAATGGTCTGACATTAAACTCAGTAAGAAAGCTCCTTAAAAAATGAAGTGTGAGTTAACCTTGGCCAAGAGCCACACATCCATACAGCCACCTGGTCACTCCCGCTCTGCAACAGGACAAGAGGAGAAAACAGGATAAGAAATCCCTTAAGTCGAGAAAAAGACAGAGGGATTCACTTAACAATTGCCATCATGGGTAATATGGGCTCAGCTAGGGGAAAAACAACTTAATTTTTTGCCAATAAATATAGATTCAAGTCGTGAGAAACAAGGGGAAGCATTGACCAAAACCTTTCCTCTTCACTTTCTCAGGATCAAGTCCAGATTCCTCTCCCTTTCCCAAGGGTACAGGATGGGTGGAGGGGATTACAGTCTGGACAGAGTGCTTCCTCTCTGCTGCTCCTTCACATTCCCACCTTTCCTGTGGAGGTGTTCCTAGTGGGCTGCAGTCCTTCAGGAAAAACCTGCTCCCGTGTGGGCTTTCCATGGGCTGCAGCTTCCTTTGGGGCACATCCACCTTCTGAGGCACAAGGTCCTCTGGTCCATAGTGTGGATGTGTGCTCCATCCTGGTTTACCAACTGTAGGGAAATACCCGCCAGGGAGCTCCTCCTTTTCCTAGGCACCAACAACCAGCACAGGGAGTACAAAGGAAAGATCTTCCACCTAGTAACTGTAAAGACACTTCTGTTTATGTTTGCCTTTCAAATTTTCCCTTTCTAAAGGTTTTTCCTATTTCATTTTTTCTTTCTTTTTTAATCTTTTCCATTTGGCTTCAAACATAAAGGGTGGAAGACAAATGGCACGCCACAAAAGGAGAAAAGCAGACAACTTATAAAAATGAAAGCCTTCGAAAGCAAAGCATTTTGTTTTGCAGTTTTGACTTAAATAAAAAAAAAAAGTCAAAGAAATTTTCCTAGAAATTACTCTATATTCAAAAGGTTGTTTTCAATGTGTTGTTATAAAGAAGCCAGCAAACCAGCCTTGCAAAACAAAATAATGAATGATATTGGGAAACCTTTTATCTCCTTCTTTAAGAGTGTCATCAGACCAAAAGGGCAACCTCATTCTTCTTCCAGACCTCTAAGGACAACTAAGCTTTTATTTTCCTTGATGGCAACTAAATGTAATTAGATAATATCCAAAAGCCAATCTTAGAAAAGCAACAGCAAAATACTTTCTCTCTATTCTATCTATATTTTGTAATTACTCAGAATTATTCTAAGTCAATAATCAATGCCATTTGTTCCAGTGAGAATTATTTAATGGCTGAGGGTGATCAAGTCATAACTCATTCAATAAGTTGCATGTATTTCCTCTTTCCCTTGCCCCTCTCACTGTTTGTCACACACACCCGTTGTGTGATGTTTCAAATTAAATGGAGAAATTGAGGGCAGGAAGTGTGTTTCTTGTACATTAGTTTATTAAAATTCTCTTTTTCACTGGTGATTTTAAATGCTGTCTCAAGCATTCTCAAGGAATAAAGAAATCTGGCATAATTTTAGTTCACTTAAAGAAATGAAGTATTTATTACTTTAGTTAATCAGTGGAGTTATTAAACTGGATTTTCTTTATTTTTCACTTTTTTTTTTCTCTAGTGAAATATGTTAATTTCTTTTCCTTTTTAAAAAATTAATTTATTATTCTATTTTTGTTAATCACTATGTGGGAACCCTTGTGTTACACTACACAATATTATCAGTATAGAAGCCTTTCTGAAAAAGCAGTAAGTGAAAATGAGATCCTAACACAGCAAATCTGCACTTACCAGAGCTTTATTTAGTGCAATTAAAAGAGCCATCGTTTTTCTTACCAGTGCTTGGTGGTAGGCAACAAGCTGCTACTTGGAGAGGTGCCAACAGCACGCACCATTGACTGCCCTTCCAGCAGTAATTCACCAGAGTACAGGACTGAACGAGGTGGTAATGGAAGCAAAAGCTGAGCAAAACAAGAGAAATCAACATTGACCTTTTGCACTGCTAAAGTCCTTGCAGTGAAAGGTGGAGATGACCCCCTGAGCCACCGAGGGAGGGGACAGGTATCATGGCACTCTGGAAGTGCATTATCGGAGAAAAAAGCAGACTGCAGGCAGCAGCAGGAAATTCAGTTTCAAGAGATTTATGAGCAGCGGTCTCCAGAAACCCAGTGAGGAGCCTCCTGAACTGCAGAGCTGTGTTAGGAGATGCTTATTCCCTCCCTCTTCCCCAGCATGGGCACGCTGGGCAGGTGCTAGGACATTCTGATGTCTCGCCTTGATTTATTTATTTGATGAAAAATAATGAAAGGGATGATCCTCAAGAGTCCTTGGAGATTCCATTAACTCTGCAAATTGAGCATATTGATAAGTTGGTGATTATTTTGAAATGAACTAGAGAAATTGAAAGGAAAAATGATTGTAGGAAGGGCCTGTTTAATGTGTAGAGATTTTAAAATGTAGGTAATATTTCAAGTGTATCAAAATACAGTAAAAAGACCAGGGGTTAATTATACTGGCATGATAGTTGGAACCACATTATTATAATTCTCTTGGAAAGCACTGTGGAGCATATGGAGTGAATGAGGGGCCTGTGTGTGCATAATAAGTTCTGTATGGGGATAAGGTGAAGGAGCAAGGGCTCTCTTGTGTGTAAGAGGCACTAAATAAGGGAAAGAAAATGATTTAACTACTTGATGAACCAACTTTATATGTAGCAACACATTCACAGTACCCTATCCCTTAAACAGCAACATACACAAATTCACTCACTGCCATGATTCATCTTCACTTTATACAGCAAATACTACCCCAAACAGTCTACAGAGCACATGCTGGAGAATTGGATGTTCAAAGACATGCTCACATGGCATCAGAAACTTGGTATCTTGTGCTATGCAGAACTGTTTAGTGTTTGCATTACAAATGTGCTTCCCTGCTACTGATTTTTTCCTTTGTTATTTCTGAATAGATTTTAATGTTTCCAGTTCTCAGGTCACTGGATTTTTTGTGTGTGCAGGGATCTGACTTGCCCTTTGGTGGGTCATCTCAGTAATGGAGACCAACAGAAGACAAAACACCTCCTTGAAGTTACTCCTTGATTTGAAAAGATTCTGCTGGTGGCTTTGAAGGGTGGGTATTTGCTCACCTCACTGAAAATTAATTTTAATCATTTAACAATAATGTTGCAAGAAAAAGTTTAAACCTCAAACTCAGACTAGGGGACTAATTTTTTGATGACTAAAGATAGGTGCAGTGAATCCAACCCAAAAGACTGATGCTTATTTAAAAGGAGAAATTACACTGGGAGAAGAATACAGAGAAAATTCACAGAAAAAACTAACCATAAAGTGAGTCTTCAGCCTAATTTCCACTCAGTATAGTCTGAGCAGTACTGTCAGTTAATGAAAAAAGTATTCTACTAATACATAGTAAATTACTCGGAAGATAAGAAAAGTAGCCCAGTTCTGTAGGTGGAGCTCTGAATGAGGGTCTGGTTCTTCTTTTAAGCCATGCATCTAAATATTTTGAAATCTTTCAGGGGTGGGATCACATAATTAAGTATTCCATGATGTGAGATACAGAAAAAAGTGTGGAATTAAAGTAACTTAAGTCACCTGAATTTTTCTTCCCCTACAGAGTCACTAGTATTGTTTCTCTTATATTGTTTTAACAGAATTGTTGAATGCACTAACTAATTAGAATAAGGTGTAGAAAGGCAGTAAATGCAATGTTCATTGAAAATATTCACTGAGCTTTGCCAAACTAATCTCTCATCCCAGTTTATAGAATTTATAGTACATTTAGGACTATATTTCGACTTTGCTTTTCATGTCTGCCTTTACTTTCATGTAAAGAACATTACACATTTACTTTCATGTCTAATGAATTGAGGGTACCAATATTGACACTTTAACTGATAAAATTCTTCATTTACAGCATTTCTATTATAAAATAGAAAACAAACAAACAAACAAGCCAAATACTTTAGAAACGAAAATCCTATAGAAAAACTCACTGTGTAGCTAATGCCACATCTAGGAAACTGGTGATAATACCTACCTATAATTGACTTAATAGCCCATTACAAACAAAAGAAGGAAGAGAAACGGAAGTTGTTTATAAGACTGTACCATATAAAGGAACCATTTTTGGAGCTGCATTTGGGCACATGAATCCAACCGCCATGAAAAGGCCAAACTACGTATGGCATGCAATAATTTCAGTAGTAGGATTCTTCATAAAACCAGTCTCAAAAAAAAGAATATATAGCCTTAAAAAATTTCTTTAACAGAAAGTAAAAAAAAAAAAGGTCAGCCTTTAGTAGAAGACTTTCAAGGCTCAAGAACTGAAAGTCTCTCCAAACTCAGTCCTGTCTCCTGTTGAAAGAACAGGGAAGCAGATGATAAGGCATAGGGAATATGTTTGAAAAGTTGTAGTAGGTATTTACAAATATTTTAAGGCTAATCATTGACCTAAAGGTTGTCTAGGTATAAGCTGTTACAATAATGCAACATTATTTTGTGTAAATAGGTCATTACACTTCGAGTTGTAGCTACTGCATCACATCAGTACTGAAATACGGTGTCCACTGGAAATACTATAGTGAATTCAGCAACAGATGGACAAATAAGAGATTAGAAAATAAATGGGCAAATAAACCAAACCTGTTTGGCTAGATGAAGAGAAGGATGAAAAGTAACTCGGTCACAGTATGTACATACTTACATTTGGAAGCTGAAAATAACTGGGCAAGGGCATTTCAGCCTTACTGACAAATGTATATTTATCTAACCTCAACTTTCAGCCAGTGTCTGGAAGCTGTTTCTTATGTAAGTCAGAAACCGTCCAGTGATTGGAAGCTGAAGTTAAACAAATTCAGTCTAGAAATAAGAGGTTATTTCTTAACAGAGAAAGTAACTAAAGATCAGAACCCGGTTTTGCTTCACATGAAGATGGTGAATTCACCATTAGTTTAAATACAGTTGTAAACCAGGGACACATTAATCCAGCTTCTGAAAGAAAATGTGCAGCCTGTGGGAAATGTTGAAGAGAGAGGACTGACGAGTGTTTGCTACAGGCTCTCTAATGGATTCCTTGTTATTGCAAGGATACAAGGCATTAATGGAAACTTTAGTCTGTCTTGTTCCTCTGAAGTGCTTTCATCTTACTCAAGTTCTCTGTCATGACTAGATAGGGATAAGAGGATGAAACTCAGTGGCTTCAGAGTATTGAGGTTAGAGTACATCCCCCTGGACTTGCAAGCAGTGAAATGATGGATGTGAGAGATCTGCAGCAGCTTTACAAGGAGTCCCTTTATGACTGAGCATTTGCACAAGCCACAGGGTACACAGCTCCAGCTGGCCCTCCACTGGTGGTGTTGCTGGATACCACCTGGAGCTTCCAGGTGGAGCAGTATTCTGGGGTGCCTAAGTTTGTACCAGGTTCACATGTATTAGGAGACTTACCGTTCTGCTGACAAGCATTATCTGGTGTTCCAATCAGAAACACACACCCTTGGGGATCCAGGAGTCACATTTTCCTAGAGATGAAAGCAAAGATAAAAATGAAAGCAAGGGACTGGGGAGAGGAAGCTGAAGTTTGTTCTGTTGCAACAACTGGAGGCCAAAAGGGAGGCACCCTGTTACATATAGTGAGACCAGTGCTTAGATAAGCAAAGGAAATGGGGGAAGAAAACAGATGTGAAGTGCCTTTCCCAAGATCACACAGTTGGCCAGCTGGGAGCCCATCCGGAGCCTATGAATCCTCCAACATTTCTGGTGCAAGCCATTGAGTTGAAACATATTTATAGTTATGAATCTTGCAAACAGAAGTAGTCAAGGAGAAAATTTCATTGTTTGTGTCAGCTAGTTTCCATACCTGCATAAAACAAGCATTAGAGGCCTCAGGAAAGACATCCTGACCATTATTAATTTGCAGTAAGGGTACAGTGATGACCTAAATACAGGGAAGTTATTGATAGTATTTGTTCATGTTAAAATTTTGCCCTCCTTCTCTCGGGTGTCTTTTATTTGATTCTTAGTGTAAATAATTGGTTGTGTTGTCTAAAGTATATGCCCCGTTTATTGTGTGGGAGCATAAAACAAGGCTCCAGATGTCAGATCAGGACCTCCTTGTCCTTCTCCCTCCCTCATTAATGAAAACATTGAAAACAAAAAGGCAATACCAACAAAAGAAGAATCCAACAGAGAGAGTGTGTTCAATGAACCTCTGTACACCCCTCCCATGCAACCCTCCTCTGTACATCCCACTGTAAGTCACATACAAGAGCGTTTGTAACACATGCCTCTAGCCAAAGGTAGCGACTGGCAGGCATTCCCAATGTGCTGCAATGGGCTACAGCTCTCTGGAAAAGTGAGATTTCATCTTCACGGCTATGCTGAGCCAAAGAGGGAGCTGGAACAAGAATTGCTGTCAGCCACTCTGAACTCCTCTGCTTTGGCATGGTAGCACACTAACTCAAGGTATTGTGAAAATATTACTTTTAAGTAGAAAAGTTTGGTAAATTGCCTAGAGTAATAAGGAACATAACACTGTCTCACTGTCTCTTCTCATTATTTTGAGAAACCTCATTTTGGAGAACCAGAAAGGCACCTTTACCTAAACCGTGTGCATTCTGCTATACTGCCCTGTCAGGCACTCAAGCCTTAAGGACAGTCAGTTCCTTAGCTTTCCAGAGGTACACTTTAACTCTGCTATTCAGCTTCAGCAAGGACTCTCCATAACCACATGAAATATGGCTATGATTTGATCCATACAACCACCTTTCTCTGAAGCAGAAGAGGGAAGTTTAAGGGAGTAAACTTTTCAGCCTGTATTAGTATATTAATTTTATAGCTTCTCAGCTCCTGTGCTCTCACTAGTTTAGTACCAAATCATGCTTGATGCACCTACAGAAATGAGCCCTGCTTCCTAGAAGCAACACGGGCGACTGCAACTGCAGTGTGGGAAGGGGACCTCACATTGCTGTGCAGCTGCCTGGTGCTGCCCTGGTCACTGCCACTTGGCTTTGTCCTGGCAGGCTGTGCTGGGCTGCACTGGGCTGGGCTGGTGTGGGCTTTAGGGAAGAAGGCTGCATTCCCTCATACCCAACCCGAAGCTTCCCACCTGCTATCCACCCACTGCATTGCAGGGGCCTGAAGGCAGCTCCAGAAAAGGTATTAATAGGCTATCTCAGAGTAAGGGTCAGCAGAGGAGCACACATACTGCTTAAATTAGTGTGCTATATTTACAGCAAAAGTTGCAAGTTGCAGTCACTGGCAGCCTTTTGAAAAGATATGTGGCCTCTACACTCATGACAAATCATTATTTCTTTCCCTGAAGTTAAAAGCATGGACAGCCACAGTAATGAGTTATCAAACATTTTAAACTAGGATTATATCTGTCCTGCTTTTTAAGGATGTGGTGTAAAACTCTGACTGATCTCAGTAGGAGTTTAGATAGAACAAAGCAAAATATTCTAAAAATTCCCAATAAAGTCATCCCTCAGTCATGAATAAGCACATAAGCATGCCTAAGAGAGTAATTTTTTTTCATACATGTGATGGAAATAAACTGTGTTAAATGAAACATGCGGAAATAGACATAGATAATAAGAATTCAGCATGGATGTTATTTCAAACTTTTATTTTTCAGATTCCCATAAAAGCAAAAGTCTTCTAATTATACTCTAACACCTATGGACTAATTCTAGAATCTCGATGAACCTTGTGTGTTCAAAATTAGCTAAAGGAGTGCAGTCTCTGCTCTTCATACCAGGGCCAACCAGTATCCCAACTTGCAAGCTTTGCTGCTGACACAGCACTGTGGTGAACCATGAACACAGGTATTTGCCTGTGGAGATATCATTTTGCAGATAAAACCTCACTATCACTCTTCAATACTTGTTCAATAATCAAATCTGGAGGATATGTTTCTTGACACATAAATAGGGTTTTTTAGCTCCTAGGGGAAAACAGCCACCTTGGGATCATGGAGAGAAAATAGATTACTTGAGACAACCTTTGACCATACATAAAGTATAGATAATGGAGAGTAAATGAAAATTAGGATAGGATGGTTGATAACTTTCAGTTTGGAAACTTTAAGCTCCTTTTGTTTCTACAGCTGCCACTGGAATTTCAGAAAATAACTTCTCTATGCTCCAGCATTTTCCATCTGGGCATCAAAAGCTTTGTCCATTTTATGGTGTAGAAATAAGTCGAAATGGTGACATTTCAAGCGATGGTAAACTGAGCTCCAGAAACTCAGACAAAGTTTGACTCTTCAGTCCTTGGCAAGATGTGGAAACAGAAGTATAATGTCCTCATATGTAATTTCCTGCTTCTATAAGCTTGGCCTTTGTCAATATAAACCAAGAGAAATCCAAGCCCAGATTTCCTCCCACTAAGGAATAGGCATGAGCTTATCTGAGAGCAGACTGTGCTGCTGTTCTTTTTATAAGAAATAGCTCAGGCCACACCTTAATACCAAGCAATGAACATTTGTGGCATTTGAGCAATTGATTTCCCAGACAACATTTCTTATGGTGACTGGCAGAGGATGTTGTGTGGGTTTTCTCTCTCTCCCCTCTTCCCCCACTCTCCACCCCCGCTGTTGGTGTTGCTGCTGTGTCTTTATCATACTTTGTATGATGGCATGTCTACTTTGGGAAATTATGATTCCAGTGTGGGTGGATGGAAAGAGATCTGCCAGAGGGTGCAAATTTCAAATTGCTGCCACGGATACACCCTTCTGTGCTGTCTTCTCAGGATACCAGAAAAAGTCTCTAAGGAATGCCTGGGGCTTGACTCTTGCTGTAAAGATAGACTTCTACACCATGCATTTTTCTTTCAATATTAAGGAAATAGACAATATAAATAGAGCTAGTGAACTCAAATTGCCTTAATCACTTTTTCATGGAGGAGGCCATTATGAAATCCCTACTGGAGGTAGCGCAATATTTGTATATTTGTTTCATTATTGGGCTTAGAAAATTGTTTAAAATGCTGCTTCCAAGTCAAGGTGACTCAGCATTGGTGATCTTTATAATAAAGTCAGACTACATAATTTTAACATATCGAGAAGTAAAATGTGTAAGAAGTATTCCAAAGTAGGGTGTAATGCTTACTACTGTAAATGTAGTACTTTGTTATGTGAAATAGACGAGAAATGGAAACATCGGGGAAATAGGAAAATTGTGTCTAAAATAATGTTAGTAATGTTATACCATATCTACCTTAGCAAATACCATGCTTTTCTCAGATGAGAAGAGTGCCTGTCTCTAGCTGGGTAAACTGATTACTCAGTTTCTGGTTCCCTGCGTATCTGTCCTTATTAAAAGGAAGTGCAGAAGTTCAGCTGCACTGTAGCCTGTGCTACTGACTCTGTTTCAGGAGCAGGGCTGGAGGGAGATGATACAAGGAGGAAAACAAAGATTTCAGGGACAGAATATTTATAGTAAAGTATTAACTCAAGAAGTCTCTTGCTTAGGAAATATTTTGCTTAGATTAAAAAAATATTTACATCCCTACTTAAGGGTTTTTTTCCCTCAGTGTGCTGTGTACTCCCAAGTAGATGTTTCACTGGAGTTCTGAGTAGCCTACAATGTCTGTGTGCATTTAATATTTTGTACATGAAAACGCTTGGCTGATGTAACTGCCTCATCTTCCTTGAAAAACTAGACCAGTAGGTCTAGTCTGCTTTCCATTAGCTTGCATACTTGTGTGTGTTACCTAACATGGTACTTATAAGAAAACTCAGCTAACTCATAGTGTCTATTCATCAGACCAAGACGTAAACACTGAAGGAATAAGCAAATCTGTCTGCTTATTCTGAACCTTATTGCACATGCAGGCTGCATTCCTTGGATCCATCAAACTTCTTTTTTATGGGTACTAACTTATATTATGCCTTCCTCCACACAGTCACATTCAATCACTACAAATGCATAATGATTAGAAATTGCAGGACTTGTTAATAATAATATAGATGCAGTTGCTTTCACAAATTACTGCTTGGAGTAGAACACAGTGCTCTATATCAGTGTATTTATTTAATACAAGAAAAGAAAAAAGGTTAATATATGATATATGTCAGGGGTTTTAAAATAGCATTATTCTATGAAGAAATCACAGAAATGAGATTCAGCAAATCCTAGGCAGTAGTAGAGATGAGAGAGAACTGTGTGAGAGAGAGAAGCTATATTATTTTCTTTCCTAAAGAACCTAAGTTCCTCTGCTGTGAGGACACTGTTCCAGGCTGACTCCAGAGTGTCTCAAACAAGTTTAAAATCCATATTCAAGTAAAAATGGTGTTCCCTTGTTGAAGAAAATAGCCAGATTCTGATACTATGTTTGGCTTTAAGTGAACAATTTATTAGGCAGGTGTATGAAGACAATGTTTTACTGACACTTTTTGCTTTACTCCATTGACATAGAGGTATTTATACAGCTATATATTCTTATACAGTCAAAAAAACCTCTAACAAACAAACAAACAAACAGCAAAAAAAAGAAAACAAAAAATAATAAAACTCAAACCTCAAAATAGAAAACTAGTGTGATGTGACATATGGAGTTACAACCACAACTTTGTTACAGTTTTTACAGGTGTATGTCTGGCTATGGAGATATGTCCTCTTTGACAATTGAAGATGGTGCTACTAATAGACATCCTGGTGGAAGAATCACATTGAGCAAAGTCAGACCATTTAGCTCTTACAAACCACTTAGCTCTTACTATCTTCATTACTGGAAAAGAGGCACAGATACTGAAAAATGAAAATTGTCTATGGCTTATATTAGTTTAAAAAATATTAAGAAAATGAATATCATCCTTCTGTCTTTTATGGTCATGAAGGCAAAACTTTTGAGGTGGGGTCAAGCCAAATATAGGTAGGTGACATATTGGTCACCTGTGAAAGGAAAAAGAAAAAACAAAAGATAAGCAGAGACCAAATGAATTGTGAATGTTTTAAGTGATTATTTATTTGTGAGTTTGTATTGGTGATGAGGTAAGATCCTACTAACATTATTGCTGTATCAGTAAAGCTCTGCATGTAGAAGGAATATATCTGGTCATCAGTCATATCTTTCCCCTTGCGTGCCCATGTAATGTATATTTGATAAAGATGTACAGAGCATGGTATCTCGCTGTATGTTGGTTAATATATGATTGTGAGTTTGTATATATATATATATGCATGCATAATATATACATGCAACACGAAAGATTAATATATATAAGATTTAAGAATCAGACTTGACAGCGTCAGTGATACAACACAGGTGTTTTAAAGTGGTTAGCTCACTACTTATCTATTACAGCCAGGAACAATATCATTAGGAACATTATTATTGTATTACAATAGCTCTAGGTTTTCCAAGTAGAAAAAAAAAAAAGGCAGATGCAAGTGGGTGCTCTTTAGGAATGACAAACTGTATTACATTATTTAAACATGACAGACTGTACCTGAATTCTCAGTGGAATGAAGAGACAAAGATATTGAGTCTTAGTGTCCCAATACAAACATCTGCAAAACGCTTGTTTTCCAGAAACAGTTTCTGGTCTTCACTGATTAGCCTGCTGCTAAACTGTCCTGCTCCTCTTGCATGGACATACATGAGCCATGAAAGCAGCCTGCCTCAACGTTGCTTCTTTGGTGTTTGGAAGCTCTCACCTTGATAGACTCAAATTTCAAGATTTTGGCACATATCTAAGTAAGCAAACAAGCCTATATCTAGTCCATTTAAGCAAAAACACAGGACCTTGGAAAAGTCAAATGGACAATTCATATGCATTTAGAACATTTTTGAAGGACTTCAGTAGGTATTTGTGTATTTTCTTACTAAAAGCATTTAGAAAGTCACTGCCATTGAATCAGATAACCCAAAGCTGATGGCATTAAAGCTACTCTACTTAAAAATATTTACTGTTGACACAAGAAAACACCACTTCTTCAAGAATGCACCTGAGTTTGGGACCATAACGCTTACTACATGTTCCTGAATCTTAAATTAGTGAACTATCTGCCTATGAGAAATTTAACCACAGTAAAATTTGAATCAAGGAGCAACATTGAAGCACTTTTGTACCCTCATATTCAGAAGCTTTTGAATAATTAAATTTTTTCAAAGTCTCCTAAGTCTGAAATAAGTATAATACTACAATATACTGATAAAACCAAGAGAATATAATAGCATATGTCCTTACAATTAAGAGCAATTCAGTTATCACAGTTGGCAAATTATCGCTCATCAGACATCCACAGTATATGAGTCTATGTAAGCTATTTGCCTTGTGCCTGCTGCAGTTGTAAAATAAAATCTATTAGCATAAACCTCCTCTTTGGTTTCACTCTGTTTTTGCAAGAAGGACAAACATGCAGATGAGCCGTTATAGTGGCTCATTTGACAAGTGATAACCAAATTCTTACAACTGGATTGCTCACAATGGTTATGTCTCTAACAAATCCTTTTATGCTACAAAATTATATCTTTTTTTGGCAAAGAATTAATGTCCTGAAATTTTAATCTTCATCCAGTGAGAAAGAAGGAAGAGCTTTTAACCTGTTGATGGTTAAACATGAACATGCTAAGTATTGCTTTTTCTTTTTCACGTGAAAGCAGATTGTGTAAGAAAACAGATTTTAAAAATTTAGTAAAATTTCACAACCCCAACCCAAACTTTCCTTCATAACATAAGTTACAGCAAACTACGAGGTGAGATGCTCAGGACTCTAGTACAGTTTGATGCTTCACTGAAATCCAGTGACATGGCTACACACTACACAAGAAAAGTTAGACATGGCACATTAAATCTTTCTTGCATTAGACAACTACAGGCACTGACCTACAGAATCTTCTTCTCCACTGAGACACCTTCACTGAATGCATGGCAGAAGTACTCTAAGAATGTCTGCTGTACTAAGTTCTGCCACTACAGATTTGCCTGGATGTCACTGGGCTCTCAGCTGACCAGCGTTACCATGGTAGCCCTGTTCTGCTCACCTTGTTTGAGGGCTCTGAGGTGGGGTCTGAGCCAAGGAATATCCTACCCAGTTAACTTCACTGTTCTGCCAGGCTCCTGGTGCCTCTGCTCTTGTAGGGAAGCCTCACCCCTACTGCTGTTGGACAGGACTGTCTTCTGGAATCAAAATCATTTTTATTCTGCTCTGCATTGTGAACTTAACAATTATTCTCAAATAAAGTCACTGTGATAGCAATTTTCTTAACGTAGACCAGATCTAAATGAATTTCCTACTTTCAGAATTGGAGGCTTGATGGAAGAACTGGAGGCTGTCCATAATCTGGAAAATCCTTTGCAGTATGGATATAACATGCAGAGAATTAACAGTAGAGTTGTGTGAAGGATTTGCAATGAAGCCAGACAGTAAAAAACTGACCTCTTTGGGGATGTCACTATGAAGTCAAAAAAGTAGGCCTGTGTTGCCAAGAGTTTTTTTAGTGTTTACTGGCAATACAGGTCAACCTTGGCAACTTGTGTTTTGCCTTGCAAATCAAGCAGTGTTTGCAAGTTCTTGTGGCTTTTATGCCACATCTGATGAAATTTTTTTTTTAATACATTTTGGTTTGTATTGCTGAACAGATTTCAACCAAGCACTTAGGGAAGAGAGAGTGAGTTTAAATAGCTTGAGATTGAAGGAAAAATTGGCAAGAGTCTCAATGAAGAAATATCAGAATGTTTCTCATAAAAAGAACAAACCGCAGTATTCTATCAAAGACAGCAAGCAGGATAGCTCAGGTGTCTATTAGTCTGTTTTCTGATATCAGTGAAGGAGAATAATAGAAAGGGTTGTATGAAATTCAATTAATAAAGAATCAAAGGAACAGAATATATTTAATGCCAGACAACAGGATCTAATGGAAAATAGGTCTTGTCACAAAATCCTGAATTCATTCTTTGATGAGATTACAAGTTTGATTGACAAAGAACCTACGTAGATGCAACATGCTTAAAGTTATGGCAGGATTTTTACTTCTTGACGTAAAAGGAATAAAGCATTGAATTATGTCAAGAAGGCACATGGTAAATAAATTCATAATTGGTGGACATTCAATGTCAATTGGACATCAACAAATTGACATCTGATCTGAACAGGCTGGACACATGGGCCAAGACCATCTGTGTGAGGTTCAACAAGGCCAAATGCTGGCTCCTGCCCTGGGGCCACAACAACCCCAGCCAGTGCTCCAGGCTGGGGACAGAGTGGCTGGAAAGCTGCTCCGTGGAAAAGGACCTGGAGGTGCTAGTTGACGTTTGGTTCAACATGAGCCAATGTGTGCCCTAGAAGGCCAATGGCATCCTGGGTTGTACCAAAAATACTGTGGCCAGGGCAGTGATTGTCCCTCTGTACTTGGCACTGGTGATGCTGCAACTCAAGTCCTGTGTTCAGTTTTTGGCCCCTCACTATAAGAAAGACAGGGAGGTGCTGGAGCGTGTCCAGAGAAGGGCAATGGATCTGGTGAAGGGTCTGGAGCACAAGTCCTATGAGGAGTTGCTGAGGGAGCTGGGGGTGTGTAGTCTGGAGAAAAAGAGGCTTGGGGGTGACCTTATCAATCTCTATAACTACATGGGAGGAGGTTGTAGCCAGGTGCGGGTCAGTCTCTTCTCCCAGGCAATCAGTGACAGAACAAGAGGAAACAGCCTCAAGCTGCACCAGGGGAGGTTCAGGTTGGGCATCAGGAAGAATTTCTTCACTGAAAGGGTGGTTAAGCATTGGAATGTGCTCACCAGGAAGGTAGTGGAGTCACCATCCCTGAAAGTGTTCAAGAAACAACTAGACATGACACTTAATGCTATGGTTTAGTTGATAAGCTGGTGTTCTTTCCAAAGTTGGACTCGATAATCTTGGAGGTCTTTTCCAACCTTAAAGATTCAATGATTCTATTCTATGGCATTAGAAAAAGTAACTCTCTATGGCAACCCATCATCAAAGAGAGAGCTAATGGAAGACTTCTGCCGGGATCAGTGTCAAACCTGGTGCTACAGAACAACTTTGCCAGGGATTCTAAATATACAAATACTAGTGATAAAGTTTTCCACAAAGATAAGTGGAATAGTAAATAGCAATGAGAACAAGGAATTCAAACAGAGACATCTGCTCTGCAAGATCCATGGTTCTGACTAGCTTATTGAAAACAAGACTCAGAGTGGGTGGATTTCATTGCAAATGAATCTTCATGGCAAGATGATAAATCCTAAAAGACAGTTTAACCTGGGAAAAAAGAGTAAAACAAATCAATGACAGAGAATTTTAAGTCAAGCAAATTCAAATTACAAAAATTAGACAAAAAAAATTTGATGATTTGGATAGTCCTGTTCTTTTTGCTTATAGGTATATGTAGGAAGACCACCATGAACAATTCCACATGCAGCATTCATGGCAGCTCCATGACTTTCTTAATTTGGTAGACTACCTTAATTACACATCTTCAGGAAGTGAATTATGCCTAAAGTTTTTTCCAGCACCTTACTCAATCTTTACATTCAGCATGGTCAATGTCCTTTAAGCTTTTTAGTCACAAACAGTTGTTTACAGCCCGCTATGCCACCCTTTCACCTGTTCTTACTTGTTCCAGCCTGTTACATAAGGATACAGAATCTCTAAGAAATATTGACAGAAACCTTGGTTTAAAATGCTTTTGAAGCATTGTTGAGCACATTTTTCCTTACACTGATATAACTGTTTTCCTTCTATGACCAGTGGTGAAAACTTGTTAAAATAAAATTTAAAAAGATTGGCTTTGAAATTCTTGAAAGCTAGATAAGGACTTTGACACAGCACCTGTAGAAATTAAGGTAATTTTTCTTTACTAATTTTTAAACAAGTGATTATTTCCTTCTGGGATACATGAGGACACTGTCTTCAAGACCTTGAAAAAATTGGATGTTGGGTCTCATTAGCACTGTCAGGCAGCAAGATAATGATTTGAGAAGTAGCTCAAGAATGAGAATATTTTTTAAGTAATTCCTTTGTTTTATATTTTAAAGGTTATTCTGGACAAAGAAAGTGTGCAAACTCTGTCTTTCACAAAATGTATCAATATTAGAACAGGAGAGTGCTTCGCAATTTAAACTAGAATAATTGCTCAGCCAGCCCATGAGGCTGTAGTAGAGACCTGCTCTCAGCTCAACTTTTATTGAATCCTGGTTTCTTAGCTGGAAGGAGACCTCAAATCCAATATTGATTGCAGTCCAATAACCTTTGGACCCCCAAAGCCTCTTCAGGTCAGCAATACAGTATATTACTGTAGTGAAATAAGAGTCAGCACAGAGAAGTGTTCCCTCTCCTCTGTCACTGCTGCTCTGCTTGGTTGTGTCTTCAGATAGCAGGGAAATGAACTCCTTCATTTTAAGCATAACTGGTTCAGACACATCATGATAAAAACATGAACAAATTTGCTCTTCTGAAACAAAATGCAAATTTTTATTTTTTATTTCATCTCTATTAGCTACAAGGAAAAAAGCACTAACAACTGAACTGAACAAAAGCTGAACTATGTAAGGAGAGTCCACACATTAAAAAGCAACTAGTAATTTTTCTAGACTAACATAATATCCCTTAAAGCAGCTTAATCTTCAAATACATGTTGCTCAGTTTGGTCTCAAACTCTTCACAGTCTGTTCTCTGTAGGCTCAAAACTGGAGGCAGAATCACTAGCAATCCCAAAAATGTAGGTCAAGAGGTTTATATCATATGAAGTTGAAGATTCATTCTTAGTTCTTGATAATAATTATTATTATTAATCAGGATGATGAAATCTTTGAAATATCTATCTCATACCATTTGTTGAACAAGGCAGTTTAGGAATGCTGCCATCTGTTATTATGTACTACAGTGATTAGAGACAGGCAAAACTGGAGTCATCCATTTCAGCAGACTGTAGATCATGAATATAAGTCATCAAAACATACCGAGCAAAAAAAGCTGCAACGATGGGAAGAAACTACTATCTTCTAGTAAATAACTGTACAGCATCTCACCACTGAGTATCTAACTCCAGAATATAAAATAAAATCTAATGAACAAACTCCTCACTTCTGACAGTGCCTTACAGAGTTGTGCCAGAGCTATGGGGAGATATAACACCATTATATTGTTAAAAAAAAGGAAACAAAAAGTTAAAATCAGTTTAATTTCCAGTAAACTACTCAGAAAGTTTTCCCCTCACTTAGCTATCTAGACTTAGTTCTCTCTTAATTGAACCATGATATATTTGAATGGGAGAAGGGGTGCATATCTATTTTAAATTTCAGCCAAGGGAAGTTCTAGCCTGCAATTAAGTTCTTCTCTGAGATATTTTTCAACTGTAACAGAGTGGGGGTCCATGGCGAAGTCCCAACCCAGACCTCAGGTAGGCTTAGTGCTAGAAGAGAGATAATGCCTAGAGCCCCAGGGGGAGTGGGGCTACAAAGGGGTCACCTGCAATCTGTTTCCTACATACTTTCTTTTTCCCTCATCCCACAGAGTCAAGCTCAGCAAGTCCTTCCCAAGACTTCACAATAAGGCTTCACCCCTCAGCAGTGCTGTATCCTCTGCACACAGGAGTGCTAAAGGTGCTCAGCTCTACCTCTTTCTCTACAGAGTCCCTGCAGAGACATAGCGGCAGTGCTGAAGGTCACTGGCCACAGTCCTTGTTTAGATGAAGTACTGCACAGTATCATTATACTGGTGGACTACTAATTTTGCACTGGAAGCCTGTTTCTCCCATCATTCACACCGACTGCCATGGGAACTCCATTGCAGTCTCTACATCCCCCTTGTTCCATCAAGCACAGAAGACTACACCTGAACCAACTACATTGGCAGGTTTAGAGAATATTTCCTACATATTTTTCATCAATGATTCGAATTTTCAGAGCAAGTGAATTTCTCATGACAATAGCATGGTTTTCAAACAATCTTTTAAATTTAAAATGCCACCTTCCCTGAAATGCAGCCTTTTCTTATTTAAAACTAAATTTACTAAGAATTCATCCTATGACAATGTTTTAGTACCTTCCCGGAGACTTTGGTTCTGGAATAATGCTGACTGTACCTATGCACCAGCTTTTGGGGCAAGCGTAAACAATTATGTCAGGTTTATTGTGTTGTTTTATGCAGTCCTCGAAAACGAGAGTCACTGTAACTACAAGTGCTCAGCTTGAATAAAGACTCTCTACCTGTTTGGCAAGACCCTATTATGTTCTAAATACATTGTTGGCCTGGTCATAGTCTCTTGATAATGAACTGCATAAAGCAAGGATTAATTCATTGTTAACTGCTTTATCTCAAACTATGCAGACATTGCAAATTCATTTGCATTTCAAAGCACGGATTTGCTCAAAATATTCAGATTGGCTTGAGAACACCTGCTTTTCAGATGCTGCAAATAAGGTACACACACAGTTTCTGAAAGGCAGGCTTCAGTCTTATAATGAAATTTAGTATATCGGAAACAGAAGGACAGAAAAAGGCAATAGTAAATAACATCAGTTTTGAAATGTGTAAGCAGCATCCTAGAGATATTTTTTTTGTACCTCTAAACTAATGCACAGTCATATATTGGAAGTTGAGTTTTTTGCCAGGTCTGGAGTCTCTTCAGCAGCAGGACAGAAGCATCAGCAAGAGGGGAGAAGCGTGGGGTTTGCAGTGCTCTCACATGACTGGCACCTCATCGTGGACCTGACCAAAGAGCAGCTGCAAAGGAGAGTAAATGTGCTGCCTCCCAGCTCCTCATCTTCCTCGTACATGAAGACAGCACATTAAAGGAATTTTAAAAAAAATGCAAACAGTACTTCAAGCAGTGCTGGCAGAAATGTAGAAAACAGCTGAAAACCTTAAAGCCTTGCACATGGTATGCATAGGAAGCAGAGGGAAGGAGTGCCAGGGCATCTGGAAATGATCTGGCTGAATTTTTAAAAGCCTGTAAGTAACCATCAGGAAATGTTTGACTGTAAAATGTAGAATGACACAGTGGATAGTGTATTTTTCAAGAATCCAGAAAACTTAAATTCTGTCTTTTTGGAAGGGTTTATTCGACTGAACATTGATATATAAATAAAATTATCTGAGTTTTATATATTAACTATTGAAAAAATAGGTGTTTTTTAATTACAATTAATATTATTTAATTTGTATTGGAAGGGTGAGGTGATGATTCAACACCAAGAGGTGATTGTATCTCTGATATTTGGTCGGAAGAATCCTGTCTTTCTTTCTGAGACACTGCTAAACTTTTGCAGTTAACCCTAACATGCTTCATATACTTGCTGAAACAGGGATATTTAAATCAAGAAGAAAAACAAAGCCTA
This sequence comes from Ptilonorhynchus violaceus, assembly GCA_013397565.1. Classification (NCBI taxonomy): domain Eukaryota; kingdom Metazoa; phylum Chordata; class Aves; order Passeriformes; family Ptilonorhynchidae; genus Ptilonorhynchus; species Ptilonorhynchus violaceus. The sequence goes on along the minus strand of VZRJ01013254.1, from coordinate 55,357 downwards.
ACCATTTATAATTAAGGAATACTTGGATAGAAGGTATTGCATATATACTCTCTGTGAGTAGAGAGTTAACACCATTTTAAATAAAGCCAATGTTATAATAGTCATTGCGAACCAAAAGAAGCTGCCCACAATGCAGCTGGAAAGCCACACCAATGCCCATAGACACAACGACATAATCCTTTGCAGTAATTGCTGAACTGAAGATAGATGTCTCCAACAGCCTTCCTGCTTGCACGTGTGAAAAACAGTAACTATTTGACCCTACCAACTTAAATACTGTGAATGTAGAATCACAACACTTTTGGGGAAACTTTTACCTTTGAACTGATTGTTCAAATCTGAGGTGGTTTGAGAGACATTTCAGATGATGCCTGGTTGGAAAGTTGAAAGAAATCTTAAAAATGGACTTTCAAATATGAGATGAACAAACTGAATTTTCCTGGCCATCAGGAAATTTTCCCTCATGGGGAAATTCTCATGGGTCTCCTTAATTTCTTTCTCAAATTTTCACTTGGATCACAAACTGGTGAGGTTATTGCAGCTTCCAGAGAAAAGCTATGGATATAGATCAGATTCATCCCATCAAAACTGAGGCCAAAGGCACCTGTGTTACAAGGAACAGTCAGCTACGGCTATCTGGAAGCCACAGGTCAGTTGTTTTTCTGCACAGTCTTCTGCAAGAGCCTGTACCTTCAGATATGAGACAGAGAGATGGATCTGACCATTTCTCATTGTTCCCTTTAATTCACCTCACTGAAAGGCCCAAATTTTAATGTAGTGATTCCAAAACTACATTTCCAGAAGCAATCCTACAACCGCTCTGACCTTCTGAATTTGAAGGCACGCTGGCAGACAAACGTGAAAAGAAATACATCTTCGGTGATGAAGTCTATTTGTATTCTAAGGGGACAAGTTGTTTGTTTGTTACTTTTTTCTTTAATCATGAGTCGATTGTAGACAATTTCCTGAGGTCCCTACCAAAAGATATTATTTTGTGATTCTGTGTTTCTATTAATAATTGCTAGAACTAGAGCTCTCAAAAAATACTTTCTGTCTTGTAAGGACAGAATATATATTAAATAATACAAAAAACCAACAACAACAACCTCAGTCTTAAAAGCTCTAACAAAAAGGACAGTTAGAATAATTTTTTAATATTTTTTCTTCTAAATGATACGTAGGACATAATTCAGGGTTGCTGAACTAAATCCAGTGAGATTAAACTTTTCTAAAAGTTTCTCAAGTTAAAAGTTTAGTGTTCAGCATTGTTTTAAAAAGAAATCCATTGCCATTCCATTTTTTCAACACAAATTTCTTTTTCATTTGTCTTAACCTTCTGAAACTGGAAGATATTTTTGCTGGGATGAGGTAGACTACCCATCACACGAAGCTTTCACATTCAGATTGGAGGCTTTTCTGAAAGACAGACTGCAGTTCAAGCAGGCATTGGAGCTACAGGAGTTAGTGGGTTAGACTGTATTGACTAAGTGAAGCAGGTCAGACTACATAATTATAATGACACCTTTCGCCTTAAAAATCTATCTCTACCTGCATAAATAATGCATCGAGCATTATGCATGGTACATAGTAATGATATGATTAATTATCTCTGATTTTCATTACGTGTGCTAGTCTCTACTTACCAAAGTTACTCCTTTATAAAGGTATGATGTTTGGAAAATTGAGGATATCAAGAAAAATGTGAGTCAATATGTTGCACAGGATTCACATTCATGAGCTGGATGATAATTTTCGGACTGTCTGGTCTTCTCTTTTTCAGTTGTTTTTATCCTTTTATTTTTTCCCCTGGCTACTGATAAGTAGAGACCAGGATCAACTAATAGAAATTTGTTCATGTAGAAATTCTCATTTCTTTTCCTATATGCCAGTCTTTCTCCAGGTTCTGAAAGAGACTCAGTGTTTACCCACTAATGTAATTATCCATGTCCTCAAAAGAGTTCAGAGCTCATTTAATCACGAAACACAAGAGTTAGACTTTCAAAAATGTTCTCTTTGTGTAACTCATGTTTTGAAAATCTTACCTTTACAGACACATCTGTGCTTTGAGTCCAGCAAGGGTAAGGATTAGAAAGAGAGAAATTAAAAACATAGATGAAGTGCCACCAACAAGAAATAACGATTTTTGAAGGTATTCCTTGAGGAAAGTTCTACAGGTTCTACAGGGAAACCACCCCACCGCCAGGCTGAAACGCAGAAACTGGGAGGTATGAAATGCACAAGGTGCTCTGCTAAGGCTTGCAGAGGCTGTTGTAGGCATGAAGATTTGTTTGGGGCTTACTTTTCTGGGAAAAAAAAGTGAGCAGCACTTCAGAGGCATTTTCCAGACTTTTCTGATATGTCAAAGCCACTTTTGCCATTACTATTACAGGTAAAAAAGTAAGTTACAGAGAAAGCCTGGTCAACAACTTCCAGTCAGAACTGGAAGTCAATGGTTTCCACTAAAAACATTGGCAAAATTTAGGTAGATGTCAGTAGGAAGGAAGGAAGGATGTCAGTGCTCACATGTTTCAATATATGCTTCAACAGAAATAACCCCTTGCAAAAGATATTTTAATAGAAAATATCTGAAACCAAATAGAAACATCAGCATGAAGAACCTCTTGGAAAAATGCAGGGGAAAAAAAGAGTCTTGTCCTGGTTTAAAAGACAGGTCTCTGCCAAGGAAGGCAGGAATCTTTCTGGAATAGAAAAGATGACCCTCTCCCTCCAAATTATTAGAACCTTGAAATTAAGGGGCCTTCAGGCAAAGGTATGGGAAAAGGAGTAACAGTTCTTTACTAGGGTATATATAAATATATATATATATGTATCTGGATACCCCCGAGCTGGGAAGGTGGAAGGGGGGAGAAAGAGAAACAGTAACAATTTTTGGGAACAACCTGAATACAGGATAACAATCCCCAAGAAAAGTCTAACATGATAACTTTAAATTTTTTTCTAAATATCAGCCCACATCACAAAATCTAGAAAAGCATAGAATGGTCTCTCTCAGGAGAAAAAACACCCCACAAAACAAACCAACACAACCAAACCAAATGAAAACAAAACAAAAACCCATCAAAAAAATAAAAGGAAAGAAGGAACATATGATGCTGGAAGGAAATATTAGGGGTTATAGTTAGACTCTTTAAACCAGTCAAGAGGGTGCTTGATGTGACAGAAGGGTGTTATATGGCATCTGGCATGTGCCCTTCCAATACAATGAGGGTGCAATCCTGCTCCAGAAACACCACTAAAAGGTTTGACATTTATTTCAGTGGAGTCTAGTAAAAGGCAAGGTCCAGATCTCCCCCATTCACCCATGGAATTGAAGCACCAATCTCCAGTTAACCTCTCAGAAACCAAAAGATTCCCTGTGATATTACCTAAACCTGGAGATGTCTGAAACCTATTGGAACCTTCCTGATCAGCCTGAAAATTCCCAAGGTTCCTCAGCTTGTGTTCCTACATGTTTTCAGGAGCACCTGGCTGGGGATTTGGCGCTGATTCCTACTTCAGGGCCACTGTGATGAAAAGTTCAGGTTGAGAAGTGCCTGAGGCTGCAGCTTTGTATAGTTTTTTTTGTTTAACTTGGTGGTGCAGATGGCTGAGGAAATTCCTCCCCCATCTGTCATTTCCACCCCAACATCGCAATTTGTTTCCAGTTGCACTCTTGCAACTGTCTGTGGGCTTTCCTGTAAATGGGACTTTTTAAATGACCCCTCTTTGGAAAAAAAAATATTAAAATTCAAAAATAAGTGCTTAAATACAGCTCACTCTTGTGGGCTGACTTACAGCTTTGCTCCATGTGGAATAACATCAGAAAAATGGAGCAGACAAAAATCTGTGATGCTAAAGCAGAAACATGATGGCAGGAGGGATGCAAACATGGTCAACAGGTTTTGCCATGGGAGGGGGTCACAGCACAGGTCCCCCGAGGGACACAGCTCACCAGCTGTACTCTCAGCACGCCAAATTCCTGCTGTCAGTGCTGCAGGCATTTCTGCCTCAACCACTTTTTGTGCAATAGTCATGAGGATTGATTTTGCAGCCAATATGTATCTATGTGTGGGGCTTAGGCCTTGCCTAACATGATGGAACTTAAGACATATATTTCGAAAAATACTAGAATAAGCAGGTACAAGGTCATGTCCAACTTGTTGAAGTGAGGCATGTCCAACTTGTTGAAGTGAGGCTTTACTGACCTGGACATTTAGTTGTTTCTGTTTTCTAATAATGGATGTGCAGTGTAAAAGGGGAGTAACAAGGAAACATTAGTCATGTAGCCCAATCCTATTGGAACTGCAAAAGGGTCAACATAATTTGACTAGGTGGAATTTTTATTTTTTTTAAATACCCTGAGTTTCACCTCTGTGAATCATCATAAAGCAAATTCTGCTTTCTGAGCTATTTTCTCCTTGCAGAACTACTTTTATGGTAAAGTTTAAGTCAACACTAAGAGCAAGTGTTGGTCTTGTGTTGGGCAGAATTAGTTTTCTTCACAGTGGCTAGTATGAGGTTGTGTTGTGGATTAGTTCTGAACACAGGGTTGATAACATAGAGATGTTTCTGTTATTGCTGAGCAGGGCTTACACAGAGACAAAGCCTTTTCTGCTTTTTGTGCTGCCACACTGGTGAGGAAGTTGGGGCTGCATGGAAGGTTGGGAGGAGCTGGGACAGGTGACCCAAACTAACGGGATATTCCAGACCATACGACATCATGCTCAGTGGGGGGAAGAAGGAGAAAGGGTTATGTTCGAAGTGATGGTGTATTTCCAAGTCACCATGACATGTGATGGGACCCTTCTCTCCTGGAGAGGGCTGAACAGCTGCCTGCGCATGGGAAGCAGTGACTTGTTTTGTTTTGCTTGTGTGTGCGTGGCTTTGGCTTTCCCTATTAAACTGTCTTTATCTTGACCCACGACTTTTCTGCCTTTTACTCTTTCAATTCTCTCTCCAATCCTACTAGTGGCGGAGTGAGTGAGCAGCTGTGTGGTGCTTGGCTGCTGGCTGGAGTTAAACCATGACAGAGAAGAATCACTATTTTTTACATCTGGAATATGAAAAAAATTATATTAAAAAAATTAGGCTCCTTAATATAGTTCTGCTCTTCCTATGGCAGTCAAAGATCTTAACAGCAGGAAAGTATAAGACCACATGTGAGGCCTTCCTCACCGAAAACTAAAAAAAAATTGCTTATCTCATTGGGGCACCAGAATGAATGGAAAGAGGGAAAGAGGAGCTGCAATGGCAGTCCTGAAGTCATAATCTCTGGTGAGTTGCCCTATGCTAAACACGGTCTATAGATGCCTTGCAGCAGACTGATTTGAACATTTCCATGTACTGCTGACTTCCAGGTCAATACTTTCTGGCACAAAAAATAGGTTAGAATGAAAACAGATTTGAGGAGCGTGGCCTTTGTGTTGAGCTGCACAGTTAAATGTACCAAATTGTCCTTTCAGGCGAGTATTTTTAGGTCCAAGTTTGGTTCACTTCAAATGGAGATGGACCTGCAACTGGCACAGAAGATGCTGGCACAAGGCAGTAAGTGGTAGCCAGGAACAAAATCAGGAGTTTTTTATTTAGCAGAGCGAGAAGCACTTCATGGAAGAGAAGCATCCACCTTAAGGACCAGAAGGAGCATTGTGTATCTCTGACAATTATCTCCCGTGCCTCACCAGGGTAAGCGGTGCAAACATGTCTGAATGGCATCTTGCTTGTTTTTTTTTCTGTGGTGTTTGCCTAAGATATATGATGTGGGATTAGAGCAGAGAAAGAGAGAAACAACCCCACTTTTGAAATAATTGAAAATCCCCAAAGCTCTTCAGGATATTGGGTGATGTTATCCAGGCATGTTTGTCTGGGGGTAGTTGTTTTTCTCCGAGGAAGCAGGGAAGTTAATTAGACTTTACTGAAGTAACAATGAAGATTTAAATCTCCTTACTTTGCTATTCACTAGCAAATAGACTAAAGATGGTTGAACCTGATCTCACTGGGGCAACTCACATATGCATCTGGTAGCTTTTACCGCAGCAGATTCTTAGCAGTTTCTCAGTTAAGGTTTTCATAATTCATTCAAAACCTGGTACTCATCTGGATAATCTAAATGTTCATTTACATGTACATATATGTACTTAGAAAATAATTGATTGACTGATGGAATGACTGTATGTATTTTTATTCTGTGGACATATGACAGTATTTTGGTTTTAGTTATTTCAGATTGGCATTACATATTAAAAACTAGCCAACCGTAACAGAAAGTACTGTGCAGTATTTTATTGTTTTCTTTCACTTCCTTACAGTGCAGAATCTGATCCTAGCCTGGGAAGGAGCTCGTGTATGACCTGCACAACATTTCCCACAGGACAAAAACCTGAGTCATGACATGAAGGTGGCAGAAAAGGTCCCCACATCACAGAGGCACATTAAGACAAGTCACCTTTCCTTAATTTCAGGCTAAGGTACTTTGCTAACCACTGAAGTCCTGCTTCATATATTCAGTGTCTGGAGGACAAACTGCCAGCAATGTACAAATTACACCTTTCTCTGGCTGACATGCACAAACATAATCTGCTGGCTGCTGGCTTGGAGGAGCTCGTTACTGATGTTCATGCTAGTAACAGGCCAGTCAGAAATTTTTCAGGGAAATATTTTTGTGTCAGAAAAGTGCTGATGCACTGAGGTGGATCCTCTTACAGGGAAATGCTGAGCTAGTCAGAAGTTTCTGTGAGAGGGGATGCTCAGATGCACTCTGCTGTCTTATCAAAGTCAAATGTAAAGAGAGGGAGAAGCTTTGTCCCTTCACCCTTTCTCACTCTCAAGCCATGAGCTGACACCTTGCAAGCCCTTGTGTGTGCCCTGGCCTCTGGGAACAGGGACACAGCAAGGCCCCAGGAAGGAGCAGGGTTCTACCTCCTCCGTGGGTCTGCAGGGTCCACCCGAGGGTCTTCCCTCCAGGGCTGAGCCACATCCTGTACCCCCACACACTGACCTTGCTGGGGAGCCTGGTGGTATTCATGAAAAAATGTCCCGAATGTGACATAAGGAGGAGATCCACAACTTTTCCAAAATATTCATGAAACAGGGAAACAGATTATTGTTCTGCTGTTACCCACAGTTTATGGAACAGATTAGCCATGGTGGTTCATACCAGACAACCCCTCCCAAGACATCCAGCCAGGCAGTAACACTTGGTACTGCCTTACATTTAATAAATGTTTTGCACGGGGCTCTTTAGGCAAGCTAGACTTTTAAAATTAGACTTTCAGTCCACACAGCAGATTGAATAATTCATTTTGCTACTACATAAATGGCAGTTTACTAATTTCAGTTCCTGAACTTGAGTGTCGTAAGGAACCTTCTGGACCATTTCTCAGCAGTCCCTCCCCACAGAGCTCTGTGGAGGCACAAATATTCCCTTCCCTGGCGCCAACCATCACAGCCGTTTCTCATATATATGTGTATTAATATAGACATACAGAGCACAGGCAGGGACACATCACTACACAGGAACAGCTTGGCATACTGTATGCGGGTGGGGAGTTAAAGTAGCAAAGGGATGGTATGAATATACAATTTGGGTCCTTTTAGGAACATTCCAGACTAACAGTTTCAAATGTAGAGCCTGTTTAATTTTTTTTTTCTTTATTACCATAATTCTAGAAGCACATAAAAATTTGTAAATTAAAAAACCTAAAAATCAGAAAGGTGATTTTTGTCAGAAAATGGCAACCTGATGCTCTTCACTGACACCTCCTACATTCAATGTGATTTTTCCAGAGCTGTAGAACTTGTAGTGCAAGGGCTTTTTCACATTTCCTTCCCACAAAGGACTCTTTCACTCTAAGATCTGCAGTGCTGTGACATGGACTTGCAACTGGGTCACTGGTAAATCCTCTCTTCACCCAGGACCTCAAGGCAACATGTGATGCAAACTCGATAATTTATGAGCCCCAGATCTGACTTGACTGTGGCTCCTGGATCCTTAGCAAGAAGGTTAGATCTCTCAGGAACCCCCAGGGTGAATCCGGGCTATAGGGAGTCTATAGTCTCAAATACATGGTCAGAAGCTTGTAAAGTCAGCTTTTTTTCATGGTCTTCATTCTCCTTCCAACATTTGGAATGCCTGGGTCAGTCTCCCAAGGTTTACAGGTAAATCTGGCAGGGTAAATCTGGCAGGAAGATTCCCCTTCAGTGGGTATAATAGCACCTTCAGACTCTAAGATCAGCTACTACCCTTTAGTAGCAGCAAAATTAGAAATGCGATCTGCAGAAAGGTTCCAGCAGCACACATTCCCTCAGAACAAATAGCACCTTTTGAAATTTAGCTGTTACTGTGTCTTTTTTCAGATTACTCGGAATAAGCACATTGAAATTGCCTAACTGCAGATTCAGCCGACTGCTCTGCCTGCCCAGTCACGAGCTGGGCTGGAGCAGTGAGAGTTTGGTGTGGAACCCCTGATCAGCTCCATGTTGTGCACACTGGTTCTGTTTCCAGGGCAAGCCTGTGTGATTTCTTTGGGATGAAAGGACACATGAAGCACTCTTGGAGGTGTGCACTGAGTCTGCTCCAACCTCTGATGGGTCATAACGGTCCAAAGTAGGGACTGGGCCTTTGGACAGCTTCAAACCATATGAGTCCTGGTGATATTCAGTCTAGGCTAAATTTAGTCCAAAGTAAAGCCCTTGGACCACATGTGGTGCAGATGTAGGGGCTTCAACAGCAAGGGATTTGATCCACTGGTCTGCTTTTATTGTGCTGAAATGCGTACAAATATAGATAAATACTTAAGAGTATTACAAATATAGATAAAATCTTAGGCTATTGAAACTTATCCTGAAAATCTCCAGGTTTGGCAAATCTGATCAGTTGTAATCTGTCAGTCTTTCAAAGGTCATTCATAAAGTGTAGCAGAGAGTTCACATCTTGGAAAAAAAAATTAATGTGATTTTTCGATTTTTATAATCCATAGTGTTTTTTTTTTTTCTTTGCATGTCAGACAAATAAAAAGGATCATTTTCCTACTGATAGTGTCATCCACTGAGATAAATCAGATCCAGATTCTGTCTAAATTCAGATAGAAAACTTTTAGAAAACTTTTGGCTTTTTTTTTTTTTAATTTCAATTACACTGTTCACCTATCATCTTGGGCAAAAATACACATTTATTAATAGAAAATGTTCAGTGTCAAACTCTCTGTGTGAAGTGCCGGATTTCCTATATTCATAAAGAACTATATTGGCAAAACAAATTTTGTTTATTACCTCTTGGGGAATCTTGTTTATTTATGCCCTTGTTACTATTTATTTATAATCGCTCTATTTTAAATGTTTTGTCATCCATTTAAGAAGTATAATGCATGTGACTCAAACTGGAGACTATACCTTTGAAAGGTTAAATTAAAGAAATAAAAAAGAAGGGAAGTGCAAGTACCAAGCCCCACAACACTTCAGTGCCCACTGCAGGGCAGTGGCAGTGGCAGATAGATCTGCTAAGTACATGCCATGAGGTACCAGCTTTCTTCCATCCTTCCTGTGGGACTTCCTCCTGGGCTGTTGTTCCCTCACACTCGTCCTCTAAGGTTTGTACTGAGTGTGCCAGGTCATTCTCAGATCAGTGGGATGACAAAAAAGTGTTTAAGTGCTGCCTTGAGACATTTGGCAAGCAAATGAGCCTGATTTGTGAATGAGTAAAAAAAAAAAGGAAATTGAAGATAATTCATAATTTGCAAATTTTTTGTTCAAAGTCATCACTGCATATTTCTGAATAGCAAATATTTTTTAAAAGATTCAGAACTCTCAGAAGTTATTCACACAACCCAGAAATCATCCATATTACCAAAGAATGTTACTGCAACAGCTACTCTAGTCAGCTGAATTTATCATTACTGCAGTCTGTAGGCACACACAGTGGTCATCGCTCTGCACTTTGGGAACAAGTGCAAACAAATATAACATGGACAAAGTCAGTTAACATTTTAGTAATGAGATTTGATTTCTGAGCTCACAGAAACTTGGAGTGATTTCCAGCAGCAGAAGCCAATGCAAAAAATAATATATATATATTATCTGAGTTAAAACATGAGAATACAAATATCTCAGCTATTATATTCCAGTCAAAGATGAGGACGATTAGTCAGGAAAATTTAAACATCATGATGTTGTGGACAAAACTAGTGTCACACCAGACCACACGAACAGAAACATGCATAGGGTATAAAACAGATGAAATCCTCTTGGTACTCTCAGCAGAATAGCTAAGGCTTCAACCAAGCAACTAATCAATTCTGGCCACAGGATTGCTAGGAATATAAGTACCCATCACAGATAGCTCAGGTGGGAGCAGCAGAAATTATAAGAGTTATGACCATGTTGCATGATATACAACTATTTCCTGACATAAATGGGATTGCTTAATCTGAAAAAAGATCTGTTAAGAATTTTTAGATGTGTAATAGGTTGCTATGAATAGAAAGAAAAATAAATTTCTTTGTGTTGGCAAACAGTAAAAAGGATACAAGCTTAAGCATTCAGGAAAGCTTTCTAGGAACAGCACAGCATTTAAAGTAGAAGTCTGGAAAGACTGAAGAATATGCACCCAGCAACAGTTTGCAAGAACATATTAGGGAAGTGTAGGCTAGGACTGATAGGAGAATGACATCCTGCCTTGTGACGGGTGAATTGGCTAGATGACTTCTCTAGAATTACTCCATATGATTGTCTCTTTCCTTGATTCTTTTCCTTAAGCCCAACCTAACCAGTGTTTGCTGTCTCCTCTCTCGAGTGGACCAGCTGAAGTCCAAAGCATTGTCACCAGAAAAGCGTGAGCATTAGCGCAGCAGCACTTACAACATAAGCCACAAGTGCTGGAGAATGAAAATCCTTAGGCACAAGGGTAACATTTTCCAGGATGTTTTCATCATAAGAACTGAGAAGTGTGTGGTTTTAAGTCCTGATCTTTTAGCTTCTGTACCTTGTAAACAAACGGCTAAAACAAAATTCTTTGCTTTGCTCCCCTCTTTGGGAAAGGAGCCTTGAAATCTTCACTTGATACTTCAGCTTTCATGTGAGTCTTTGGCTCTGTGCAACGTCTGGCTTGAAAGCTCTGGGAAGAGCACCTGACTTCAAAAAATATTTATTGTCATGCAGCTACTAGGTGGAAGTTCAGTGTAGTTATGCTTAATACACAGCACTGAAATATTTGATCTTTTGTATTTCTGTTCACATTTACAGTTGTGGAAGTTATACATACAATTTATTTCAGATGCTTCTGAAACTGTTTCCTTCAGCCTTCAGGGATGTTATATTTTCCTAATGCAAATGTATTCATTTGTTGTCATATTTCTTGATTTGGAATTGCTTTCCACAGACTGTCTCTGAAAAATAACGAGCACACACGCTTTATTATTAAAATCACCCATACCCATTACCATTAGCAATGGAGGTTAGTGTCAGGGTTTCCTGACCGACAGTAATGTGTGAATTCATAACAAGATGTAGTACAGTCAGATTTTAGCATCCTGTCAAACATGTAAGTAGAATTTAATGTATTCAAATCCATGTTTTACAGTGCTCAAGTTTACAAGCTTATTAGCATTGATGATATGATTATATAAACCTTTTTGGCTATTTGTACTGTAAAATAGAGAGGAAAATTATTTGATAATTAATTAGATATTCTTTCAAAAAGTCCTCTGTCTATTTCTATTTCTCCCTCTCTCCCTAATTCTGTATAAGATTAATTTATTTTTTCTGTACATTATTATTACTCTGTTCCTATTTTATTACTACTACTGTCACAAGTTACACTGAACAGCTGAACTTGAAGTGACATATTTTTTTCCAAATCAGTATGAATGCAACTACAGTTAAGTTTCCTTGAAGGAAAAATACAGTCTGTCCACCTCCTTTATCAGATTCATGGCTATTCAGGTAGCAAATGTTGACAAGTTTGTTTCTTTTAATTATGTGTTGCTTCATGAAAACTGGAGATTTTCCTGTGATTTGTGGATCTTGTGGCATGTTTTTATTGCCTCAGATATGGGTTACTATAATATGCTGCCCTGATGCTTAGTGTAAGAACATTTGTAAATGCTATTTCTTGTTGGATAAGGCTCCTTTCTTATAATATGAGGTTGTACAGGGAAAATGTGTTTTATCTCTGCTCCATGAGATGCACTGACATCAAGTTGCTTTTTGGGTAGAGTTTAAGATGACAGTTTTGGTCTGTTGCATTCAGTCCTAACTAAGTGAAATAATTTCATTGCTAATATAGTCACCAATGTGCCTGAAGTTACATCCCTTAGTTTAAATGAGAAATATTCCTCAGTCAGGGTCCTAAAGGCTGAGATACCTTTTTTTTTTCCTCCCCTGCATTTCAATAGAGTACTTTGTAGGTGCTTCAGAACCTTTTACACCTGTTTGTGGGAAAACAGTAAGAATGCTGGTCATTCTGAAAAAGGAGGAAGGGAAGATTATGTGGTGGTGGAATCAGGTCCTTCATAGATATTTGGACCTACTGGTGGAGAACTTGACTTTCCAGAAGTCTAGGTTTGACCTGAGCAACCTGTTACAGCAAATCAGTACATTTCAAGTCCAGGTAGACCTCTCTAAAAAATGGCTTAGAAAGGAAAGATGCTCTGCCATCATGCTTGTAAGGTTATCCTCTATTTTGGGATACTACTTAAAACTGGTGAGTGATTAGTTCCAAGGTAGAGAAGAATCAGATCTCTAGCAAAGAGTTAGCAAGAATCAAGTTTTCCAGGGTGACATTCGTTACACTGGAGGGACGGGGAATAGTGCTGTCCCTGCTTCAGCCTGATCAGATCAAACAAGGTTGAGGTTACGTCTCTTTATAAGGTTAATACCCTGTGCTTGCAGTTCCAGATTGATTGTTTTAATAAATATAGCAAAATCAATCAATCTCTCAATCTCTCTTCCTTACAGTTTAGATTTATTACACCTAAATAGGGACTAGAATAAAACTCTTTTCTGCATTAGTGAATGACTAAAACAGGCCTACCTGGACATCTAAAAATTGGGGAATTTAAGACAGACACTAATTTACAGAGAAACTACTGGGATCTTTTCCCATTCCATGTCATGCAACAATAGTTAAGATATTTAATTATCTCTACAGAAACAGACATTTCTTTGCATTTGTTTCCAATAGTTATGAATGCACAGAATGCAGGAACTGCAAATAATTTTGAATAATTTATTATTTTAGACCAAACTTAACTCCCATTTCCAGACGCTGCTTAATTTTGATCATTGAAACAAGCTCACAGTCACATTTCTTCAAACACTTTGCAGAAGAGTTGACTAGGAGATCTCATGATAAATAAGCAGCCTTTTTTCAGCATGTACCCACTTGCTACATCTCTACCTTCGTTGTTTCTCTTTATTTATCATTCAGAGCCATGTGCTTCAGTCCCACTCTGACCAGCAGGTCACTGGGGCAGAATGGATTCGCTGACAAATAGTTAGGGCTGGTGGCCCAGAGGAAGGCAATGCACTGGTCCTGTCCTTCCCAGCCTTACAACTGTCACAGCTGCAGAACTTGCTGTATAAAGGGGTCATGGAGCTAAACATTTTTTTCAGCATAAAGTAAGCTAAACAGTAACAGTTGAATTTATCAGATCATAAGCAAAGAGAATTACCTTATTTAAGGGACTCCTAGCACTTAGAACAGGTGGGTTTAGTGTGCTCCTCCATGTAATGATTGTTTGGTATCACAATTGGAAAATTCAACCCATAAAATATAAATTAATTAAAAATAATACATCAAGTAATTGTCTATATGAATAGCAGAAATTCAGCTCCAGTGATCAATATGAGCAGATCCTAGCTAAAAAAAAAGGAGCAGTGCAAATGTCATGAAAGACCTTTTTGAACTCAGTTGACTGTATCAGTATTGGAAGTTTATGAAAGTAGAAAACTTATTCTTGTCCACAATTATTTTGGAGATCAGGGCCCCAAAACTATAAAACAGTTTGCACCAGTTAAGACTCATCCTGGAATAAACTGATGTTTTGTGTTTCTTAGCACTGCTCCTGTTCTGAGCTCCACCAACTGCATGACATTTTTCTGCTTCTCAAAACTGGAGAAATTAGATGTGAAAAAGACCTTATAGTTCTCCTCATCCAGCCCCATGACAATGTAAAACAGTCCACACAGAATATTTATTAGTGCATTGTCCAGTCTAGTTTTAAATGTCACAGCTGATGGAGTTGTTGCTTGCCCTTGGGATATTATTACATAGCCTAATAGCTTCTACTTTCAGGAAGTTTTATTCAGTGTTCAGTCTGAATTTTCCCTTACTCAGCACAATCCAAGCTGTAAAACCTTCTAACAAACAAAACAATCCTTCTACCTCTTTGTAAATGTGAGAAAAATCAAAAGAGGGTAGTGAAAATGTGGATGTTTTATACAAAAAATATTTTCTTACCGCTGATCTAGAAGAAAAAATATGTATGTGTTTGAGTATGCATTTTTATCCCAACCGTTGTGAAACCCAAGGGATTTTTGGCCACTGATTAAAGCTGGTCCGAGTTTTAATGCCATATATATTAAGAGCTCCACATAAAAAAGAGAATGGGCTTCAAAATGTTCACTTGTGTAGATGATGAAGACCACATCTCTTTAGATGCTTAGAATTTGGAAAAATAAGCAGTGCAGAGAAGATTTCCTTTAAGTCTGTCATGCTTGCAATCCTTGTGGTACTTGGCGATTTCAGGCAGCTCCACAGGTCATCACCAGAGACAATATGTGAGCAACAGTGCTGGGGAGATCTCCCAGCCTTTCTCACTCTCCACTGCAGAAGGAAGTGCATGAGGCTGGATGATGCTGCAACTCAAAATTTTTGTTTTCTGTCCATGTCAAGGACATCCACATAGGACCATGACACACTGAGGAACAGCTCATCTCCTGCACCATCCTTATTCCGAACTACTCAGCTCAACCCTGTCCGTGGTGTGCACCAGGTATCATTAAAACAGCTTAACTAAGGACTCCCCTCTTATTGACCTTCCTCTCCTGTGTTTTACTCACCCCTCCTATTTTATATCTTGAATGAAGACAGAAAAGGCAGGCATAATATTTTCCTATTTTTTTACTCTTTGTTTAAATTAATTTTCTGCACCAATTTTATCTCATTTTTTCCCTGCCTTATTTCCTGGTTTGGTTTCAGTTTTCCTATTTCCTGATGAACCAGGAGAGAACTGTGCTCCCTTGGACAAGACTCTGAAACAGAACTTGGTGGAAATTAGAACTGGTCTGCTTTTATATTCTTTTTTTTTATTGACACAGCCTAGAGGTTGAGGATATGTTTATTCCCAAACAGAATGATGCCAGAGAAATGGGAGGAATTTTGTAAATTTTTTTATGCTTGTTTACTATTCCCAGGATTTCCTTAAAATCGTTATTCCTCTTTAAAGTGAGATTGAAAGATTTTGTTTGAAACAGCCTTTTTGATATGCAGATTTTACTGGGTATGTGTGAGAAAAAGCAATACCTTCTATGGAAAACAGCAAGGAAGATACCTATTTGCAAAATATATTTTCTGTCAAAACCAGATTTTGATGGGAGCATTTCATTGTTTCATCTTAACCTCCAAAAACTGTTTTATTTCTGCTTGTGTACTCAAATGCTGCTGATTTATTTCTGCTGTTGTTAGCTGGGAAGAGAAAGGAAAGATTGGAAGAATGACTGGGAGGGCATTATTCATACATTTATTTATTTATTTCATTTCGTTGGCAATTTAGTTAATGTATTTTTGCTTTCTAAAACTTCCCAGAAGAACACCAGATGAGCCTTACAAAGGACTCAGGCTCTCATTTTGCTGCACTAAAATTCTGGACTGAGGATTGCCAATACTTCATTTTCCCTGCAGATCGCATTAACACAACAATCCCTTTTATAGGAATATTTACAGTCAGGATTCATACCAGTAAGGTGTCTGCAATGTGTATCCAACAGCAGAAGTTTACCTTCACGACTAGATTAATAGATAGGAAGAGGATGTGAAATTTCAGAAGTGCCAGCACATGAAATCTAGTTTGAATTTTGACTGGAGAGAACCCTCTGTTCCCACAAAGAGGGTTAAGTACAGAAGGAGTTGTTTAAAACAAAGCAAGATAAATCATCTTAGGGAGAGGATGGAAATGTCTTGCTGGATTTTTTGAGTCTATACAAAGATACTATCCCCCTGGGATATGAAACCACTGAAAGGTTATCTGAATCATAAAAGTTTGTGCCTCTCATGTTCAAAGGAATGAAATGTTCTAATAAAAACTGGCACCTAACAGGCGTCACAACCAGCTATCTGCAGGAGCTGCAACGAGCCTTGTCCACAGCTGAAAAGCACAATCTTTCTTGCAGTGCCCATCTAAATATGTTGTTTGGACAGGTTTGGGGTTTTGTATTGAACACACTTTGAAACCCCATGACATGTGATAGCACTTAGCTCAGCAGCAAATTCTCACAGGAAACTCACGTTACATATTTTACATCCCTAATGTAATTATCAGGCCAAAAAATATACATGGGAGCAATGAAGCTTGACCACTCAAACACTGCATTTTCAGTGCACGGTGTTATTCCTGACAGTCATGGAGGGAGAGGAAATTCAGGGAGTGCTGAGCTGAATTTCAGAAGCAGATTCAGATTAATGGCAGATCATGGTTGGTTAATAGTGAGCTGCAACCTCTGCTTGGCTGCTGATCTGTCTGAGGCTACAGCACAAGGGCTTCCTGCAGGGCTGACTGCAGTTTCTATTGTTAATTTATGATTGCCAGGCATCTTTTGTTATGGCCACACGTTATTTATTTATCCTTTTTTTTTTTTTTTTTTTTGTAAAATCCAGGAAGCCCAAGCTAGTTGTGTGCTTTGCAAAATCGCTGCAAGCAGGCTAAACTGGAGAGAGGATGTACCTAATAATCAAGCCCTGACTGAAAGGGGAAAAAGGAAGAATATCATTGTGGCTTTTAAATATGACTATCAGGAGTGAAACTCTCCAGCTAGACTAGATAAAACCAGAAACAATAGGGAACTGGAGTTACACTAGCAGCAGCTTAATAGCTGCAATTATCAGCTGGGCTCCCAGTTGGAGTTCCCACCCATCAGAGCCCGAGGTGAAAAATGTCAGGGGGATAGAGTGAAAGGCCTGCCTGAAAATGCAAAACCGCAGAGCATTCACTTGCTAAAAGACTCGGATGAGCTACTCGTTCTGGTCTTTGTGCTCTTTTAAATACAGCCATCTAGTTGTCCTGGAGACAAGCACGTGGGAAAAAAAAAAGCCACTCAATATTCCTATCCTTGACTATAATCCCCTGTTATGGATCAGCTAAGTAATAGTCTAAATACAAAATGTATAAAATATTAACCTGACAAACTGCTCTGCTTAAGTCAATGACATATGGATAGAAGATGTGGGTAACAAGAGGTTTATTAAAATGCTCCGGTTCAGCTGCATGAGGAGTGACAGAATAAAAGCATGACTTCTAAAACAGAAAGGGTAGGGAGATATTAATACTGAAGTGTTAGATGAGCAAATTCTCCTGGAAATCTCAGAGAAGCAAACAGCAAATGAGGTTGATTAAAATTACTATAATTGTGGTGACAAGTTGTATGCCACTCGAACACCCTACTGTACATAGTTCCAGATGCTAATTTGAGCTCTAATTTGCCCATCCTTGAAGACAGTGACAAAACTCTCCTTGACTTCAAAGAGGAGCAGAAGCAGACTCTTCAATTCTAAGGAAAGAAATAAATGTCTCACTTTAACACATAAGATCAGCAGCCCTAAAACTTGAGGGCATTACGGATTTTATTGATGATAACTTCATATTGATTTAAGTTCTTCAGATAAATTGGAAAACTTGAGTTACTTCTTGTTCCAATATGGTAAATTTGAGTCTGTGTAACTAAATAACGCCAAGTATTTGTATACTTTTTAGGAACACTCAGAAGTAGTATCAGTATTTTCACAGGTTTTGACTCTGGAAAACTCATCTTTAGCACAGTGCTCCGCTTCAGATATGTAAAAGGGAGTTGCTCTCACACTGAGCTCTCACCTTTAGGAAACCAGTCCTTCTAAAAGGATTTAAAGCTAAGCACTTAGAAGTCATCCAGAACCATTAATCACTTCCAAAGTTCTTGGCAAATGCATTTGTTTTACCAGTTTACACTAATGATGTCTTGCTGTGTCTATGTTAATATACTTCTATTTAATTCTGAGACTGTATGTTTCCCACCCGTAAGGGGATGTACCTTAACCTCCCTGAAGAGGACAAACATGTTTTAACATCCGGATAACTGAGGCAGAATTAACTGAGATGCTTTGCCCCTAGCTCGTACTATGAGAATTTTTGTTACCATCAACTACCAGGATATTTTTCTTCTTTATGTTCTCTTCCCACAGAAGCTGTGTGCATCGCTCCAGCCTTTTAAACAGTGTGTTTAAAACTACTGTTCATAGTCTGCAAACTGTCAAAGTTTTCTTAAAAAACCCCAAACAATTAAGCTAAGTACTTGCTAGGATATTTTGCTATCATCTGCCATCAGAAATGATTACACTAGTTACAAAAGTTTGCACTGCCAAAGCTATGCTGAAATGGAAGAAAGGAAACTGCAGTTAGGTTACTGCTTCTGGATGGCATTTGTGCCTAATCTATTCACTACACGCAGTGCTTTGAAATCAGTGCACTTCTCTGAGATGCCGTGGCATAACAGGCTGTGTTTATCTCAGTTTAAGTCTACTGAAATTAATGGAGATGCGAAGTTCTGATATTTTCTTTTGGTGATCCATGAATGACATAAGCAATCTTAATCATGTAGAAAGACTAAAAATCCTGCCTTCAGCAAGGCCTATGAAATTTGAAGGCTATGAAAATATGCTTACAATGATTGTGATTTCAAAAAAAGCCTGGCTGCTAATGAAAAATAGTCCTGAATGCAGTTGAAGGGATATTTAAGCTTGTGGTTAGGTTGCTGCCAGATGTTGATGTAAAGGAAAGGGAAGCTGAGGAAATTTAGGAAAAATAGGTACATGAACCCTTAGGATATTGGGTTACCAGCCAGCTGGGAGACACCTGGAAAGCAGCTATTTAAATCTGTTTGAAGTAAGGGTCTCTTGTAGAGGGATTGGCCAGACGGCCTGGAGAGCAGAGAAGGCAGATCTGAAGACCTTTTCCGCTCCTCCTAATGCCTCCTACCTCCCTCAGCCTGCAAGGAGTAACTTCAGCTCCCCAGAGTCCTGGCAAGGGGCCGGAGCAGCCTGCGGGGAGGGGGAGCCGGCAGTGCTGGAAGCGGGAGAGAGCTGGTGCATCGCCCACCTCCTGCCTGCGAGGGCCGGGGGAGGGCACGGCAGCGGCCTGGCAATGGGGCACCGGCTCAGAGCACCGGAGGCACAGAAAGAGCAAAGGTGATTTCATTGCCTAGAAACAAATTTTCTCTTTTTTTGTACACTAATTTCCCCCCATTTTTATATTTTCTTTACATTAACAAGAAATTACTTTGTGATGAATTGCTGATTAGTTGGCATTTATTTCTGTAATTACTTCAAATGTAATTTCATTCACCTATATCCAAAAGACTGCTGACAACTTGTATAGCTTTCTTTTTTTCAAGGTCAAAAAATGCATATGCATACATACATAAATACACAGAGAAATAGATAAAATTTAGTTAATTTCTACTTGTACTATTTATATACAGGTGTATAATTAAATTATTCTGAATTGCAATCTTGCTTATGAATATAATTTTTCATTAAATAAGTATGATATAGATTATATATAACATATTATATACATTATGTCTCTCTCCTTTTTTTCAGATTTGCATAGAAAACATTGCAAATGGAAAGGGAGTGCATTTTAAGAGCTATAAAAGTGAGAGCACAAATAAAAAAAAATATTTATTATTTACAGAATTCACCCAAATTCTGTGACCTTAAACCAATTCAGTACTCAAGTAGAATTAATTTTATCTCTACCAGTGATAGCCATGAAGCATAAGAAACCCAGTTGCTTTTCAGAGACTGCCTCTCCAGGGAACTCATTTTGATCACAGGCTTTTCCTGTCTCAGTTCTCCCCCCGTGAAATGGGGATAACCATTTTCTCTCTGCCTGTCATGAGATGCTCTGAGGAAATGTGCATTCGAGAATATTTGGATATTAGTGCAAGGAATCTGTACAAACATTTCAGAGGGAGGTAAACCGAACAATACAAAGTTGAAGTGCATTAATTGATTACTTTCTGCTTTGCCTTATGGTTTAACCTTTTTGTGTGTCTGCTTCTTGCCTTTGTAATTTTGCTGAAGGGGTGTTTCTAATTAACAAGAAACTGAGTTTTCTGATTGTGGCTCAGCATTTGAAGCCTAGCTCTTGCACTTATTGTTCAGAAGCACACTACTTTCTCCCTGGGAAAGTCTAATTCAGAGTTTAAATAGCCAGTTCAGATAGAGTTTATTTTAGCTGAACTCATCTTGGTCACTTATGAAAATGGCTTGGCATGTGCCAAGTAAAGCACCCCGAATCTCAGATGGCACAATGGAGAACTCTTCCACTACTTCAGCTCCAGCTTGTGGAGGAGGATATTCAGACACCCACCGTCTCTCTTCTCCCTTCTTGTTACTTATCTTCTCCAAAGGCATATGCATTCAAAGGTAACAGGAGATAGAGGGTTGCTCTGCTAAAAGGGCTTTTGTATTTGGAAGGCTCTGCACTTTGTTCAGGTGAATATAACAATTTCTTTAAATGCCTTCCTTAATCTGGACATTTAGCACATGACTGAGTGCTACACAACACCATGCTTGAATCCTTCTTCCTGCTTCAAGACCCACTGGCCCCTTCACAAACTTCCTGGCTTTACACTCCCAGTATATCCTCTGTCACAAACCTATGCCTCTGTCCCAAAATGGGCCTCCATATGTGCAGTCTCCAAGCTTGGCAATAGCCATTTATGGCATTTTTGAGACAGCATCACATTTTTACAGTAAATGCAACAAATTAAAAATAATTTTTAATCCTTTTTCTGATGGAAAATTAGTGTAGGTAACAGAAACTGTGATGCATTTCATTCTCTACAGGAAGTACTTTTTAGAAAATTCTCTAGCTGATTATATCTGCTTTCCGTAAGCCTTCCTGATGTACACTAAAGGAAGATGTGGCTCTGTTGTAAAGTGATCCAGTTTTGAAAAAGGGCACTCTGATATTAGTGCATTTTAACACTGCTTAATGGGTTTATAATTCTATTCAGCATTTTAACTGGAAAGCAGGAATAGGAAGTAGGTGGGAAAATATGACCATGTAACCCTCCCTCTTATTGATCATTCTGCACCAAACACCAGAAAGATGAGCAGAGGGGTGCGGGATCTGGCGTCAGTGGACAGGTAAGAGACACCAGCACATTACCAATCATTTAAAACTTGCATTTTGAAACCAAAGCAGCTGTGAATCCTCTGAAAAGACTGAATATTTTAACACACATATTCTGCTCATAAAAACACTCTTGCTCGCCAGTGCTGTCATTTTATCTACATTAACAAAAACCATTATGAATACAAGTTAAACTGGCTATTGCAATAAATGAAAATGGCAATTCCATTTACTTAATTGGCAGGTACCCAATACCTTTTTATTCTTAGAATGAAACAGCTGGGATTGTGAAAAGTAACAACTACTCTGTAATAGCTGCTACACGATCTCATCGCTTTCATAGGAAGGAGACAGAGGTTCACCCGGCAGAGAAGAGATGGCTAAAATACATATCATTAAAATATGAAATAAAAATCAATAAAATATTTTGTCCTTCCTACTCTTTGGGGAATAATTTTCTGGATAACAGAGTCATTACTTTAAGTATTCACCCCAAGGTCCATTCTGTCAGTGTTACTGTCTATTCCATAGGTAGCCTCACTGGTAGGGTCTGGGGTTTTTAATCTTATCACTTTTCACACTGGCTCGTTATTCATTACCAAAAAAAAAGACTTATTGATCAAAGCAGTTATTTGTTGGCTAAAATATTACCCAAATTAGTGAGTAGTGTATTAGAATTTGTTCATATTGGTTCATCTTTTTGTGTGCTCAGTTCCCCAAGCTTCATGGCCCTGCTTCTGGGATAGCTACAACCACTTTTAGCAAGATGCCAACGAAGGATGAATACCAAATGCTACATAATTAAAGATACTGGTGTGCAGATAAATGCAATGTATTTTCATCTTCTTCTTGATATCCCATCCCTCCTCAAATCCTTTGAGAAAGAAGGACTAGCAGTTTAAGGAGGAGGCCTGAAGTACAGACTAAAAAAAGTCCTGGAAGCTTTTTCTCTAAAGATTTGTGGACAAGTGCTGAAATATCTACCATGGCCTTTTTCCATTCTCATCACATCTCTTTCTTGATTTGGAAGATCTTTGGAAGAGAGACTGTGCTTTTGGGGGGCTCTGCCTTAACGAGGGTCTGGCCAAGGCATTTGTGTATCCCCATAAGCAGCATCATTGGCAGCTCTAGGTAATGTCATAATGCTTGCTAAATACCCAGCCAGAGTCAGTGCTGCCCCACCACCTGATAATATGTTACTGATGATGTCAGAGCAGTTTTGACTGTTCCCTGGAAATTTTTATTATTCACCCCAGGATATTTTTGGCACACCTGTAGAAACCCAGACACATGTGTATTAATAGTATGATGAGAAGTAATATTATGAATAAATTCATAATTTCTAAGACCAAAGGGATTGTAAAGTTATAAGGTTATATTTCCTATGCATCAAAAGTTATAATGGTTTTCCCATAAAATTTTCTTTGTTTGAAGCATAATTTTCATACTTTACTTTTTTCAAGCCACATCTCCAAAGCCAGGTTTTTGCACACACACACACACACACACACACACGTATATATATATATTTAATATCTACTTTTGGCATCTACAGTTGGACACAAAAACGCATTAAATGTTGACTTCTTCAGTCTTTACAAAATATTGCTGCCAAGCAGAATACTAATTGCAGAGCAAAGCAGATGGTGCAGAGGAGCCTGCATCTGTCCCAGGTACATTTTGGGATGATTACTTTGAACCAGCTCTAATCAGGTTGAATGAAGACTCCCTGGCTCTCACAACACCTGAGGTTTGCTTCTCCAACACATCTTCCAGGTTTGTTTATTTTATGTAAAAAAGAGACCAGTTTTGTGCTTTCTCAAAAAATAAACCAATGTACAGTAAATGCAGATGATTTGCTTCAAGAATGCATTCCTGAAGTGAAGGAAAGTGATTGAAGCGATGAGCTTTAGGACCAGTAGTGAGCACCATGAGCTTGTAATAGACTTTAAGAATAAGGGAAAGAGGAACAGGCTGCCAAATTACTTAATGCCGAAGTCTTTTCACAGGTTTGTATTAATATAATTGGGTTGGAGCACAGATTTTAAGAACTGGCAATCATTTAGGTATAATCCCAAATATCATGTGGAAAAAGTGAATTACTTGACTGCTGGTGTGATAATTTTATTTTTTTTGTGTGTTAGATTCTCCATTTTTCAATCATACAAAAGATTCCAGCAACAAAACTGAACAGAGTGATATCCATAATCAATATTCAACTAGTGGCTTTAAGTCCTGTACCTCTGAGTGAGAGCATCCAGCTACAATTTTTAAAGAGAAGGACTAGTTCATGGAAATGTCTCAAAACATGGACAAGCAATTAGGTTAACGTTTGCCAAAGTCAACATAATGAATGAAACATCTTCCGAAACCAGAAAACCACACAAATAGCAGCAAAGCTAGAGAGCTGCTTCAGTGGGAAAACTGTAAGTTTAACTACCAGTGACTTATGTCAGAGGGTCCTGGAGCTCCTGACAATTTGTGTATTCCCAGACGAGGTCAATTAAATAGTGTGTCAGATCTACTTTACTGACAGAAATTATATTAAACTATCCTTAGTGCTACAAGTAAAATGTTGCACTCCCCCCTCCTCTAGAGTTTGGACACAAAATTGAGTTAAGGATGTAAAACCAGTTGTCAGACAGTGGATGATAACCATAACTGCTTATAAATGTCTCTATCAGTTTTGGTCTGTTTTATTTGTGAGGTAAGGGGCCTTAATCTAAACTTCAGAGAAAGAGGTTAAATTACATTAATGTACATTTGGCCAGGCTAAGAGCAGAGACACAGAAATTCACTGCAGTGTGATTCGTGGGCAGAGAAACCTCTAACATTGTCTTCTGCATGCTCCCCTCTTGTGGAAGAAAAAAATCCTCATATAAAACTGTTGTACTTTACAGCTACTACTGAAATAGCTTATTCCCACGGAGTAGAAAAAGGCTAAACTTTAAAAAACCAAAGCTGTAAAACCTGGTAACAGTGTACAAAATCAATGGGAAGCAGAAATGTCCATGCAGGGAAGAGAGGTGATCTGTGAGCCGAAGGAAACATGTTTGGGTTGCACACACCCAGCCATGCAGTCTTGACGAGGCTGGGATTTCCAGACAACATCTGTTTGCTCATTAAGAATGCCAATAATGTTTTGGGAAAGACTTTTCTCTTGCGCAAGAAACTGCAGGAAAGCAGTCAGAGAAGGTTCAGCATTTGGAAGAGACAGGCAGAAGCGATGTGATGGTTGTGGAGGAAGCATCCTAAGCCCAAGAGGGAGCCCCGTGGCGACTGCGGCGTGTGTCAGGAAATGCCACAGACCCAGCCAGGCAGACGGCGGATTCGGGTGAGAAAACAGCCAAAGCAGGGACGGGGCAACCCGCAGCTGGGAAGTCTGCAGAACAGCGCTGCCATCAGACTCTTTCAAGTCAGGGACTGCCCTTCTTCCTCCAAACCCAAGAAATGCTGTGTTTTTGCAGATCCATAACACCACAGCACCTGATGTGAACCTGCAAAGCCGGGCAGACCAGCCCTGTGTGAGTGCTGTGGGAGCAGATGTTAACACAGCAGCACCTCTCCAAACAGACATAGGAGACAGGTGTCCTGCCTGAGCACTCACGAGCTCTACTGCTCTCTACAAGTTGTTCTTGCCCGTCACTGTCCCCCAGAATTTTCACCCATGGGTTTATTTTCCTAGAATAACATTAATATGCATTAGCGTCTGCATAATGGGACTGCAAAAGCAACCTTTTTGATGTTGCTGTTGTTGTATTTGTAGCTTGAAATTGCACTTGCAAATATTTGAGCTCTCTGATAGTATTACCTGGTTTAAAATTTTGCCTGAGAACTTTCTTTTAACTTTTACTTATAGCTAGGAGAAAATCATCACTGTTACCCCAATAAAAGATATCAGGCAGCTTTAAAAAAACCCCACATTTTATTTAAAAAGATATCAAAATGAAGCTTCAGCATTTTCAGGAGTCATTCTAATTGCTTTCATTTAAAACTATGCTATAAATTCATTTTACTCCGATTTTGACAAACTCTCACTGAATGTTGATATAGTTTTTCTCATTATGTCTTTTGGACATGTTTCTGACAATATTAAATGTATAAGGTCGGTAAATTGAGAGAATTTTTTTCTGATGCTTTTATGTTGCATAGTAAAATTGATCAAGGTGCAAGCTAACTAGCTACATTTATTTGATCTGGTTTAATAGTTGAACTGATTAGGAAAATACCTAGATTAAGGAAACAGGGCTGTCCTGACTGCTATGCCCAAATAACCCCTCGCATCAGCTTGGAAATGGAAAGTGAGCTCCACACATAAATTACAAAAAATACTAAAAGAAAACAACAACAACAAAAAAAACAACTTAAAAGAAAATAGGTCCAAATGAGATACAAGGCCAGCCCACAGACAGTAATCATGCTGATATTCAGTGATATTTTAATTGTAAACCAGTTGCCTTCGTCTTCTGTAACCTGCAAGATCAATAGCTAGATCAAAGTGGTGCATAAAAGAAGATTAATTGCAGCTGGTGTTGAAACTTGGGGAACAGTGCAAGAAAGGTAGGCAGGTTTGACAGTAGCCCCGGAGCTCCCCATGGCAAGGCTCAGAGACAGGAAGGTCTGTCCTGCCCCTCGCCCTTCACTCCTGGTGGCCTTTTCCTGTGCCAGGACAAGTCAGTGTTGCCGGGATATTGTGCTGCTATTGCTGGCACACAGCCCTGATGGTAAGTAGTAATGTTGCTTCCTTCCCTCACTGTGGATCACATCCCCATGTTGCATCACATGATGACGCCCCATTTCCCATTAAGGTTCCAATTTTTAAGCTGCAAAAAATAAAATGGCTGTGTAGATATATACTCATCCTGACCTCTGGACAGCTGTGCTGCTTCCCTCTGCCTAGCTGCCTCTCACCTAAACTCTCCATTCCTGGACTCAGCACAGGCAGAAGCACTTGAAGTCCTGATGGTACAGATGTACTACAATTTAACATCTTTAAGCAAAAGTGAGCTCTTGGTGTCTTTGGCTTCAGCTGACTCCCTGCAGCACATAAACATTCAGAAAAACAAACGCAAAACCCTAAAGCCTCAAAATCCCCTCCTTTATTCCTTTCAGCTTTTTAAAAATCCAAACCTGGGCAGTTTGAAAGGAAAGGACAGTCTTGGCAGAAGTATTGCCAAGAAATATCCATGCCAAGAAGGGGCATGTCATAGTATGCTGATTTCATTGCAGCAAAATTAAAGGTACATAGGTGGAAATGCTTCCAGACAGCTGAGAAAACCCCCTGAGGAGATATCTGGGCTGGAGGGCAGGCACTCAAGAAGACGCAGAGAGGGCAAAGCATCTGGGCTGAGGTGCTCACAGGCAAGTCTGACCTTGCTGAGATGAGACATGCCATAGGAAAAGCAAATAGGTCAAAAGCAGAGGCAATGTTATTTGTATCTCATATTTTCATTTTATTCTAAATGTAGTTACCATGGCAGCAGCAAGTAGTTTTGGGGCTTGTGTTCCTCTACAGACATACAAGCATCTTTTGAACCTCCCTCTTCTTCCACTGCCATATCTGTCCCCAGGAGCATAGACTGAAAACTCAATCGTGTTTCCTTGCATGAGCACTATATCAACAATGAGAACAACAGTGACAAAAGCAGTATAAAACCTCCCCAAAACCATAATGATGGTATTTTTATCTTTCCTTCCAGAACACCTAACCCAACCCTCCCACTTCAGTTCTCCATACTTTGCCAGGAACAGAGTAATCTCTGCACAGGTTTTGCTGTATCCCTTCCTCATGCTGTTCTTGTTTTTAGGTCAAGAAGAGAAATCCATCCACATCCATTTATATCTCTATTCATTTGCATAACTGAGCTATTTCTCTTACCCTGCAGACCTCTTCCTCAGACTCCTTTCTGAACACAGCATAATTCAGGACCCTCCTCCACTTATGGGTTGGCCTGACCTGGAGAAAAATGTTGGATGGGGAAAAAGAAAAATTCTGATATTGAGCCCACCTGCAATCAGGAGAGAACAAGCTCTCACATCTAGTCACCCAGTCATTTTGGCCACGAGCAGGCTATGGCTGTGAGATATGGGCTATGAACCCCAAACTTAATACTATGAACCCCAAACTTAATACTTAACAACAAGAATCTCTGATTCTTAGTTGCCCCTAAAGAATGTCTCTTCTAGAGATAAATCAAAGAATTGTGGTCTTAGCTGCTTTTATCTGAATGCAAGTTGAGAGAGCAGCAAAAGAAGTAAAATGTGACAGAGCCTGCTTTCTTTTGTGCTACATCTGAACTGACTACAAGATAATACAATAAACAAGATAACAAGATCAAAGAGAGCTTGAGAGGGCTTCTTTTCCATTCCCTGGTCCCAAAGGAGAATCAATTATTTCTAAACCATTCTTGAAAGATGTTGGTCTAATCTGATCTTTTGCTGTGGATGCCTGGCTATTCTACTTGATGCACCCATGGTTTCTAGGATATTGCAGGGGGTTCTAGGCAATTAAAAGCAAAGCACAAAGTAAGAAGGTCAGAATATACTGGAGACAGTTCAAGTAGCCAGGTGTTTTATTTACTTAGGATTAGACATAATTTTTGTTATATTTTCAATTGATTCGTGTATTAGCTAGTATGGTGCATTAAAGCCATGGTGTTACCCCTGCCTGATGCTGAATCATACCTTTCCAGGGCTTGCCCTGTTCCCAGGAAAAAACTGCTTTTCAGCAAACCCCACTCAAGAAAACACTACTTCCTTCTTTTTTGAGTCAAGCACTTTATTTATTTGGTTTACAACTGAGAAACATTTAATAACTTACATCAGCAGAAGAGGGGGGATTGTGGCAAAATGCAGTTAGGAGTGAAGAATAAATGGCTCCAGTGGCTGGAGTGGCTGGAAGCCACTGTGTCCCAAAGTAGCAGCCTGAACAAGTGTATGAGTTTATAACATCCTAGAAACTGGACACCAACTCCTAGGTGAGCTTGTACTATGAAGTAAAGGCAAAATTATTAGTTTCACTTTTAAAGCCATGCATTTGCAGTGAGCACACTGCCTGCCTCCTCCTGCATGGGAGGAATGTCCAACACTTAATGCAGATCCCTCTCTACAGTACTGAGTCCTAATTTCTCTTGATACACACCCCCTCATAATCCATCCACTATTAAATAACTGTAAATTGGTAAATTTAATTACTGAGTCTCAAGCATTACAGTTCTCAGCATGTTCAAAGGAAAACAAAAAGGAAAAAAAAAATCAATGCTCCTAGGGTCTCCTCTCTCCAGACAATGTCAAGTTTTCAGGAAAAGGAAGCATGGTAGTTGCAGACTCAACTGCAACTCCGAGCAGTTGGAATTCCTTGTCAAGATGGAAGTTACTGCTGAGGCTACAACTCATTTTGAGAAGCTGCTTGGACTTGGAGGTATACCCACAGTGCTATTTTGCAATATACTGAAGGTAAGGACCTGAATGTAGCTCAAGGGTAAGTGTAGCTGGAAGGCTGGAAGGCTGGAAGGGTTTCTCTATATTGCCTCAGCTTTGTGTGTCATACCAAACGATTCCAGTTGTTGTGTGAGGCTTACATGGTCACTGCATTGCCCTTCCATGATCACAATATTCTTGCCTCACAGCTTTGCAGCCTACCAAGTATTTCTGCATTTTTGAAACCACAAGGTCAGACATCCTGTGCCTGCCTGCTCCTCTGCTCTTCCAACTGCAGTCCTGGGTTGGTGGTCACATACAGACAATTACATTATATTAGTTGTACACGTCTTACTCCAACAGCTATGAGGTGTAACTGTGAGGCCATTCTTGTCTCTTTCTGACAACTGTCTAAATCTCATCTTTCCTCATCTTTATATTTCCCTCTTTTTTTCTGGGGAAGTTCTTTGAAGATAAAAACTTCTGAGCTCTTATTGCTTCCATGGAGATGAGTTAGACAGTTCCTTTAAGGAAAGTGACCATCCCCCGGATGCTGCAAGGTCTCAGCTTCCACAAGGAAAAGAAATGTGACAAGCATTATTTCAGCAGCATTGGCATCAGGCCAACAATAATATTTCCATAGCTCCCAGTGACCTCTCAGTGAGGTCCAAAGTAAGATGATTTTGTATTATTCCTTTCTCTATGTATCCTTGACAAACAATGCAAAGAAAAGGCAAGGATTTAACTTTGGGAATGACCTAGGTGTTGAAAGGTGAAATAGAGGCTACTTATCTAACATTTGCTTCACAAGCTTGTGGTAGCACTGTTATGCAGAAAATGGGGTAAAGCAGAGTGTAGAAGTTGTGGGCTGGTATTTGAACATTACCTCTAGCTTTAGAATTTTATACAACCTTTATTCTGTTTCTGGAGTGCTGGGAAGTGTTCTGTGGATGCCATGAGTGAACTGTGCTTTTTGTATTAAACATTTATTACATAGCTTCTCTGTTTGCAAGCATCCAGATCAATGATTTAAGCTATTCCCACCAGGACTATGTTTCTATGAACTGCCTTTTTTTCTTTCAGAGAAGACACCTGAGCCATGGTTTCAAACGGGGAAGCTATCTCCAGAAAAATGCATTATGAAAATCAAAAAGCTATTGTGCAAGGGCAGTCCTCCTTCTGACACAGGGAAGGAGCCATGGACAATACTAAACAAGTGAGGAAAACCTGTGATTTGAGTGTCACACGAGTTGCAGAAGACATTGGTTGGGGGAGCAGGGCAGACTAAGCTAAAGCATCTCCAGTTATCCTTTCGACAAGTACCAAATGCGGCAGAAGCTTTAAATAAAGTGTGCAGTCACTTTCCCCAGAATGAACAAAAGGCTACATCACAGAATATCACAACTATAGATGCCAACAAGACATGGAACCATCAAGAAGAGAGAGAGTGCACATCAAAATTAAAGCATCCTGCAAGGTCAAGGAGCTTATTATTTTAAAAGAGGGGGGGGGAGATTCTTTTTGTGAAAATATGTCCAGTCTTCATCTATTTCTAATAATAGTTATGTCTGTATTTTCAAATAAGTGAATAAGAAAACTAGGTGAAATAACACAAGAGCTAACTACAGACCTGGCCAACTGTCTTTGATACCAATGATAACATTTATATCAGCAAATGTGTAAGTGTCCCCCACTCATTCTTGAACTTCAGTGGCCTTCTGGTAATGTACAAATCCTGTTAGCACTTTCCCCAGAACTCCTGAAGACATCCCTGCCCATATCCTCCCTGTATCAGCCAGCTCAGACAGCTGGCAGCTGAGTAATGAAAAGGAAATGAAATTTTCCTGTTAGAAGCCTCCTCCAATTCAGGGAAACAGAGACAGGCATTGCATCTGCCTGCAGTACTCTCAGGGCTTCTCATATGTTGGAAATACTGTCTTCGAGAGATTGGTTAAATGTGACTCTTAGTAGATGGGTGAAACCGTAATTCAGACTGTGTGGCTGGACCTTTAATATATTATTTTTGGCTGCTTTAGGAGTTTCTTTGTATTCAGGTCTCTATCACTAGCTGTAAAAAGACAGGAAAAGAAAGGATGCATTTGCTGAAATTCAGCCCCTACAAAAATAATCTATAAAAACAAGTGATTGAAAGCAGCATGTTTTTGGTGTATACTTGTACACTTCAGAAAAAAATAATCCATCTCTCAATATTAGGATGAGATCTTTAATATTAAACTTTGAATAATTCGTTTAAACTACAACTCAATAATAGTTTGAAATAATTTGAAACTGAAAAGAAATTTTAACATTGCTCTTCCAATTAAGAAGTGTATAAGAGAAAATAGAAATGTGAATCAAATAAAGTGGAGTACTTTTTTTTTTAGGTCTTGGATAATAAAGTTAGGAATATTTACGTAACCAGGTCTTGTTTGGATCTCACTAAGGAAAATATTACCAGCTTCCAAACAAATTATTTCCTTCCTATTATATTTATTTAATCTATCCTGGGCTAAAACATTTTAGTTTAAAGTTGAGTCACAACCTTGAGTACATCTGCTAAAATGCAATGCTGGAATATTTTGTTCAAACTGCTTGAAGTTACTATGAATTTATTTCAGATCAAATGGGATCAAGATCCCTAATATAATTAAAGTCCACTGATAATGTAAATTCCATTGATAATATAATGCTGTGACTGCACCACTCATGACATTTTAACCTTGATATAACTAAAATTTGAGTTACAAACAAAATGAAGCAAGTCTCAGCTGTGGATTCGAATATAAGTGCTGCTCTACCATGCCTGTCCACTGAAAATATACTCCAGATCTGGTGTTTGTTACCAGTTATGGGAATGGCAAATCAGCCTCAAAAGTGGCAGTCACCTATAGGGAAGAAGAAAAAGAAGAGATGATCCTTTGGTTTTAACATGCTTCCTTCTCTACAGTTATCTAATTATGTTTCAAATAGTTCTCCACATTTTAAGTTTCCACATGAGATATGACAAACTCACCCTGTAACATTTTTCAGAGTAGCATTTTAAGAAATTACAATATTTTTCCTGTTAAAATCTTTCTCAACACAATTTTCCACCCCCTGTAATTATCTTCAAAAATCCTTATGCTGAAGGATTGCACCCTTACATGTATTTCAGACATTATTAACCATACTGTCGTTATCCCTGCTGACGTTGTGGCTTCAGGCTGTGCTAACGGCCTGCATAATCTTGTTTTCAGAGGCTTCTGCCTTCTCTGTGAATGACAGGAGGAAAGGAAAAGCCAGGTAAGATCCAGAATTTCTTCGAAGATTAAAGCTCTAGAAAGTGTGCGGTAATCCAACATCTGTTCGTTTGGTCCTGAAGCTGTGAAGCTGTGCTGCTGCCTGTGCCATCTGCCAGGCAGTCGGGGAGGAGGGGAAGAGGCTGCTCCTGCACCAGTCGCTGTGATTAAGGCTGTCTATGTGTTTGTGTTTGTATGCAGCAGGGAAAAATTGATTGCACACTTTGTGCTTGGGCAATGCCATGAGTGCTGTGTCAGAGGAGAATGTGGGTCACTTTACCTGCTCGCATCTGGACAAAGCACAGGGAATACATAAGGAAAGCAAAAGGCCACACCGTTATTAACATACAAATAGCATCTGTGCTTCATGTGCAATTCACACCGAAGTCACACACCATTCTGATTTCATACTAGCAGGCATCCAACGCATAATTAATGTAACACTGAGCTTTAAAGGAGTTTTGGTTTGCCCAGCTGCAGTGACACAGACCTCTGCACCCCCAGGAAATAGTCTCAGAGGGAGGCATGAGGTCTTCATGCAGGTTACCAAGCTTTAGCCCAGGAAAATTAGTGGTTATTCCTGTACCGCGTGCTGACTTATATGTTTATTAGTACAGAGAATAAATAGTTTTTACATATATACTATTAAGACATATCCCATTTCAGCCTCACCACTAAAGACTTTCAGCACACTCTGCCTATGTGTGCAGTGACTGTGCAAAATGTTCATGTGTAGGTGCAAACCTTTTGGCTTGACTCTGCAGTAACTGTGTCCCCCAAGTCATGCGATGAAGGGGTACCAGAATGAATTTAGAACATCTTGCATGAAGGCGCACATATGTAGGGGATGTCACTTGAATATGGGCTATGTTGCACTTCAGAACTGGGAACAGTTCCTGCCCCAAAGAAGTGACATCTATACAAAAAAATATTAATATGCCTGAGTTACGAGCACTTTCACAAAGAAGGAACTAACACAAAGCTTGATTCCGAAAGCGTGTTCAGCACAAAACTTTGTCAGCAGAAGGAATCCATGGCTCTACCAGGAACCCACACAAAACATACAGATCTGGGTTAATTTATATCTTCTTCTTGAGGGAAGGTATTTTAAATTTGCAGACCTTATTGGATCATCTATATAAATTGTTCCACACCAGCATGAAAAGGTTCTAAATTTTCCCTAAATCAGATGTTTTCTGGAAGTTTTGGCAATTCCAGTGACTGGTACCCGAGTCAGAGATCTGAGCTTCTGCACACGGAGTGCCTGATGTGACAAGTGGAAGAGACACTAGAGCATCCTACTCCTCTAGGACACCCAGTTGGATGTTTAACGGGCTGGAGAGAAGGCTATACTGAGACTAGTTTTTGAAATTGCAGCCATGCCACTAAAGGTATGATTTCAGTTTGTACAGTGAGCAGCACTTGTGCACAGTAGGGAGCGGATTCACTTGAGCGGGTCCAAAAGAGTAACTGCCTGACTCGTGGTGAGTGAGGGTGGAAAGTGCCCTGGCATCCCTGTAAGCTGATCTATGTGGGTGGCGTGTCCATGTTCTTTTATTGCAAGAGCAAACTAGAAAATAAGGCAAGGCCTATCTTGCCAGCTTTCACTTTTCTTTCTGTTCTTCTGAACTGAAGAGCCAACACTGCCTTCACACAGCAGCACTGCCTTCCCTCACACAGCAGCGCAGCCTTCCCTCACACAGCAGCACTGCGTTCCCTCACACAGCAGCACTGCCTTCCTTCACACAGCAGCACTGCCTTCCCTCACACAGCAGCACTGCCTTCACGCAGGGCTCGCTGCTCCTGCGAGCGCAGCCATACACTGCTGGCCATGAGCCGCAGCCCGGGAGCTCGGCTCCTCCTCTCGCCTCCCTACGGCATATCAGGTGAGCAGGCTGCACTCAACCTCCTCTTGCCATTTGCTGGAAGGCATAACTCGGGGCGGGGAAAAGAGCAGAATGAAATAGGAGGACTTTCTCCCTTCTGGGGCTGACAGCCCTGACAATCTGGCCCTATACTTACAGAAACACAAGGCATTCAATTGTATGTCATTTTGATGTTTCTGAATAGCATCTCTCTGGAGATGAAATAGTAATCATCACCAGAGCTCCAGATTAGCAACTGATAGAAAAAATAGGCATATCATTAAGCTTGCATGCTCCCTTGTTATTTCACCACTTCTCATTCAATCCTTGTCTGCAAACAGAAGAAGGGAATCCCTGCACGGCTGCGCTGCTGGGTTTGCATATAATCAGGTGTCGAAGCCTGCCTTGCTTCGAACCTTTTGTTCAGCTGTGATCCCTACTGGACTTTTTTCCTAAGATTTGTGCTTTCACCTCTGAATAATAACATAACAAATAGCTCTTTGTCTCTTTAGGTTTGTTCATATAACTTGTATTAATATATTGACAATGCAATAAAAAGACACACAAAGAATCCTCTTGTCTTCCCCAGCTACAGCAAAAGCCGTGACAATTATTTCTGATGTGAAGCAGGATTTGAGACTCCAGTGGATAAATGTGGAAAAATGCAATTTTGAAATTCACTTGTAGAAACAAAATAAATATCAGTTAAGCCTTATGAGGATTTACTTCATGTTTTGCAAGGCCCTTGTTATTATTTATCAGGTAATATAGTTATATAGTTAAAACTAATAAAGATATTTTGA
The DNA here is from genome assembly GCA_013397565.1 of Ptilonorhynchus violaceus. Lineage (NCBI taxonomy): Eukaryota > Metazoa > Chordata > Aves > Passeriformes > Ptilonorhynchidae > Ptilonorhynchus > Ptilonorhynchus violaceus. The sequence goes on along the minus strand of VZRJ01013254.1, from coordinate 20,609 downwards.
ATGCAGCAGTGATGACATTTTGAAAAACTAAACAGAACCTAATTGACTTCCAGTAAGTTTTTCACTGGAGCTTGATTGTAAAAGTAGGATATTTGAATGTTTCAAACACTTCTATTGGAAAGGTAGATGTTAAATGTGTTTTTTAAATTTATTTTGTGGGGGAGGAACCTCAGTCCGGATTCTGAGGATAGGTATATGCTTTAAATCTCTCAGGGTCATATTGTGCAGCTAGCCAAAATGCCAGGTACATTTTGCTGCCCTAGTATCTTCTCACAAGGAGTGCAGGATCCTGTCTCTCTGGGAGGATGTGAGGCTTCAGTGCAGCACAGGATGTCCGTTTCACCATCTGATGAAGAAACTGTCTCTCCACTTCTCTGTTTCAGTCATAGGCCAGCCTTGTCCAAGTTTTGCCTGAATCTTCCCTTCTCGTACCTTTGCCGTGCTTCTCACTCTAACACATAGGTACACCCACTCAATTATACTCAGTGAAGCTGTCTTTCCAAACAGGTCAAATTTCTAAGTATATTCACGTACGCCTTTGAATTCCGGTGGTGATGTACACTTGTATTTTTGTCTCAAAAATTACTGGAGCTTCTCAGGAGGAGCCTAAATTAGAGATGACTGTTAATCTCATCAATTCCAGCCTACCTCAGTGTGGTACCTGGTAGGGAAAAGTTCTGTAAAACTGGGTAGAAAAGTATCCATGAAAAAAAAAAGGGAAAAAAAAGGAAAAAAAAAAGAAGACTCAGCACCTATGCCTTAATAAATCAAAGTGTTTACATGTAATAGTTCATATTTCCTGTTAATGAGAGAATATGGAATTTGGTTGCTTGGAAATCTGTTGCTGGTTCTGCTGGGGACTCATGACCCAGGACAGTTTTCACAAGCTCTGAAAATCCTAAATAATATTTACCTGCATTTGAAAAATACTGTGAAACATAGTCACCACTTTGAAACACTTTCAGATGCACAAATGGAACACTTGTCTGAACAAGGGTAAAAGTGTAAGGAGTAGATTTTAGTGAAAAACTTGATTTCACTGAGACCAGTAGGAAGTCTGCCACCGAGTTTGTGGAGCTAAAACTGACTCTTTTTGTTGCTTTGGTGGTTGAGGATGTGGAGAGAATTTGGCCAGTAATCAGTGCTCTGTTGTGTGAGGCAGGTGAAGCGCTTAAGGGAATCAGCTCCCACGTCTAGTGCTGTGAAGAGGAACTTTTGAAATGCCAACATTTATGTTTTCCCTCCCAGACACATCTTGTCATGAGGCAAGACTATTATTGGAGGCAAATTCCATGGAATTCAGCTTGTACAACTGGTATTTGTACATCAAGCACGTTAAAAAAAAAGATCAGGGGATGAGAATGCTATGTGTATTACCTTGATGCCTCATGTAATTTTTAAATATCCAGTATTACTGACGTGGATAATTCTTTATTTCTATCACACTGTTATACCTTTTACTAATTTTTTAGTCTCTTAAGTCATCAATTACTTTTATTTTTAGAGGATTCACTTCAGGAAGAAAGAAGTTCACCTTAAAAAATACATATAAAGACCCTAGGAACTGTACAAGCTAAATTCACTTTCCTCATTATATTGACATAATTCAAAGAGAATCAGCTCAACAACTTGCCAGTTTAAAACTCACATGCCAATCCTTAAATTACAGATCTACTTCATCATTGCTGATTATTATTAAATTACATACTTCACAGATAGATCTGTAGATTCTGACAAAATGGAAGAAAACATGAAAAAACCAAAATAACGAGTTTTCAGATAATGTGAATATTATGTGGAGGCCAAACATTGTTGCTAATGCAGACAATTTTAAAGTTAGTTGCATTTTTCAGCATTCTGAATAAACCTACTCTTACATTTTCAAAATTTGGAGAGTTTCTCAAAAGTGTTTGGAAGAAAATAGAAAAGATTAAAATAATCTCAGTGACCTCTACTTTTTACTATAAAATTTAAGTAGAGCCAGACTTTTATTGGTGAGTCTTGGCTTGGTTTTTTTGTTCTTTGGGGTTTTTGTTTGTTTGTCTGGTTTTGAGTTTTGTTTCTTTGTTTTGGTTTTGGTTTAGGTTTTTTGTGGGCTTTTTTTAGGAAACAGCGAATTATTTGAAACTTCAGCTGGAAATGACTTATCTCAATTGTCATTTGGCATGAATTCATTTATATAGCTTCAGCTCGAAAAAAACCCCAACCAGAAAAAAACAGGATAATAAACCACAAATCTTGTGAGGGATCTCTTTTTTTCCAATTGACAAGAAACTTGGGGATCCACAGAGTTTGGGGTGGCCTTGGAGGAGAGGCACTGCCTTCTGTCTTGCAGGATGGGCTGGTGTTTGCAGCTGATGCTGCTCCAAGGTGTACAGGCAGGGATCTGCTGGCTCAAGGTCCCATTGACCTGCCAGGTGCCCATCAGGGCCTGATGCAACTCCTAAGATATGGTGAGGACTTCCTCATTCTCTTCTGCTGAGGTTGTTCAGCTTCCCAGGCAAAACTTAGATATTTCCTGAGGCACACGTGTCTCCTCTGAGACCCAAAGTTGCACGGTCACTTTCCCAGCCCACAGGAGGCCCAGAAACTGGGCTCCTGACAGCTTTTTGAAAGCACCTGATATTTTTGATTAGTATGTAAGCTCTCAGAGCTGTGCCTTATTTAATTAATTTTGGCAGGTAACAGAAATGACTCAATTAAAAAAGGCGAAATCAACACATCCATTCTGCAAATCTATTGGCTGATTACCTTGAGTAAATGAGTTGCAAAGTGAATTTCAGCTTCAGGGAGGACATATTAGCTGTCTTTTACACTTCATGATTCAAACTGAAACTCTAATTGTGATGTACGAATTTCTTTTTGAATCAGAGATAAGTACTTTATCTTTTTGTTTGATTGTAATCCTTCTGAACACAAAGCCAGGTTGCCCAGAGACGTGGTGTCTCCATTCTTGGAGTCACCCAAGATGAGATTGGATGTGGTCCTAAGCCACCTGCCCCAACAAAACCTGCCAGGCAATCTCCATGGGTCCTTCCAGCCTGAACTATTCTACAATTCAGTGACTGCACTGCTTGGCACTGGTTTAGTTGGCACGGAGGTATAGGTTGAAGGTTGGACTTGATGATCTTGAAGGTCTTTTCCAACCTTAATGACTATGGTTCTATGCTTGAGAGGAGAAAAAAAGATTAAATGACAGTTGTTTAAAGTACTAAAACTAAAGACCCTGAGTGCATTTTTGATATGACAATTACTGGAGTGAGAAGGTAGTTGCTGGGCCAGACTTTGTAGTGTTTAATTATTACAAATATAGAAGAGAGAGCTATTTCCTGACTCAGAGCTATCTTGTGCCTTGCAAGTGTATGTAGAAGGCTTCAATGATTATTTCCCTACATGCTACTGCCAAATAAACCGCTTTATCAAACAGTTTCTTCAGATATGATTTCTTGTTGTTATTAATAGCATGTGGCTATTAAGTGCATGAGGAATTTAATGTTCTAATTGAACCCAGAGTGCACTCAGGTCACAAGTTGATTTCAGCAGTTTTGTAATGTCTTATCACATTGTTAATTCCCTGCTATTAGAGGTAACCTTGTGCTCTAAATCCCAATATGATCTTGCATGGTTTGTTCAGCATTTGTAAAACATAATAAATGCAAGTGGGTGCTTGGCAGGGAGAGCTCTGTCAACAATGCAGCAATATTGACTTGTAATATCAAATAACATTTCCATTTCCATAGAGAGGCTTTGGGGCTTGTTACTCACAAGCTTTCTTTTTTTTTTTTTTACCTCTTCCCCCCCCACTCCAGTTTTGTTAGTAAAAAAAGTTGACACAGAAGAATATGGTTTGTGATTTTTGATACTAGGCTTTATGTCTTTGTAGAATGTCTCCATTACATCTCAATTCAAATGTCTGATTTGTTCCTTTCAAATTTTGGATGAAGATGCAGTCAGCTTAAAGGTAAGAAGTTATCACCAGGAAAATATAACTCATCAAGGGGTGTTTGTTTATGCAAAATAAACATAAATAAACATATGTTTATGCAAAATAAACATATTGCAAAATAGGCAATTCTAGTAAGGTGAGATTCATTTTTCTCTGCTCAAGCTTCAGAAAGTTGGTTGCATGCAGTTCTCATATTGCTACTGGAGAGAAACAGGTGGCTGTTTCAGGCCATGTTAGGTATCTAGGTGACAAAAAGTCATTCTGGAGATGCTTCTTCCTCTCTAATGACCTGAAGAACAACTGGCTTGGGCAAGGAAACTCCTTTTAAGCATGTTAAGTTGAACAAGGTAAAACACACCCCTGGAGACCAAAACAATGATTTTCGTTCTTCTTGGAATTTCATACCAAAATAAGCCCTGCCTCTTCATGATTTTTAGCCCAATTATAGAATCATAGAAAAATTTGAACTGGAAAGAGCCTCTAAATATCAACTGGTTCAATACCCTTCTCACATCAAGACATGCAATTGAAAGTAAATTGTATACAGGCTTTAATCTGGTAAGTACCTAGTATAGTGCTCTTTCATTGAATATATGTGCTTATCCAATTTTAGGTTTCTTGGGACACACATTCATGGCTTTTATGGATTTAAAAATTCCTTGTGCATTTTTCTTATGGCTAAAAGCAGATATAAATCAGGTTTTCTGCTTTATACTGTACTGAGCCTGTTGAACAGGATACTTTTAAAACTGAGATAGGCAATGGATGATGTAAAGGGAAAAGACAAACTGAGGAAAGTTTAAACCTCAGGCTCTTAACCCTGGATTATTCTAGTTGCTGTCAGTGTGAACACTGCTTTAGTAACAAGCACATCAGACGTACACCAAACTAACCCTCATATGTTCATTACATATCAGACCAGCATTTCCCTTGGAGACCTTCTGGCCAAACCTGAAGAAAAGTCTCATATTGTTTGCTGGTGCAACTAAAACATGCCCTAGACCCAAGCAGCACACTGACAACCAGGAAAGAAGAGAGATGCACTTAATTTGGTCCATATAACGGGATCAGCCTGGTTATAGTTATGAAGGTTATGGGATGATATTTATGGGACGATATTTCTGGGACAGCAAATGTTAGAGCAGGAAAGAAACAATATTTACAAATCCAATGGCAAAGTGCTCCAAGTTTAGTCACAGGAACACACAGGAACAAACAATGTCATTAATATGTTCTTACTTTTTGATAGAACTTTGAGGTTCTTCAATGGACAACATACCACACTGGGTAACTGCAATGCAATAATTTTGGTTCCTGCCCCAAAGCGCTTACAAGGGACAGAGTAGCTATACACTGTGCTAGGGCCAGGTCTTCTTAAAGACAAAGCTTGTTTTCATTTATGTTTTGAGAATGCCTAGGAATTATATTCTGCGCTTGAGAACCTTGGAGCTGAAATGCTGGAGGGGAGGACAGACAGAACTGAACTGAAAAAAAGCCAAGCATATAGACAGAGTGGAGGTTGTGGAGCCCAAAGCCTGAGGAAGAGGTTGGCAGAGCAGAGGGACTGTGGTGCCCACTGTATTGCCATACATTACAATATCTGCATGTCAGAGTGGAACATCTGCACCTCCACAGTATTCTGGTCCTCCAGCAGAGCAGGAAGAGTTGGTCCCAGCTAGGGAATTTTCTTTTTAGAGGGATATGAGTGAAACAAATACTTCATAGTGTGTATCTCCAAGGCGAGAGATGAGTTCTATGAATTTAATCCATCTGAGACCCAGGGAATGCATAAAAGCAAAAGATTTGCTGTTAAACAGCTTGTTCAAGGATATAATTTTATCCATTTACAGGAGAATCAAATGAAAACACAGGAAGGATTTCATCCACACAGAAATACACATTTGTATGGAGACTGGGGAGAATATTGTGCCTTAAATTAGCAGTTGAAAAATCAGTTGAAAGGTATGGAGTGCAACAGAGTTAGCCATTTAGCTTCTTTTTGGCATAGGGAAATTGTGATTTCCTATGGATAATGTCAGCTAGAAAGGTAATTATCTGAGTTAAATATCATCTAATGAAAGCTCTTGGTAGGATAGGAATACTGATGGTGGTATGAAAAACTGGCTTTCTTTTCCCCGTATTATTTCTTATATTAATGCTGCAGTCCTGCAGAGTGCACATACCGACCCCTCCCATCCCCACATCTCGCAGCTTCAAGGACACATGAATGCTGCATCTAGATCTTGAAGCGACTTAATGATAAAAATAAGCTGCATGCTGATAACCAGTCTGCATTTTACTCTGGTTTCCAATGTTTACATTATTAAAAAAACCCCTAAACCCTAACATAAACCAAACTGAATATAACATTGATATTTCTGTGCAGCTGGAGATGTAATTCAGCATTGGCCAGGCTTTTCCTGTCTGGGTGTTCAGCAGCAGGATGCTCTATAGGAACTGTCACTTTTGTGGAACTGCCACAAAGAGAGGGAGACTGGGCTAAACTGTTTTTCATTCTTAAACAATTCCCACTAAACTAAGCAGCAATCAAATGCTTATATTGATATTGACCTACTTGTGAAGTGCTTGATAGGTATTGTTATTTAAATGCTGTGTTGATATTATTTTTATTTCATTTTAATTGCATTCTGTTATGTGCAAAACTTTTAAATCATCTATCTCCCCAGTCTAACATCTCCCTGCCTGTTCTCTGCAGAACAGCACTTGATTTTTGTAAAGGCAGAGTAAGATATTTTCAGTCACTTCTGAGTCAGAAGATAATAAAATGTACTTAGAGTAAACCAAAGTCTCTTTTCTTCCTCATTGTTAAAGCTGTGATCATATGGATTGAAAGGAGACAGGGCAAAAACTTGTGAAAATTGACTTGGGAATAATTCCCATTATGATGAAACACCTTTGCTTGAGCTCGGCAAGGGGAAAACAAGGTTATAGGTGCTCAATCGCATCAGCTAAAATCTGAGTAGAATCCCTTCAACACACTTACTGTGCTCTTCATGATAATCAGGGTTAGCTGGTTTTCATTAATTAGGGGTTTGGGCAAGGACTGGGGTTTGTTCTTGGAACAATTTGTGCAAAAGACACAGTCAATGACTCATATTCATAATTCTCAAAGGCCTGAAGCCCTGTCTAAACATAGAGTTTGTATTGCTTTAAATATTCAGGTTCATTTAAAGTAGTAAAACTGCAAGTCACATTCCATCTTTTCAAGCCCAGCTATACTGATATAAAGTGATTATATCAAGGTAGTCTATTCCAGTGCAGAAAGGGAAATGAACAAGCTATACTGGTATTAGCATGCATAAAATGGTATGATTCTACCTACACCAAAGGTTCAAATGGTCTGTGCATAATGTTTAAAAATAAATCACATTCTTAACTCAAGCAGTTGAACTGATAGGGAAGCAGTTGAACTGATAGGAAAGCAGTTTTGATAGGAAATCTATTTTAGGCTCAGCTTTCTTTCCCTGAACACCACCACTAGCAGCAGCAAAGGACCATAGAGGCAATCAAATACAGGACTATTGCAATACCATTAGTACTCCCGGTGAATATCCCACTGATTTTAAACTTAGAAAACACTTTGGAAAGGTTTAAACATAACAAGAAGATACTTCCCTCTCTTCCTGACCATCCAAAGAGCAAAGATAGGCTACTAGTGCTGCCTTTAAGAGCAGAAACAATTATTCTCTTCTTTTCTCTTTTTTTTCCCAGAGCTTCTGTGGATTTAGTATTTAACTTAGTGACCCATTTCAGTCACCTCAAGACAAGTTCAATATTATGAGGAGTTGTGATCATTTCTCAGCACACAAGGTACCACTGTAAATTTTTGGAAATCACATTGCCACTGATCCTTGAAACGCCTAAAGAATGTGTATTACATTTACTGTTTTGATAGATTATGACCAGCCAACATGACCTTCTGCAGACTGCAGGTCAGAGAATTTCATCCTTGTCAGGCACTTTTCTCATTCAGCAGTTTCTTCTTCATTAGAGACCACTGTGAAACATCGACACAGTTCCAGAAAAGCGATATCCCAACAGGCAGGTCTGAGGTAAGCCAACAGCAAAAGCACCATCAGGTCTATGGGTCTGTTTTCTTATATGCAGTCCAAGAGGCCATGTAATTTGTAAATGCACCACAACATTTTCCTCTTGGGTTTTTTTGCAAATTCTGACTGCAGCTGATGCAATAAAAACCTGTTATCTTCAGGGTTTTGTTTTTGAATTAAAGGAAATTCTAGTGTACTATTTTGTATGTTTCCATATTTACTTCCCTAATATTTTAATCATTTTTGTGAGCCTCTGCAATGTGTTGAAAGACTAATTTATGTCTCTATTTTCAGAAATTGGCACTGAAAGAAAGAACTGCTCAAAGTTTAATGGAAAACTTGTCATTTGACTTGATATTTTAAACACTTCACAAGTGATGCTTTTCTGAGAATGTTTCTGTTTCTGTTTTTCTGGAAGATATGGTATTAATAATCTTTATGGCTAATGAAATCAAGTTAACGTGACTGACAGAATCAGACAGACAAATTCTGATCTTTTCTATAATTTCTCTATAGAGTCTAATGAAATTTCCTTGGATTTGCAGTATGAGAACTGGGAGCAGCCTGTCCCCTGGTTCTTGCTGCTCAAGTGTGGGCTGTGTGGGTGGACAAACATTTAATCAACTCCTATACTTGGTGTTTTGGTCATCATGTCATCCATGTGTCATACCCGTTTTAATCTGTTTAATTTGTTTTGTTGTCTTTATTCTGATTTAATGACTGTTTTTTTCTTCAAAATGAAGAATGAAACAAATACATGGAGGTATTGCAGGAGAACACTGTGCTTTTTTTCAAACCTGAAGCAATAGATTAATGGGGGGTGAAACCCTCTGATTAAAAAATTGCTCTAACCTTATTTTTCCTAAACTGATTAACTCACCTACATCTGCTAATAATAGTTCTGGCTTTCCCATCATGCCATCTTACTATTCCCACTTCTTCTTATCTTGTATACATGTAGACTTTTCATGCTGAGAGATGAGACTGAGTGAGCATTGACACCAGTCTGTGCAAAATAATTTCTTCATAAAAACTCCAAAATTTCATACAAAACTAGTGGACAATGTGGGAGAAGTACAAATCTAAGCCTTAGATTATTACTTCCTAAACACAAGGACAATTCTTATTGTCTCTAATAGTCTTATTAAAAGCCTTGAGTTACCCATGTAACCAAGATTATATGATCATGTCCTGAACAAGTTAAAAAATGAGGGTACATGCTATTTTATAATTTCGAATATACCACTGTGTAGTTACAAAGTATACATTTTACAAATACCAAACTCAACAGATAAAGTGTACATGACAAATATTCAAATAACAGTTTTTCAACTGTTTGACCTAAAAAATGTCACAGTAAAAAGCATCTACAAAACACACATTTTCACTTTACATTTTTAATGTATCCTGCTGGCTGCACGTTGTCCATCCTGCAATAGCACTTGCATTGAAATCAACACAATGAAATGTGACTTGTCAGCTCAATGAAATGAACAGCACTTCTCTATGTGTAAATTGAAAAGGCATGCAGAAAGTTTATGTGGCAAGAATTGACAAAACAGATAAATTATATTGTTTGGGGTATTTTTTTCTGTCACTGATAACAAAAGAGTTAGATGGCACATTAAACAGTAATATGTCTTTTTATTTCTTGGTCATCTTTATGTCTTGCAATAATCATTATAAGAAAAAATAGAAAACAGAAATAATTTCTTAGGACAGTAAAAATTCTGTCTTTCTTGTTTCTATTTTTCTTCTTAACCATTTTACATGTTATCCTTGTTTGTTGTACTACGCTTTTGTCCTCTGGAAAAAAACCACAGAAAAATATATTCTACACACAAACACTGTCTCTGTTTTCATCTACTAAAAGGAAATGATAATTCCATTTAATCTATTAATCTATTTTCTTGCAATTATAAGACATATATTGCATATCTTCTTGCCTTCAAACCACTTCACAATCTGTTACCTTCCACTTTCAGAAATGGAACCGCTATAGTTATTCTTACTCTTTGCTTACACAGGATTCCTCAAAATATCATCAGTGACATCACACTTTCAAAGAAAATATAATGATTTAATAGCCATTTTAAGATAGGTGTTGTTGTTATTTCGAAATCTGATATTAAATGTATTTATTCCTTGTAACACTAAAAGAACAACATGTAAATTAATCAAAGCATGGGAGCACATTGCTGCTTAAGGCTTTGAAAGATCTTCTATACATTCTGCATACTTGAGAAACAAGAAGTAATTAAATGGTTCCCTTCTTCAAACTAAGCTAGTCTTTAAAAAAAAATAAAATCACAAAACCATAGCCCAGTCTTTTGCAGTGAAGTCTTTTATGCCTGTGGACAAACACAGAAGTAAGCATTTTTACAAATATTCCTTCCTGGAGAAGGCACATTGGGATTTAATATTTGCCCCCAACAACGGGTTCACTTGGCTAAGCATCACTGAGCATCAATGTTTAAATCCTGCACTCTCATTCAGAGCCACTGCATTTCCACAATATAAGTGCATGAGACCACATGCTGGTATTCTCCACAAAAGTCACTTGTTATTTAAATCAGAACTACAAACCTGCTCCCTCACCTCCCCCTCTCCAGCCCCTAGAGGGGCATATTCTCATTAACATTCTTAATGTTAATTGGAATTACATGTGCACATCAAGAAGAGAATACACCTCCAGATGCGATATTTGCAAGCTTCATATTAAGCCAGGCTGTGTTGAAATAAAACAACATTGAACACACAGTCCTATCTTGATATTGAACAGTAATATATGTTTTTACATACAAAACCAAGTCTTACACACAGAGAAAAATAAATTCGGTATGCTACAACCACGGCATCCATTAATGTAGCATCTGATCTTGCTGTTTCTCACTCGTGTGAAAAATCCTACTGCCTATGAGGTGCATGTAGGCTTATGATCCAGCACATTTTTCTGTAATGGAAATTAGTTGCAGATCTGAACAATTTTAAAATGGTGACAAGACAGCATGACTTGGACTCACTTGTTCACAAAAGAAGAGGCATGGTTCACTGCAAAAATTAATTTCTAAAATTACAGGTTAGTGCCCATATTTTCTAACCTTATAAAAATAATGCAATTTTGTTAATGAAATTGTCAGTTCTCAAAATCTAATCTTCTCAGAAATAAACATGCAAAAGTATAAAAAGTAGCCAACACTAAACACACTTTACAAAATTCTTTTTAAATTCACTATAGTTTAACAGTTTGAATTATGTTTACGTTAAGTTCCCTACAATTTCTGTTTTCAAAATGTAAATTCAGAGTAGATTAGAAAACAGTGCAATCTGAAATCTGGAAAGCCCAAATAGATTAGTTTAATCTTCGCAGAAAATTCATGCTGGAATAACCTTTTTCTTACTGAGCCTTTCCATTTCCAGGTAATGGGAATTTTCTATTGTTATTTTTAAACATTTCACCCAAGAACTCACAAGCATCTCCAACAGAATTAGATAAAAGTGCAGTCCCAGAAGCAAGGGACAGATTTGACTTAAATGGCATAAACTGAGGTTTTATTCCTTTGAAGAAACTCTTCTAAAATTGTTACAGAAACATACATTGAAATAAAGTCAGATTCTACTAGAAATCCTAATAAATAAAACCATATGCTGAAGCATCTCATCTAGAATTTGCCAAGGCTATAAAACACATACATACAAGTCAGACAATATCAAGGAAAATGAGGTTGGAGCCGAGAAAAATATTAATTTAGTAATGATCTTTCTTCCTGTAGTGACATGCTAGGTTTAAGCCCCTGACATATTGGAAGTGCTCATGTAAAATCTGATTTTCCTATTCTTCCCTGTTAGCAAAGATGGTCATCAAAATAAAGCTTGTTGGGGAATAAGTAATGCAAACATCACATCAATCTTGCTAATATTATAGGAATACAGAAGAGATGTACACCAGAATATTTTTAAAAAAGGAAAAATCAAACCCCTCCCCACACTACACTAATATACTGAATGCCAAGTTTCAGGTATGTTGCAGTCACAAATGCACAGAAACAAGACAGAGAGGAAAAAAAAAAAAAAAAAAAAGAAGTCTTTCTAGATCATCTATTCCATCCATCTGCTGGAGTAAGATCACTACCTACTATATACATGCTAGAGCTTTTCTCAGTCTGATTTTAAATGTCTTGTTTCCATCTGTTCAATTTGACCTTACCTATTTCATCTTGGATAGTTAAAATGGCTGCTGTATAGTGCAATAATTCAGGGCAACATCTAGAAAATTTAAAAAATCAGCATGCAATAGTCCTCTTTTCCTTAGTGCAGCTAATTTTGAAGATATGTTTACCCACAAAAGATCAAACTGGACACACGACGCCTATAAGGTTGTGCCGTCTGCGTGCGGAGCGTCATCTTTTACTGTATCATATGGATTAGATTCTGAGCTAATCAGTCAGATTCAGAGCTGAAATGCTTTGGGTCCATCTTACAATGCAAATATTGGGGGGTGGGGAATGTTCAACCGAAGTCTTCTGCAGTTAATGAGTTGCCTTTTCCATTCTTATTAACTAAAATACTTTAACCACTTTGGTTTTTTAAACTTAAACAATTATATTAGATGTAATCGTTATTTTATTAACATTTTTCTCCAAGGATTTTTCTTTCTGATTATGAGTACTTTGCAATTTCAGACAGTATGATGGATGCTACTCTTCTATGACAAGAATTTTAACAGCCCTTCTTCAGCACTCAATGCACACCCAATTATGCGTCTGAGCTAGTAACCTTGAATTTATGTTACCATGGCGACAAACTGGTCATGCATTATGGATTATCATTGAAATTCTACACCCCTACCTAGCATAATGAGAGTTGGGGACTTAATCAAATCAGCCATTCTGTGTGACACAAAGTGAAGAACTAGCTCTTATTGTTCAGCCTGGAGAAAGGAAGCAGGCCTGATGGAGTGGCAGCTGCAGTGCCGCAGCCTGATAGATTGCCCTTATATACATTTGTGAATGTATAGACAGATGGTTTTCAATGCCTGGAATTTCTGGCTTAGGAAGCAGCTGTTCGGGTAACCTCTGCCGTCTCACCTTGTTGTCATGGAGCATTGCACGGAGACTGAGAATGCGGCCGGGCACACTGGCAATCTGACCGAGTTTGCGCGCCGTGGCACCCCGCTTTCATCCCGGGGCGGCCCGGCTCCGAGGGAGGCAGCGCCAGGGGGAGCGGGCTGGAGCGAGGTGCTCGGCCATCCTCCAAACACTCCCCTGCCTGGCCTGCACAGAAAGAGACGGGCAAAATTGTTGTGGGAAATCGTTCCTGGGGATTTAATCCACTTTACGTCTCCTCCACTGTCTTGAAGTCGTGGTGTGATGTGTTATTCATACACAGTCCAGACACCGGTAAAGGCACCCAGGTTTCAGGTTGCCATACTGTGCTCTGTGTCTGAGAGAAAACACCAGTTTCACTAAGGTCACAGATAAAAAACGTTCAATGCTAGAAAACCAAACCAAATGGACATAAAAAATCAACAACCATTATAGACTTCTTACGTGCCAGAATCCTTTTCCCGCTTATCACTCAAATTTCACTCCCTATTCTGATATAAAGCTAAATAAACTGCTGTGAACTCATAAACTTTTTTTTTAATTAATTCATAGTAAAACTGCAGCCATTTCTAGAAGAATTAGGCCATAATACACTTTTATAAAGCTTAAATTTGTTTAGTGTAAGCACCTGAGTGTTATGTTCCTCAGCAAAAGGAAGCTGATTGACATAGCATTACTCATTTGTTCTTCTTATTTTTAATTATTATAGCTATAAGAGCATTATTTTTCTGCATAGCATAGTCCTCCATCCCTCAAAGCTTTAAAACCTTTAAAGCTTCAAAGCTTCTGATTCCTCATAAACACATACCCATTAAAAAATTCTTATTTTTCCAAAATCTTGATTAACCAATTATTCCATGTCACCCTTATATTTTGGAAGTCTAGATATTGCTACTCTAATGTAGCTTATTTACTTATTCATATTTATAAGGTGACCATCACCATGGTTTCTGCACAGGAAGTGCTAATGTGTCTGTCAGCCTTGCCATTACAGATTCACCAGACCTGTGATTTCAAAGCATGCAACGTTGTCCCAGAATAAAACCTGGTATGACAATAACATTTCAAAGAAATACTTTATTATAGATCTAACTGCTTCATTAACACTACTTTTCTTTCTGCCAAACTGTCTGTGTTTGTGTTTTGATGTATGAAGCATATAGCATGCATATGTTATGAGATTTAATTTTCAATGCATGTGCAGGAGTGAATATTTCAGCAAGCTTTTAAAACAAAGCAATATACAGTTTATCCTGGAGCCTTGAGGAATCACATCCATCTATCTATCTATCTATCTATCTATCCATCCATCCATCCATCTATTAATCTATTTATTAATCTAGATGTGTAAGTAAAAACAGTCCCTCATCCTCTGTGCATCTTTTTACTTCAAAAAGAGCCCCCACTGGTCTGTGTTGACCCATGAGATTGCAGTAGCTCCCTGGGAGGCTTTGCAGTCTATGCACAAATGATTTGTGAATTGAAACATCCCAGGAAAGCCTAGGCATGAGAGACTGCACCCACTCGGGAGCCTGGTTCTGCAAGTCCTCTTCCAGCCAGAGCTGCCAAGGAAGTTGATCATGCCTTCCCTTGGGAGTTTGTAATTCATTATTTGTTACTGTCTTGTCAGTAAATTTGTCTTTAAAGTACACTGACAGTGGCAGATTTCAATCAGTGTTTGGTTATGAAAGTATATCAGGAGACTTTCAGAATTTCTTGAATTCAAATACATTTAGAAAAAAACCCAAAAAATTCACAAAAATGATTAATTCACACAAAACTGCCTGTGATAAAACAGTGACTGCTTGACTGAGAGTAAGGAAGAAAATTCAGAGCTAGGGTTTGATGGAATAAATAAATAAACAGATATCACTATAATCTTTCTCAATTAAAGAATGAACGAACTTTTAAAATCTTTAATTTATGGTGCCTGGAACTTCCTTGTGCTTATACATTTAAGCCAAACCCTTAAGTCTGATGTTAAGATCAACTTCACCTAAATTAAGTATTTTGTGCCTAAGTAGATTTCACTGTGTGGGCATTTTGGAAAAGGATGTTACAGTTTGGTCTAGCAGAGTGAGCCAACAAAAATACTAGTGCATGCTTTAAATTAAAACACAGACAAAAAATAAGAAATAAAAACTTACTAACATGGGCACAAGGAACCAAGTGCTTTTTTCTGTTTAAAAATATTCCACGAAAAAGAAGATTTTTGGAATATATTCATTATGTGTTTTAAAAAGTCAGTTTTTTATAGGGCGGGCTAACTTCAAAAGCAGTGTAATAGCATGGTAACGAAAATGACATTAGAATAAGAATAAATACTTGGGCCCAGAACTTTGTATATCTCAAGAAATAAAGAAGTGTGTGTAATATTGCTCCAAATATTATCAGCAAGGAAAGAACTAAATTTAGAGCCTACTTTTCCAACCTTTATTTAGGCTAAGTAAATTTTTTTTAGGACATACATCTGTTGATCTCAGTAAAATTATTATCAGGAGTAATTTTTTCCTTAACTAATTTATGCTCCCAGAGTAGAATCTGAATACCAAAAAGTAGAGTTTCTGAAACATAACATTGTCATTAGCAGGAGAATATGAAGAAAACACTTCTGGTCTATTGTTGCTTTGTTTTTACACTTACTTGTGGCAGGCATTGCTAACAACTCTGTAGCTGGAAATAAGCTATAAGCATTTCCTTGGCAACTTTCACCCTTTTAATCAAGGAATCATCCATCCTTCCCCCACCCCCAATAATCAAGGATGATCCATTTCCCTCATAAAACAACTTTAAAATTACTATTTTGTGGGTTGCAGACTACTCAATTTTTCTCTTGCAACTTTCAAAAAGGAGACAGAACTGTAAATTTTGGGATAGAACTTTTTTTTTTCCCCTCATGTTATTCATGCACTTTCCTTTAGGTGCAAGAAAGCCCAAATAAATATATATTGGGAAGGATTTTGCAACCATTTTACAGTCTTTCCTCTGCTGTTATGGCCACCGGTAGCCGCAGGGCTGCAGGCTGGGATCTGACTGGGGTGGGAGTGTGGTGGCTGAAGTTCACCTCTGCACTGGCTGATCTCCTTGGCCTTCGGTCTCCACTCAGCATAAGGAGGCAGAAGAAAAGACACACATCTAATTTATCTTCTGCCCGCTTCAATGCAGTGACAGGAAAATCGCTAGCATTTTAGGGACCCAAAATATAACACAAATTCTTAACTCTGAAGGTTTTTTAAAAGGAATTTTGGGGGGAAACCTGCATTTTATTAATTTAGAAACAAAGACATCAGATCTGAAGAGCTGTGTAGGGTAATGCAGGATATAGGTAGTCTTGGAATTTCAGGATCTGAGCAAAATGATTTTTCCATTTCTGAGGGGCCATGACAGTTAGTGTACCAGTAACTGCAGGTTTACTTAAAGACACTGCCTCTGTCTGAGTATGGAAACCCCCCTGTTTTGCTTTAATTCACCCACCTAGTATAACCACTGGAGCCAGATGATATGTTTTCCTTCACTGTGAAATGCATTTAATCACAAGAACTGAATGCTTGTGTAGTGAGAACACTTTTATAATCCACCGTACCAGCGTTTGCACTTCCAGGATCTGACGGGTGCACTCATGAAATCTTTTTGCTGTCACACTGAGATGTTTCAGTTCTGACAGAGCACAGCTGATGAGAAACATCAGAGTTTATGATTACTCTGACAGCAGGACTACCACAAAAATATAATTAAAATTGTCTTCTTTCATGCATGCATGTGTGCAAGACATTTAGGATGGTCACCTGAAAGCCCACCCTCAACATGCCTTTCTAAGGATAATTTAAAAGCTAAGTATTTACTGGTATCATTCAAACCACAGCTAAGAGTCTCTCCTATTGCATTTTTTTTGGATATTTGTACAAACCTACATACACTCAGGGTTCTGAAGGTGCCAAGAAGGGTAACTGGCCCTGACCAGACTCCTCTCACCCTGCCCAAGGTGAGTGGCCAAGAGCCCATTTCAGCAAACCTCAGGGCTGTCAGTCCCTGCCCCAGCAGCATCTGCTCCTCAGCCCTGCACTAACAGAAAACGAAAGCTTTTTTTCTAGCTTAACAGAATCCTTTAATGTCTATATGAAGTTCTATGCTGCAAATTTACTCACTGTTAGCTTATATTATATTTTGGCGTATTAAGACACATGAAATTGTGCATAGACACCATTTACCAATTTGGGAATCCTGTGCACAGATGCATGTGTGTGCACATCTCACTAATATATATAAATGCTCTTTTGGACACTTTTCTTCCTCTGTGAATACCCAAACTTGTGTTTTATATAAATATTTGGGAGCTTTGTTCTTCTTTTAAGTCATTCATGTGCTTAAGGTACAAATACATCTATGTAGTAACACACACAGTAAGATGGTCCAATAAAAGGAAGCGGATGAGGAAAAAAACACAAAGAGGGAGAAGCTGTTCCTCGGTGTACTGCTGCCTGAGCTCTGGGCTTGTGTCATGGGTGAATGCCTCTGCCTCCACGAGGGGTCCTGCCTAATACTGCTGGCTCAGCTCCAGCCTCTGCCACTGATTTACACCCACTCAGCTTCTGATCCAGCAGGCCAAAGGCTGATTTTCAGAGAAGATATGCCAGATAGGAGCTAGAGTGTTTGCAGTGTAGCAGGCAACCTCCAGAGGCAAGAGGCTGCTCTTTATAAAAAAAACAAAACCAAAAAGTGATTCTTTGGGAGTCAATTTGTGGCACAGTTTTCTGATACCAAAGTACACGAGGCAACTCAGATGTTAGACAAACTGCTGCAGATCTAATGACGCTAATTGGGGTAGCTGAAAGCCTTCAGTAACACTGCAGAAAAGAGGCATCTTGAGATGATCGTTTAATCTGGAAATAGCTTTAAAAATGGGAAGATGTGTCCCTGAGGACAGTCTTTGCCAGATTAACCTCCTGGGCTCTGCAGCCCTCTCTGAGATGGTGTTATTCTTTTACTTCAAAACTTATAAGAGGAAGGCAGGTAGGACAGACCTGGGGACAGTCTAAGGCAAATGCTTTACAAGGAAAGATACAGAAAAGGCAGGAGAGCTGTGTAAGCAACTCTACTTTTTACTTTAAGTTCATCATTTAGCATTAGGAAAATTAAACACACAGTTATTTCACTGTGGTTTTTCATTTAGAAGCTCTCCTTATGTTAGAGTCATTTGATAGGAAACACCTAATCAATTATTGCCAAGACCTTTATTTTTAAGTAAACTTTCTTCCTATGGAAAAAGAAGAAACTTTCAAAATCACTTCTAATTAGGCACAGACAGAGTCTATCCACTTTTAGCACCAGTACATACCACTGTGTAATTCTCTGCCATACAAGCCACTTAGATAAATACACTGACACTGCTAAGGTTCAGTGTGTACAAAAGAGACCCCTTGGCACACTAATAACAAATAAAGCTGAGTGGCATTAAACATGTCACTTCTACCAGTGCTCGGCGGGTGACACCCATACATATTTCTTTTCACATGATGTTATTAGCCCTTCCTCCCTCTCCCAAACAGATGTTAAGTGAAAGGGTAAGGTGCTTTCATATCTCTGCAAAGTGTAAAGAAAGCATTAGGAAAATTAAAATAAAGTAGACTGTAGAATGAGTATTGTATAGTAGACTAGATTTTAAACATCAGATTTATACAAAAGCGTTGTTGTTTCATGTGAATAGGCAACTAAATACGGTGATGCAATGAATGAACAAATGTAGATACTGGACTTCTTTTATACACTCTCACTCCTACCTCACCATATATGTAATGTGATACAATAAAAGCTTTCATTTCGTATACAATGACAGAGCTTAAATAAGCAAGCCAGTTTCTTCTTATAGACAACTGTCATGAAGATAAAGTTTGAAAACAGATACACAGAGCATTTCTTGGAGAAATAAAACAATGAAGGTTTGGGGGAAGAGCTGTGAGATCTGATTTTTCATTTTCTGAGTAAAGTAAATGAAAATTTCCCTCAGATATAAACATATTAAGTGTCCTTTCTTTCCACAGATATGGATTTCATCTAGGAACAGGCAAAAATAAATGACCTAGTTACAGAACTAATAGTAGAGATGAGCCTTTGTAGCAAGAAGGAGCAAATCCCAGTGTTTCAGTGCTGAGAACTTGTCTGAGCTCTTTACTGAGGCAGGAGTCACCCTGAAGAGTTGGGTGTTGGGCAATTCTCTATTTGTAGACAGCGAGAGAATAAGAGAGTAAGGAATCAATTGTTCTTGTGTTCCAGCTACTTACAGTTACACAAAACAAAACTCTAGATCATCTAGAAAAGGGCTCCTGAGTGCCAAAAGAGAGTGTAGACTAAACCTGTTATCCAATATTCTGGGAGCACTATGAAGTATGTGGGATAATTAGTGAAGAGGAAACACAAGATCCAACCACTCACAAATCACAACAGCAGATTTTACATAAAAGTTAGTGGAATGGCTGGCCCAGTAAAAACAATGGGATAGCACGTATAGGACTCATGGCAGTGAAACCAGCAACTAAAGAAAACTGTATTCAGATTTTACTCACCTCTATAAAAATAATACAGAGAAAGTCTTTTCAGAGCAGCCATGAATATTGTTAGAAATATTTGAACAGATTGGAATTTATATCAATATCCTGCTTAAAGCCTTTTGACATGCTGGTTTTGGAGACATAGTAATCCAGAAGAATAGATAGTCCCATCAACAGGGCTATGAAATGCAACTTGTTGTTGTATAAACCTACAGAGCAAGCCCAATACTGCTGAAAATGTCTCAGACTTGCTGCTGGGCTACAGCGCTTGAGTACTGTGAGCGTGGGCTACGAGATGCAAACAGGTGGTGAGTAGTGTGTGCACAGCCATTGCATTGAAAATCCACAGGAATTTTAGGACTTTTCAACATGAATAAGACCACTACATGTTATGAAATCCTGGCTATAATTCCTCAAGGTTTATCCAGCATTCAACTCTAGGGGGAAAAAAAGCACTTGGCCAGAAAAAAGAAAGAAAAAGAAAAAGAAAAAGAAAAAAGAAATCACTCAGGCAATAATCTTACTTTTCTAGCCAGCAGGTCAGTCAAATTTTATGGAGTTTTCTTTAACTGAAGAAGCATCAAGTGTTTGAGTATTTTATGTTTTTATATAATAAATGCGATATAAAAAAATCCATAAAAGGAGGGGTTTGAGAAATCTCATGCTAATCTTTCTTGCAAACAAGTTGCCTGTGCCTTGGCCCACCAGTGCCTCTACCTGGGCGGTGGGTACGTGACTGTCACCACAGCAATAGCTGGAGTGCACGGATGCTGGAGCACAGCGTCTGTAAGCCTGGCCTAGAGGGGTGCCCACAGGGAGGAAGGGATGACCCAGATCTCACTATCTTCACTTTTAAGTTCCTTTTCCTAACTTCTAGGTGGAGTACTATTTGTATGGCTTGGGCTTTAAACTAAATTCAGAGGGGGAAGGGGATACAGCTGGG
>VZRJ01013252.1:11327-82968 GCA_013397565.1 Ptilonorhynchus violaceus | reverse complement strand
CACTGGAACAAGTTGTCCAGAAAGGTGGTAGTTGTCCCATCCATGGAACCATTCACGGTCAGGTTTGATGGGGCTCTGAGCAAACCAATGTTGTCAAAAGATGTATCTGTTTATTGCAGGGAGGTTGGACTAGATGACCTTTAAAGGTCCCTTCAGGCCCAAACCACTGTAGGATTCTATGATCTGTTCCTGCTGCTTGGTTTAAGAGCAAATTTGATATCTTCAGTTGGAAGATGCTTTTGTTGCTCACATGGTCCTGCAATGTTCATCAAGACTTGTTGCCCACTTCTGATAGGTTGGTTTTCTATTTGTGATAGTCTGTTTTTTCTTATTCCTTGGAAAATTCATTTATTGTATGGCAGAAAACACCTGTTTTTCTTCCACCCAAAGTGTATTTAAATCAATAATGGAGATGATACCAGAATAATCTTATTCCAGATTAATGAGATATTAATGAGCTCTAGCTCTATATACTTAATCTTCTACTAATCTATTAAAAATTGGTTTGTTCTAGTGTGCAAAGTTGATGCCACAAGACATAGGAACCACTAAGAAGTTCAAGTTCATGTTCTTCTTAGATTTTATGTCTGACATTGTCAGGTTAATATCAAATGTATTTTAAGAGGTTAGTGAATGCCTATATGTCTGTAGTTGATCATGAATAATTTTTAGTTTTAGTTACTGAATTACTGTGTCCTCTTCTCATATATGGGGAACTAAGTGTGCGTATTTGTTTCTGTATTAGTTTTTGCCCACTATATGGTTCATCCAGAAGGCTCCATCCAGGCTGGCCTTGAACACTTTGAGACAGGGCGTCCACAACCTTTCTGGGCAACCCATTCCAGTGTCTCACCACGCTCGCAGTAAAGATTTTCATTCTAATATCTAATCTAAACTTGCCCTCCCTCAAGGCAATTCTCCTCTTCCTATCACTACACGCCCTTGTGAAAAAGCCCTCTCCCGCTTTCTTGTAGGCCCACTGTAGGTACTGGAAGGTGCTCTAAGATTTCCCCTGAACCTTCTCTTCTCTAGGCTCAACAACCCAAACTCTTTCAGCCTTTCCTCATAGAGCAGGTGCTCCAGACCTCCTCTGGACTCAATTCAACGGCATAATG
This sequence comes from Ptilonorhynchus violaceus, assembly GCA_013397565.1. Lineage (NCBI taxonomy): Eukaryota > Metazoa > Chordata > Aves > Passeriformes > Ptilonorhynchidae > Ptilonorhynchus > Ptilonorhynchus violaceus. The sequence continues at coordinate 81,853 of VZRJ01013252.1, read as the reverse complement.
GCTTGTGCAGGGGACCCCACAGCTGAATGCAGCACTTCAGGTAGGGTCTCATTAGAGCAGAGCAGAGGGGCAGAATCCTCTTCCTTGCCCTGCTGGTCACACTGCTTTGGATGCAGCTCAGGATACAATTGGCTTTCTGTGCTCTGAGCACACATTGCTGGGTCATGTTAAGCTGCTTGTCCACAAACACCTCCAAATCTTTATTCCGCAAGGCTGCTCTGAACGCATTCTCTGCCCAGCCTATATTGATGCTCAGGATTGCCCTGATCCAGAATCTTGCACCTTGTTGTACTTCCAGAGGTTTATACGGGCACATCTCTCTGGCCTGTCTAGGTCCCTCTGGATGGCATTCCTTCTCTCCAGGGTGTCCACCATGCCACACAGCTTGGTGTCATTGACAGACTTGCTGAGTATGCTCCCAACTGTCCATATTACTGACACAGATGTTAAACAGCACCAGTCCCAATACTGCCCTCTGAGGAACACCACTTGTCACTGCTTCCCACTTGGATATGGAGCTGTTGACGGCAACTCTTTGAGTGCAGCCATCCAGCCAATTCCATGAAGTGGTCCATCTGTCAAATACATGTCTCTCCAGTTTACAGACCAAGATGTCATGCAAAACAGTGTGAAATGCTTTGCAGAAGTCTGGGTAGATGACATCAGTTGCTCTTCCCTTATGCACCACTGATGTAATCCCATTGTAGAAGGCCTTTGTTTTCATTAATTTGTTCTGGTGTCATTGTTAGTGGTTGTTGGTAATTAATTTTGTTCCTCTATTTTTGCCTTTTTTCCTTAAAAACTAATGAAGATGAAATCAAGAATTTTATTGTAATACAGATAAATAAATGGAAACACATAATCTTTGTTTGCTCCCTAGCTCTCCAATAAAACAATAATCTGCAGATGGCAATTATTACATATGCTATGCCGTTATTTAGTGTGCGAGGCATTCACGGTTTTTCAGCTATAATAATTTTTTTTTTTAAGTATTGGTTTTTTGCAAGTTTGATCCATGTTTCACAATCTGTGAGCCCATAAAAATACTTCTTGTCTCCTTTCATTATCCATTCAATAAATTTGAACTTTTTACAGGACCTAAAAGAGGTTTGCATTTTTAAAAATATTGAAAATTGGTGCCTGCAATCCATCAACTCTTTCGATTAAATGTTAACAGTACTTTACAATGTTTATTATCAACAGTTGCTGTTGGTCAGCCATCATTGGCTCTTGCACATGTGCATAAAGTATTTGTCTTTTGTACCTCTTGTCCTTTTAGATATAAGAAAAATACATAAGTATTTTTAATAAAATGGTGCTTCCACGGACAAGATTCAGAAAAGGACAGATGTAGTATTCCTATTCTGTTTACCTCCACCAAATGCAAAAATTGACAATTTGGTCAGTAATCAGTAATGCTGATTAAAAAAAAAATTTGGTCTGTAGATTTTTGGAGCTGCTGAAAACCTATTTTACTTTATTTGCCCATGCAGAAAAATTAGTCTCAAGGCTCCTGGTAACTCCAGTCATGGGAAATAGTAAAGTCGTACATGTCATGTGGAGACATTAATTCAGGATTTTTTTTGTCATTTTGAAATTTTTTCTGGGAATCTCGTTAAGTATGCTAAGTTGACGAATTTATCAGTGAGTTAGGACTGCTGTAATGTCAGGATCACTACTTTTTCACAAGGTAGCACATACCATAAAAAAATATCCTGGCATCCTTGTCACTGTGCTGACGATCCTTTTCTGTTCTGAGGGAACACATTTGGGAGCTCTGCCTGTTAGCAGACATCATGAAGCATTAAAGCTTCAAGTCAGTAAATGTCAAAAAACCAAATTTTACCTGTCCTTTAATTCAACTGATTTCTGATTCAGTGAACTCAGCTGAATTATTGATTATTTTATTAGAATAACGTTTTATGTGGCTGTCTGTTGGCAGGCATGGGGGGTTAGTGCAAAGTTTGGTGTGAATTTATCACATGATTTTAGGCCTTTTGTAATTGCTTATTGTGAGCATTTTAGTCCTAAATGTCTGTGAAACGTACTGCTTATTTGGTTTTTCAAAAGCACGAATGCAAGAGCATCAGAGTGAGATGCACCACAACTGAGAGGTGGTGCTGATAGTGCTAACGTACCATTGTGCTCAATCCATGTTAGCATACCTGTTTAGTTAGTGTGCAGTGTTAAACTGCATGTTTGCTGTCTAATGAAGAAACGTACCAAATGAACAAGATAAAGCGGTGGGGAGAAAAGAGGGTTAAGAATAATTGTATTACTTCAAAAAAGTTTTAGAAACAAATTAATCCTTTCCCAGTGTTTGAGAGGCAAAACAAGGGCCATGGAGTATTAAAGCTTGCTTTGATTAAAGCTACTAGCATTTTATGTGGTTAAATAATGAACTCTGCTTTGAAAGAAAGCAGAGTTGAAAGAAAGTTGAAAGTTTGAAAGAAAGACTTGAAACAGTGCTGGGTGTGGCATTTATTTTTTCCATGGATTTGTTTGATAACATAGTAGTTTACAGCATGTATAAAAATACTTTTCTAGGACACTAAACAAGTAACAAAGTAGATAGAAATAAACACTGAAAATGGTTAATACTGATTTTTGAACAGCTCTGCGGGACATCTTTGAGCTTTTTTTTCACAAGGAAGTGTAACAAAGCAAGTATTTCTTTTATGTTCTTATAAATTATTTTTGTTATGTTTTCTTTAAATGCTGTGAATATTTTAGTGATGCTAACACTTGTGGTTAAATGCACAAATAGCCTGGAGTGTCACAATTTCTCAAAGACTGTGTCCGCCTATAATTCTGCACAGAAGGCTGACTGAGGAATGAGCTTACCTTATCAACACTGACAGTATCCAAGGGATTCCAAAAAGTACTTTTGTAAAGGAAGGGAGACCACTGCTGTATTTCAGAAGTTAATGGAAGAAATTAAGTGTGAATATCTGTGAGGATTTTTATGAGAAGCTGGGCTTGGGGCAGATGAAGAAGTCTTCAAAGTCTTGCGCTGTAGAACTGTTTTCGATGAGGAGCTACGAGCTGAAAAGCTGTACCAACAAATGATCATAATTGCTGTCCTAGATGTCTGTTTTATTTTGCCTGCAAAAATTGGGTCCTTTTATGACCAACAACCTGCCAAAGCTTCTGTGGGCTTCTAGTCTCGTCTGTCTGCATAGGTTTTCAATAATTACATGTATCTAAGTTGTAAACTTGTTTTAGAATGCGATTTACTGATTTTTAATGGTCTGGAGAGTTATAAGGGAGCAAGTTTTATTGAAAAAGTCTCTTAATGCAAGTGGAAGACTCGTAGCATTCATAAAAATATCTTAGACAACATCGGTAGATATAACGGCAAAAGCTAGACTGTGAACTATCTGGAACACTCAGTAAGGTGAAGTACTGTTGGGTCCCCTTGAATTTTCTCACTACAAGTAAACAAATCAGTTGCAGCCTGACATTTAGAGTTTTTTGGAATTGCAGGAGCAAAGCAATATCTATTTCATTAACTTAAGTAGGAAGAATATATTAGTTAGGTGATAGTCATCAGAAAATGCAGTAGTATGTGTGATGGAGTCTACTATGACAAAAAAATATTCAATAGCTTTAAGACACCTGAAAATAGAAAAAACAGAGTGAGATGTGCATTATGCTGATAAAGTAAATAAGACCTGTACTTTAATTACTTAAAACCATAACCTTATATGTGATTTATATTTAGGAAAGGTTTGAGATATTTCTTTATTGGGGGTATATTTTGCTTTTAAGACAGGAAATGTTCTTTGTTTTCTAATGGAAAAAAGATCTTTTTGTCTGAAAATTCTGGATACTGTAAAATGTATTACCTTATTTTTGCTCCTTAGGGTCACATTAAGCATCTTAACCTGTGATGATTTCATGGGTTTAAATTCAGAACTTCAGTAAGAAACCATACCCCTCTTAGTTTACGGGGAGAATGTGTGACTGTGACAAAAGATGTGATTCTTTGAAGCTGTCTTTGAATATGTGGACTATAACTTCACATATTTAAAACGTCTAGTCTTCCAAAACCTTTGCTGAATCTTCTTAAAAGTTCTTGAATGTGTCTGTGCATTTCTTTCATCACTGCATACTTGCATGGTCTACCTTCAGCAGGTGCATCATGTACCGTGCAGTCAGGCAGAGCCACATCTTAGCGATACTTACATTTATAGACTAGAGTTATGCGGTTCTGCTGCTTCTTAGTACTTTTTCCACATCCCCTCTACAGTTTTCACAAGACTGCCACTTTCAACACAATTTGATGGAAGAGGAGACTGTAGAAATGAGGAGTTTGGTAGAGAAAGAAGAAACATCCAAACTAATAATGTCCTAGCAGGTAAAGCCAGTTGAAGTGATGTAAGCTACTCGTTTGGAGAGTCAGCAGACAGCTGAGTATGTGTGTGTATATATTGTGTATGTTGGCCAGCCACTTATAGCTTGTGAATAGTTAAAACCAACCATATCTCACATCCAGTTGTTGATGCAGTCAGAAAGGAAATATGGAGTGAAGTTGAAGCAAAAGCAGGACTAGGAAAGGATGAGAAAATGGGCTGGGAGTATAACACTCTGCACATTGGTTTTTTAGCTGACGTTATTTTGCTGCTCAAAGACCTCATGCTTTCATAAATCATAGCTGAAACTTTCGGTGTTTGTTGTCATACTCAGGTGTTCCAGCCTAGATTGATCTCTAAATTGAAACATTGCATTTGGTACATGTTTCCTGTCTCTTTTGAAAACTCTCATGTTATCAGAGCAATAAAAATATTTTGTAACAGATGTTTGCCACCTTTTTATTTTAGAGAAAAAAAGGTGGTCTATCCTCACTGTTGATTAACGTCTTAATTGAAAATAATTATTTTAAGGCTACTCAGATTATGATCCTTTTCTGCTTTGTTTTTGCTCTGTAAGCCACATAGAAATACTGTCCCGTGAGTATAGTGTACTTGCTGTATTCACAGAGCTTGTACCCAGAGTATCAGAAAAGCCTGAGATGAACAATGTTTCCTTTGATCTGGTGAACTGAGTGCAGGGCTGGAAGCCTAGTAACGGAACCAGGGTTAGAATTGATTGCTTGTTTAGATGCTCTCTTCGTATGTTAATTTCTTCATCTGAAAAAATACTTTCCAAGGAAGTGCTACTGATATGTTGCTCCTGATAATTGTCAGTATTTCTGATGCCACTATCACCTCTACCTTTTTTTTTTAAATGAATACTATTACCATACTATAATTATCTTTTTTTAACATGATTTTTTTTTTAAAAAGGAAGATTTGGTGAAGCCTTCAGCGTCTCTAGAGGCTATATATCAGCTAGGCTGATACTTCATTCTGAAGATATAACAAAGAGTAGTCAGAAATTCAGTGATTGTTGTGGTAGAACTGTATTTATAGAATTAGATTAAACGATATGGTTTTACCAGTATTATTTCAGTGTTTTTCCTCAGACTGACCTGTTAAGGCCAGTTTTATTTTCTGTCCCTTATCATCTTTTTGGCAAAGAAGAGCTGACCAAATCCCTAAAGTAAGATTTGCTTGCAGCAGTTTGGTACTAGCATGATGGCTATATCAAATGGATGTTATTTAGCTCAAGGATAAGAGCCGCTCATCTTTATTCTGCATTCCTATGAATAAGATATGCTTGAATTTGGTTTTGTTTCTTCTTTTTAAAAATGTAGAATAAGAAGTCCTTTTCTAGGGAAAAGAAGTCTTACTCTTTTATAAAATCATTTCTTATGTAAGGACAGTAAATAAAAATGGGAAGTTAGTGTTAGAAACAGTGAAGTTGAGAAAGTGTATTTTGGCTTCCTGGCTTCTAAATTTGAAAGCTTGAAATTTTTTGCTAAACATGTCACAGGATCAGATGATAGCAAGAAAAAGATTGCTTATATGTTTGTGTACATACAAAATTGACCTTTGTGATGCAGCTTGACATCTAAACACTAAAAGCAGTCATTTGTTTTGACAGCAGAATTAATTGAGGCTAAAACAGTCGAAATTCCACTTGTATCAAGCTGTTCATTAGGAATTGCTGTCTGGCTTTAGTGCTGTCAGAAAAATAACCTGTTCTGCTATGATTAAATAGCAGAATGATGGTCGGTCCACTGAATTTGAGAGAGAGGTTGAATAAACTTTCTACTGCGGAAACAATTCAGAAGTGACACGCTGCAAGGAGGGTCAGAATGTGCATTGATATCCAGCTGAGCTGTCAACTGGCACTGAGCCAGGCACGCAAAGCTTTGCCATTTGAAGCAGCATGTGAAGCATATGCAGTTTAAAAAAAATTGTCCTCCTTTCATGCATGATTTACACTCAGAGACAAACTTCTGTTTTTATTGAAAACAAGTATATGATTTGTTATTTTATTTGTAACTACAGGTACAGATTTATGGAGTATTTTTAAAAGCTTTTGCTTGAAACAGATATGTTAATGTTTATATGTGTGCATGCATGTGTGTAAACTGATTCCTCAGGTTGCAGGAAAGGGCAGTTTTGGGGCAGTTTCTGAGTGTCTGAGAGTTATTCCAGTTACTGAAAATTAAATGCAGTTAATACCAATTTAATGTTTCTTTCTGTCATGCATGCCCCTCTTAAACCAGAAAGTAGACAGTTTTCAAAAGCAGATGCAAATGTAAAGCAGTTTTTATTTGATTTGTTGACTTCTTGATTTGTTTACCTTTTTAGCTCTGTGGGATTTTCCAGTTCATTGATATACTTACTGGGGGCACTTTGTGAGGGTATGACATAATGTTATGTTTTCCTTCCTAGTAATATTAGTTGACTTTCGTATTTGACTTGTTTATTTAAGAATCCAAACAGTAAAACCTTCTTTTTCCTCTCACTTGAGGAAAGTGCAGATTATTTTATTGTTTTGACATTAGCAAAACATTCTCCCAATGCCTCCCTCACAGACATTTTGTGTAAGAGTTACACAGACAGGCTAGAAAACCTATATCTAGGATTTTGTGGAGAGAGTTTTTATCTGCTTTTTTTAAGTAGAGGTGTAAAACAGTAGTTTCTGTGGTTGCCTTGAATATACTCTGAAAATACTGTTCCCATACGTGTGGACTAAATATGTAGGAGATTCTATAATAAATTTACAGTGCGATTACATAATCTCCATTTGTCTTCAGTAAGAACAGTACCTCCTTATTGATAGCCATATACGTTGCCATTAGTGGCTTGAAAGCCCACATACTCATATGCCACTTGTAATAAGAAAAACTGTACATGGAGTTGGTTACTGAACAGTCTGGGAGATGCATCCTGAGATACAGACTCACTCACTGATGCTTAATTTATGCCAGTGTCACTTCTTGTAAATTATGAGATTAGTGAAAATAAAAATTTTCCATTTATTCAAATTATCTTTTGCCTTTTCTGTTCTAGCAAATTAAAGCTTCTTTATTTTCAAGAGCCTAAGAACTGACCCACTCCTGATATATTTGCTTCAGTCTCTTGTCAAATAGCAGCTATCTGCCTCCATGCGTTTGTGAAACCATCATCCATTTGCCTTTTCTTCTTGTCCTTATCTGTCCTAGCTGGTAGAATGCAGTGAACATTGAAAAACTCAGTGCAGCTTGCAGTAATGCTTGGTGGGAATTTTTACATACAGTTAGAGGAGCTCACTGATTTTTGATGCCTGCTCCCTTTGTAGAATACTACATTCTCATTAGCATCCTGATAGGTAGGTATGTATTCTTAAGTGATTGAAATCCCACTAGATACTCATATCTCCTTCTATTAAAAAGGCTAACCTTCATTTATGCACTGTATTTATTAATTTTTTCTTTTCTGTGTATGTACAGTATCAAATACATGTAAGTCCATGCAGAAGTATTTGAGGTGTTTAAGCCGATGTTACCAATATATGGATTAATGTAGCAACGGGCAGATTAGTCTTAAAAGTTGCGGTCTCCATGCAACAGTGCATTAAATCAAAGACCTTTGCAAGAATTGGGCTAGATCTCAGCTATAACTTTTTATTTACTCTGAAAAATGTCTTAAAATATCTTTTTGATATTTACAGTACTGCTATAGTCTTAGAATTTGGTTTTGTTCGTATGAATCCTTGAGAATAGGCTTCCTTCTCAATTTACATTGTTGTCTTTTTATGTGAGAAAGAGCAAAGGAAATTTTAATGCTTTGGTTGCAGTACTACCCAATAGCAATATTATCAGCATTATCACCTGCATTGCAGTATAGCAACATTTAGATGGTTCTTTCAGTGCCTTAGGCTACCATGTGATGTGGACTCTAGGGACTGTTTCAGGTAATGACTTCAGTTCCCAACATCAGCACTACTTCTTAAATGTGAAGCAACTGCTTTTCTTTCTTTGGATGTTGCAATCGGCAATGGATCTGTTTACTTGCATCACAAATTTTAGCCATTATAATCTTCCAGATTTTGAGCTGAAATTCTTGTTGGTGTTGAGCCTTTGTCTACACTACAATCATTGGGCACAAGTCTGTTCAGAAGATTTTTTGCCTCATAGAGGTAGTGCATCCACCTTAAAAAATTTTGTGGTGTTGTTACAAAAGTTATTGTGATATCAGGACATAAGTTTGCATGCTTTGACTTCCATCTGTGTATTACATCTGTCTGGCAATCTCCATTAATGCCAGTCCACAGCTAGTTCTAGACTATAGCAACTAATGATTAAGGAATCAGAGAGATAGACATTATGGTATTTCAGAGGGGAAAGCTTTTCGAGTTGGGGGTTTTTTGGGAGATTTTTTTTCCAATGCTAGTGCAGGTGCTTTTGTTTCCATATATACAAGGACAGTGGGCAATGTTGGAGAACTTCTTAGCAAAGCATCTGAATTCCTTATTGATTCTATGCTCCCATAATAGTATGTGTGCCTAAGGCCTTCTGGCCTAAGTCTGGCTAGGAGACTGCGGGTGGTTCTATCAGAGGACAGTGTGGTCACAACACACAATTCTGGCTGGCCTACAGTATTATTGCCTCTTTGGAAGCAAAGACGTCTGTCCAGCTGTTACACAGGCTACTGAAAGCTCCTCACAGCTGTCCTGTTTTCTACATTGGAACACTATAGAATGCCACAGGAAATGTCTATTTCTGAAATGTTACTTTGATTTAAAAATACTATGCCCAATGCAAAATATGGTACTCTTTATGGCAGACATATAGGAAGCAGAACTGTTGGGAGGTCTGAAGTTACAGAACAGAACTTGTAAGAAAATTAAAAACTGGTACAAATTTCACTCTGCTCCATTCAAAAGGGCAAACTGTATGAAATTGTCTTTGCTGTAAGCATATAATGCAGCATGTGTTATACTGGTGAGCTGGGTTAAATGCAAACTACAAAAAGAGCATATATCTTTGAGCACTGAAGAAAATGCTGAACTTAATTTTTTAGTGTTTGTGGAATAATTAGGGACAGCCACTGACATAAATTTCTGAAATTCCAAAGGAAGAAGGGCCCTATACAAATTTGAATTAAGTAGGAAAAGTAAGTTAGGATCAAAATATGTTTTTGAATTGTAACTGGTTCACATGATATTTATGCATTTCTGCACTAAGGATGAATATGTCTTCAAATAAAAATTTTAGCCAGGTGTAAAAAATCCACCTTCAGAGGCAAGTGGTTTAGGCAAGCGTAACGGACAACATAGAGGAACTTATATGTCTTGTTAAAGCAAATCTTTCCTTACTGCTTATTTTAGAAATGAAAGATAAGATACCGATCTGAAATATGGATGAACTGTACTTGAGCCTTGATTATTTCTTTTAATCATTAGTGTAAACATCTTAAAAGTCTGGGGATCAGTCTTAGCAGCTGGAAAGGGTAAAGAAAATGATGGAATTCTGAAAAAACTTGTGTATTTTACTCCTCTGAAAATATATTTGTCTCAGTTGTTTACAGGTTTCTTTCTTTTGTTTTGGGGATGAGTGTTTGTAGTTGGTTTGGTTTGGGTTTTTTTTTTATTTTTCCTAGTGAAATGGGAAGCAAGAAACAGAAGTAGTTGAATCATTAGCAAAGTGGTGAAAAATATATTGTTTGAAGTGTAGTGCTGAAGGAGTAATGGATGTGTTTTTCAGCTTCTACATTTTATGGCATTTTTCTGAATTTCTTGCTTAATATCCTTTGAACAATAGAGTTTAAATTTGTAAAATAAAATGTTTAATTATAAATTATTAAATCAGTCTGGACATGTAGACATGTACAGTTCTCTAAATCAGTTTTTCTGAATTTTTTTTTCTCTTGTTTCGTTTTGCAAGATGGGTAGGTTTGCTTCTTTTTGGAGCATGCCAACTTTGTTTTACTGTAAATTTAGTGGAGAGCAAAGGACAAGGGATTGGAAGACCGGCTTAAAATGTCCATGTATTTACAATGTGTAAGAGATCAAGAGAGCTGTTAGGAATTTGCATCTTGTCTGGTTATATTGAATAATTAGACTTGCATTTGAAATTATTTAATAATTGAAATTTAAAGGGCTGTTAAGATTGCCACTTGAGATTTGTCTTTTAATATTCTGCTTTCAAGAGCATCATTTGAAGGCCAGACAATTACATTATGATAAGTGAGGTATTGATAGGTACTAGTCCAAGATTCTCATCCTGCTGCTAGTTCTACAAAGACTGATTGGGAAAATTTTGCAGACTCAGTCTTAATTACAATAAATATAAGTCAATACTTTGAACATGCTGTAAATAAAAAAAAAAAATCATTAGAAGTATTTTTTCCCTCTGGCTTATCTGTAATGTGTCTGTATATAAACTTGTGTGCACGCCATCAAAATTTTTACAGAAAGGTAGGTAATAACCTGGGTGGCACAGTGCTAGCATGCTAAACTTTTTCTTCTGTGGGTACAGCTACAAGCTGATCAAACATGGACTGGAAGAAAAGGTGCCTGGCTGCATGTGCTCTCTGTTTTCTTTGCACTTCCACAAGTGCTGGTATGATTCTGCCATTCCCTGAACAAGGTCCTATGGACACTCACACTGTTTTCTGTACACTTGCTCCCTAAAATGGCTCATAGTGGGTTTAAATAAATTCTAGATCTGGCCAGATTGAATAAGTGAGGGTTAGGACATCAATTTGCAATGGCAATTGGCTGTTGCTTTGTGTCAACTCTAATGTAAGAAATTTCTTTAGATACAGAACTTAACTAGTGTTCTTTTTTTTTTTTTGTCCTCTTGAATCTTAATGAATTTTTTTTTTAAAAAAATCACCTTCTTTATTGCTGTGTTTAAGGTTCTACATGCCACATTTAACTGTGTAAACAATTGGCTATGGAGAGGAAGCACTAGAATTAGCAATGCCGAGTCAGCAAAAGTGTGACTTTCAAAACTGGTGCTGTGCTCTTCTCCTTTTTCATTTTTACTTATACAATTCTTGTTCATTAAAAGAAGATAAATTGAAAACCTTACACTGATGCTATATTATAGACGCAATTTTGAATGGGAAGAGGACATTAATTAGATGTTTTATGTGGTTCTAATAGCATAGGCACTAGAATTATAGTTAGATGTTGCTTAGTATTTTCATTTTTCAGTATGAAAGAGTGAAAATATTGCTTTACATATGTGATTTTGCAGTATCTGTGACCATTGGCAGAGTAATTGTGCCTTTCAGTTACCACCTAAATTTATGATTAGATTATCTCATATTTTCAGGAAATACTAGTTGTCATTAAAATAGATTGAAATTGTCCTAATGTTTATCTTTATTGTCATTTCTTTAAGGCCCTATTGAATTTGAAGAATGTAATACATCCAGTGTAGTTGAAGGTGAGTTGCCATAGCATGGTTATTTATGTGAGAATGCTGTGGATAAGACCTGAACTGTGAAGGAAAGGGTACTCAGTGTGTGAATCTGTATAACTTTGAAGTGCTCCAGCAGACTAAAATGCAGTTTTCATTTTGAGAAAGAAACTTCAGTGACAATAAAACCTATAAAACTTTCATAAGACTAATGCATAAAGGTCAGAGAATTTGTGTGTTTCTTACAAGTATACTTTGGCTAAGGCTTTGTCTTTGCAGAGGTTTGGATTTGATTCACTTGCGAATGTGTTGTAGCTTAATTTACATGTGTCAAATCATGGCCCAGGCTCTTCTCATTGTTACCATGTTAGTTAAACCAAGCCTAATGTAGTGTTCTGGTTGCAGTCTTTCTTTGTTGGTGCAGCTTATTTTGCTTAGGGGATTATTTTAAGTGGTTAAGAACTCCTTTCTGTCCATAAGCTATGTATTTACTTGTGGGACAGAAGAGTTGACAGTATAACTACAGCATCCCAAAACTTTTAAGTTGCCAAGACTGCAGCTGAGACTTGAAATCTTTTTTGACTGAAGCAGAGAAGATCCATGTTCAGAAATTACTCTCATACTCCATTTGCCATTGTTTTGGGCTGCATAAGGCACAGAAAGAAAATAAAGCCCAGACATTTAAAAATAATGTTGGAGCAAATTACGTGCCTCAGTATATATGATTGACTCTACAGTTACCTGGAGTTATTGAAAATTTGTAAGAGTAGACAGATTCCTTATGTGCTGTGTAATTAATCTTTGTAAAGATGGCTATAATAAAGTGCTTGAATTGTCAGTTGTTTAATTTTGGAAACCAAATTACTTCTACCACTCTGCTCAAAAGCATGCTGCCAGTAGTATCATGCATCAAAACAAAATTGCAGACTAGTTGGATCAGATGCTTGCACTTAGTCATTTTTTTGGCAGTCTACGTTGCCTCAGCAAACATTGTGAAGAAGCAGATGTGACGCTAAGTCTGAGGGAATATTTAAGTGTATTTTAATTTTAGTAAATTAAATGGGAATGAAAGCAAACTTTTTTCAGTACTATAGCTATATGCATCCAGTGCTAAAAGGGAAGAAACAAAAGTGGGGAGGCATGATTCCAAACTCAGTGAGAATCGGTCTTAGAGCTGGCTACAGCAGTGGGAAATCATGAACTCACATCAGCTGGAAACCCAAGAGACAATCTCATTTTTAACAGGACCAAGATCCTACTTTTGAGGAAAGACAGGAGCTTGCAGCTGCTGGGAACATGCAGGGGAATAATGACAGGGTGTTGAACAGCAGTAGCTGGGGAAAGCAACGTTCAGTTTCTCATCCAAGTGCGTTGGCTATTCAGGATCACCTGGAGCTAGAGCTCCTGTTAAGTTTCTGTGAGCAGAGTCCTGTTCCTCAGAACTGTGTATTAGAAAAACACAGTCTTTATACCCAACTTGGGGATGCAAATCAGTTTTGTTAGGATTTCATTACTAATGTGTTGAACCATATTTTGATCTCTTTTTTTTTAAATGGTATGTTATTTAAAACAAATTGACGTAATGTTCCCTTAGCTTGGCTCCATAGCTATCTTCACTGTTAAAGTTTTGTATCAACTGTGGCAGCATTTAAAATATTGGCATTCATGTGCACCTGTGACATTGCTAAATACGTGTTTATCTCTTAGATCTTTAAATGAAAAGTGTTTGTTCCATAGGAATAAAACCACGGAAAAGGAAGCCTTTTGGTTTATCAGGAATAATGAAAAAAGAAAAAGATACTGAATCTGTGTAAGTATATTTCCACCCTGAAGCTTTGTCTTGTATGAAAACTAGTAAAGGAGATAAAAATTAGCTGACATTTAAACAAAAAAATGGGTTTATAACACCAGTTTAAAGGAATGAGATGAATACGAAAACATCAGTTATTTACAATTTTGGTAACCAAGCATTTTAACATAAATGACATAACTTAAGCATATTCATAGTAGTCTGCTCATGTTTCATTCTTTCCTGTGCACAGGAAGTAGTTCTCCCTTCTTCTACATTTGCATACTATAGATAATGTAATTCACATTAATCCTAATAAAACAATATCTCTGTACATGGTAAAAATACTGGATGGCTGTGTTTGCAGAATTGAAGCTTCAGTTATTCTTCTACAAGGAGCACTTCTGTATATGCTATTGAAGGACAGAAAAATTTTTTAATGTTTATGCAATACATCATGAGCACACTCCCTTCTCAAACACCATAATTCTAGCTCAGGACTGATGTCCTAAATATACCAATTGCCATGTTCTTCGCATGTGCTCAGTCTCCCAGGAATTAAATCTCTCTAAAAAGTGAGTTTGAATAACAGTTCTGGGGTGAATTAGTTGCAGTGGCTGTATTAGTATTTATGTTTCCTGTATTTCAGTGTATTCTTTTCATAATTTCTACATGTGTTTTTTCAATGAAAGTATTTAATTTAACTGAAAATAGCTTACAATTTGACAAACTTAACAATATAGAAATATTCTCAGAGGCAACATCTCCATACATACTTTTAAAAATTACTTTTAAATGTATTTTACCAGCCTTAGTTTTCTTAACATAATGCTAAAAAATTCATGACCTAAGAACAGTAGGTGCTAATAGTATTTTGTTTCTGTATTTACACACTGTTCAAAAATGAATAGATTCTAAGGTCAGAAAGAAAAAAGTATTATGGCATGATTTAATGCAGAGATTTTTGCATTAAACCATAACTTCTAAATTAACTAGAACATCAGAAATAAATAACAGGGGATTGATTATGTGTTTACATAAAATATTCTAATACTTTTTTAATGATCTCTTTAGAGATATAGATTGCTAGTCTATATTTTGTCTGATTTCATCTTCAGCTCTTGATCCTCTTAGAGACTGGCAATGATAAAACTGTAATCAGAAACTTCTCTGCACATAGAATTCAAGTCCTCTCTTAGTCTCTTGTTTTATTAGTCTTTAAGCTTGTTTAGTTTGTGTAGGGCAGGCTTTCCACATCTAGAAAAACTCTCATGGTTAGTAGATTTTTAAGTTTGTCAAGATAGTTTTTAAATGGTTGATGCCTGAACTGGTGGTGTGTCTAGTAATTGTTTTATTCAGGGCAATACCATACATGGTGCATTCTGTGACATATTGGTATACAGTTTAGCCAAGGATTTAACTTCTTCTAACCACTGCTTTGCATGATTTGGTTGTTGTAATTTTTATCTACAATCCTTAAATTCTCTTATGAAATCTCCATTTTCTGAAATATTACCTTTTACCAGAAGCATGACGCAGTTCTTTAGTTTTAAAAGAACGATCATACATCTAGTGATTTAAAAGTGCTTCTGTCTACAGCCTGAGGTCCTCATTTCCTGCCTCACCAACAGTTGCAAACTGTTGCGTTTTCTTTGTTTCTATAGAACAGATCCCGAGAGATGCTGTTGGTGCTCCTCTGAATGATACAAGGTCTGCCATTTCTGTTAGAGATCTGTTAGCTCACTAATTTTGAAAACCTTCATTTTGGGCTGAATTACCTTCATTCATTTGCCTCATGTTTCGCCTTTCTCAATTTTCTTGGACTTCAGGCTGTCTTTTTGCATACAGACATTTTTTGAAAGCACATCTCTTGAGAAAAGTCATACTTTTTCTCTTCAAGCAGTAAAATATCTTTCAGAATAGCTGTATTGCTATGAAAGATGTGAATAAACTAGAAATTTGGTCACATATATCCTCTTTTGTGTGAGGCCTTTCAGAGGAGATGGAGTCCTTCATCTCACTGTCAGTTCCTTAACAGGGTGTACTGAATTTCATATTAATACTTCCATGACAGCAACTTTTTCTACCTGTTTTTAAGGCACTATAGTAAAAACTCCATTTTTTACTTTTAACCCATTTAGCTTTTCAGAGAAAATGTTTTAGACTGCAATAAATTTGATTTTTTTCCACTTTCTTTTTTCTGAAAATGCACGTTTAGGATGTTCACATTAATAGCATAAAAACACTGTTGTTCAGTTACACCATCACTTTATTTTTCAGAGTGCAAATTAGAGAGGACTTGTAGGCTACTCACATATTCCCACGTTCTGTAAATGTAATTGCTTCTGCTTTTTGAAGACTTCAGAGAGAATCAGTGTCATTCATTATTTTCAGTACTACTGCTCAAATTGGAGTTGCAGTAGAAAAGTATAACACTTGCAAATAGTCTGCTTGCAGGCATTGCCTTTCTGCAGACAACTTTTTAGTATTTTTTTAAGTGCTTATTAGGAGGGTACTCAGTTATTTTGTTCAGCATCTTCTAGCACTTGACTGCAACTGTATTTGACACACATGAATTAAGAATGAAATTCTAAAAGAGGAAGCTCTGAATTCCTTTAAAGATGATCCTAATTTCATTGGGAACTGGTTATTGTCCAAAATGTTTTGCAGTTGCATGTGAACTATTTCATTAGGATTGGAGACTTCTACTTATTGCACACATCAACCACGGAGACCTGAATCTTAAACTATATTCATCCAGAATACATCCAGTATGGTAGTCGTCACTTTCCTTGATTTTTTTTTTATTATTATTTTTAATTATTTTCACTAATATGTGAGTGATTTTTTTATCATTTGTTTTGAGCATAAACTGTCAGGTGTTATTTAAATCTCATTCAATTGAATGTGGATTATTTAAAGTAAAAATTCCAAGAGCCTGAGAGGCAAAAGGATCAAATGCACTGTTTCAAATTAATTGAAAATATTGAAGGAAGTACTAAAACTGTATGAATAATATAATTTGTGGTTTTTATAATTGTAACTTTTCTATATTTCTTTTAATAGGGAGTGTCCTGATGCAGACTCAGTTGTAAGTAGACTTATTTCCAAAATAAACGCATATGCTAATATTATCAAGCCCTACAATCTGATGAAACTTAACTTATGTACAGTTCCTGCAATACATTATTTATCTGCTAGAAAATTTTATATTTTCATAGCATACTTGAAGTGTTAATTTAGTTCCGTACATGATCTTCAGCAGTATAATCAAACAAGTATCAGTAATACATTTTTGTTTCCTAACAATTTTAGGTTTTAGGCAAGATGTTTTTACTGCAAGTATATGTCACTTTGTTTTTCAGTTAATAAGTTAAATTCCTTGGCTAATAGATTCTAAGTAAGAAAAAGGTCTAGTTTATTGTGGACTCAACTTTGTATCATCATATTCCTCTGTTTACTACTGTTTCCTTTGAAAAATCTTTCTAATATTGATGGGGTTCTGCTTTACCACTGGCAATAGAGTGTAGGAGTATACTTTTTAAAATATAGCTTTAAATGCAGTATCTCTAGATGCACTGTATTAATGGTATGATTTTCATTACTGTTAGTTAGCTCTGTAATATGTCTTACAATTTTATTTAGTCAATTCAGGTAAGTGACCGTTGCAAATTAAATTAGTATGTGAATGATTTTTTTATTTCCTTAATTTTATTTCATTAATTTCAGTCTTTTTATTTAAGCATTGTGTTCTCTTGAATTAATATGTAACAAAGATTCTAATTCCCTATAGCTATATTAGGGAAAAAATTACTGAGTAATCTAAGTGATTTTCTGTAGACTAATTTGTTTTTCAGTTCATTTATTTAGATCCAATAATATGACACAATTTAAGTTTTTATGTTCACTTAATTTGTGAATTTTCTTGTGTGTATTTAGTGACTAGGTGGTTTTAGTACCTAATATTAAAACTTGTTTTGAGAAACTTGATTTGAAACATCTAGTAGAACAATCCTTCTAAATGGGGAGAAGTAAGTTTTGCCACATAACAGAGCTATATGTGTAACAACAGATGTGTAACTGTTGTCAAGATGGTTATTTTGTACTCTGCAGTCATCTTGACTTACAGCAAATTTCTTTTCTTGGGTACATTTAAAAGAAAGTAAATTTAGAATTATCCTTATAGCTATCAGGCTTCTCATGGAAGTAAAATCATTTGTTCAAGTTGAGTCACTGGAGTGAACTGCAACTGGATTTGACTTGTAATGTTTATTTTCATTGCTTATTTTGGTCGCCACGTGTTTTGAAAACAATTAGTTCAAAAAATTCAACTATAAATTGGTTTGACATTTTTTCTGGCTGCATGAGGCACACCAAATGATCATCTCAGTTAATGTTGTTGATACTTTCCTTGTATTTTCCTTTTTTTTTTGCCTGCTCAACATTTTATGACTGTATTTGGAGTTTAAAATTTGGTCTATGATTTCCTCTTGCTTTCTACAAGCAACACTAGTATTCTGTATGGTGATAGAAAGCTTTAATAGAAGAAGTCATTACTGTAATTCTAGTGAAAAAATGATGTAGCATACCACATAAGAGATTCATTTCGCCCATTACAAACAGGCACCCCAGAGTGCTTTTATGTTGCAAGGTAGAGTCCTCATTTGAAAGAAGTCCATTTAAAATGAAAATTTCAAAAAACATGTCAAATGTTTTTCATTTTTCTTTTAGATTTAGGGCTTATACTTTTAGATTTCCTTTCTGTTTAGTTTTTCAAACCTGATTTAAATAGTTTAAGCCGTCTATATTATCTCTAGGAGGATTTGTTTTGTATAGATCTTTGCAATAAATTACACATTTCGAGAAATTGAACTTGGGAAAGTATTATTAAAAGAAAAAAATTAAAGCAATTATAATTTGTGTTTGATTGCAAGGAAATACTGAGGAACAGACCTCAGAAAATTCAGCTTAAGATGTCCCAGTTATTATGTTGGTTAGTTTTGGTCACTCACAGAAAACCTGTCTGGCATATATGTGGTTAATGTGATCACTTTTTAAAAGGTGGCTTTTGTTTATTTGTCAAGAATTTTAATTGTGGAAAAGGAAGGTAAGATATAACCACTGTACAATTATATATAACTATAAGCACGGAGGCAAAAATATTGAAATTTTTTAAGGTAAGGGTCAAGTAAGAACTGACTTCAATACATTATCTACCAGTTCTGTGTGCTGCTATGGATCTTTGAACATAGTATGTAGTCAATACCATGAAGGCCTTCTCACTAGTCCAAAGTGTATAATGCAGTATATTCAAATTTGTATTCTCTATTTCCAAAAAACAAAACAGTGAGATGGTCCTAAAAAATGTCTTTTGTCACAAAATGGAAGTTCTCAAATTTATCTGTGGTAAGCCATCTGCTTATGCTCATCCTTCTTGTAGCTGCCAGATTATATATACTGGAAAATAAATTAATAATATGTTAATTCCTATAAGTATTTCTTCATAACTGCTGTAAGAGGTTTTCATGTTCTCATGAGTAGTAGGAAGGCAGATGTAGACTGAGAACTAGTATTTGTTAAAAAGGTTGACCACTTCAATAAGCAG
This sequence comes from Ptilonorhynchus violaceus, assembly GCA_013397565.1. Taxonomy (NCBI): domain Eukaryota; kingdom Metazoa; phylum Chordata; class Aves; order Passeriformes; family Ptilonorhynchidae; genus Ptilonorhynchus; species Ptilonorhynchus violaceus. Next base: position 62,710 of record VZRJ01013252.1, on the reverse strand, counting down.
TCTCAGTTTAAATATAGGTGACGGTATGTCATGAGATTTAATATTCCTGAGTTTTTTATAGGTCAATCTATATGTGTAACTTCGATTAAGCTATACCTTGATAATTAAGAAAGATGGAAAGTTTGTAGTAGAAAGTGTGTGCACAGGAAAGAGATAGCAACTGAAGTCTGACTCTGTATGAGGGTTTTGCCTTAGAAAGTTTTTCTAAAGGCCAAACTAATTGTCTTGTTTCCTATGTGTTTGCTGTATCTCTAGGGATGGTCTCTAGGAAGATAAGAGGTCTGAAAGAAACTTTTATTTTTGTGGAAACATTTACATGGTTCCACTTGTGTCCAATAAGATCTGAATTGGGATTGCAACCCTTTCCTTGGTTGCGATGCTTGCTGATCTCCTTCTTCTACTTGACTGCCTATTTTCATGAAGACTGTAGTAATGTAATTATCTTTGAGTTCTCTGTCTCTGTCAAATCCTTTTGAAATTGTCCAGTAAGTTCAAAAGTAATTAAGAAGGGAGTCACAGATGTACAGAACATAATGCTGAAAGTTCTTTTTTTCATGGGAAACTGAAATACACATATCAAGGCATCCAAAACTTTTCATTAACCTCTTTACATGTGAGTGTAGCGTAATTGCGGTTGTATAGAATTATAGACCATTTTTATTGTTGGGGACTCACTGAACTTGGAACCGTCAAATTCTGAGAAGTGGAACACAAGTGTAACCTAATATTTAGTGAAATTAAAATATTTTTCTTTATTTGCATTTTACAGCATTTAGTTCTAGGCCTATTTTGAATAGCTACTATTGATACAGAGGACAAGGCTGTCTAGTCACAGCACAAGACGGGCACTTTGAATACCCATTTTTCTTTCTGCATTTCTAACAATGGGAGAAACTGACTGTCTACTCTGTTCTTCTGTGTCTTTTGGGTTAATAGGCACCCTAAGGAGAGGAGGCCAATAATATGCCTCTGTCTTAACATAAGGATATGCCAGAGTCAAATTTACAACTCAAATATGTCAAAAGTGGAGAGGCTTTTTGTTCTTGTGTTCCAGCCTATGAGCTTCAGCTGCTTACTTAGAGTCCTCATCCGGATTGCAGGAAGTCCGTTGAGTTCTGGCATTAAGAAATAGAGTGAGCTGTTCAGCTGCACTGCATCTTGAAGCATACCCTGAGGAAAACTTGATAAGGAGCTCTCATAACCACCGTGGTTATCCCAGGAGAAGAGGAAATAGAAAAGTTCAAACTGGAGCTTAGTGAAGGCTCTTCGTTTCTTGACTGCTGACCAACCTATCAGCAGCACTAACATTGCGGAGGAAATAGCTACACTGCAATATGCTCCATATGTTCCTCCCTTGTCCTTTGTATGTAGTTCACAGACATTAATGACATGGTAATGGTGTGGCTTCTTCCATTGCTTTTGGATGACAGATGGGACAGAGTAAGGAAAGTGAAATAAAGTATTCACCAAAACAAAGAGTATATGTTTTGTCAACAGAATGCTTAGTCCTCAAGCTTTTTATATAGGCAATTTTATTTTATTTATTAAGGCCTTATGTTTTGTTTCTTTGAAAAATTATTCACCCTTGAAAGCTTGTGGAATATACCAAGGCAAACACAGAGTTATAAGACCTAAGTTTTTAGTGTATGTTTAAAACTATACAAGACCTCAATTAATGTGTTGTATTACATCTGCAAACACAGGGAAAACTCTGCAGCTTTTATAGCTTCATGTTTAATTGCTTAACAGAATCTCAGAGAAGGTGGAAGCTCCCTGGAAGTCCACCTTTCCAGTTAGTTCTGCAGAGTTCAATTCACATGCATAATGTGGTTGTTGGGATTTGTCTGCAAAGACCACTACACATGTTTGTGTAGGGGGCTAAACCAATTTTCGTCCCCATCGTATTAATAACAACTCTTTCCAAAGACCGAAGTTTGCAAAGATCATCATCTTGTTTGTTGCAGTTCAAAAATTACACATATATGCGTGTAGGTTTTGAACTTCACCTCTGATCAGCATGGTAGGCAAACCAGGTCTTGTCTGTATTGTGTGCCTGATACTTCAGACACACTGTTATCCATGACATAATATATAGTTCTGTAACTAGGAGTGTGAAGAACGGAGTAAAAATTAGTTAAAGAGATGTAAATACCTTCATTAACATCAGATTCGTGAGTATGTGTCTCTCTCAAGACGCTGTGTTATCTACCACTGTTACTAAATGTAGATTTGCAAATAAAATTCTGGTATTTCAGAAAGCAGAACATTCACCAGTTCAGTTCAACCATTCAAAATATTGAGAACAGTATTTTGAAATTACAACTTAACTTGTAAGGTTTTGAGGTACCATTTTGCTTGTATGTGACACAATTTGCCTTTTTCTATACAAAGGTATACCGAGTACCTCTTCCACCCATTCCTTATGTTGGTTTACACAAAAATATAGATTTGGTATCTCATTAATGAAAGCAGATGTTAAGAATTATAATAAATTGGCACAAGATAGATCTGAATTATTGACAAGGCTGGAAATACAAAGTGGATGATTTATGAGTGTGTTGAGTCAGGAGTTTGAAATTGCATATATTTAAATTCTAGATATAGGGAAAAAAATACAAATTAAGTTTTCTACACCAGGTTAGAAAAATAGTGGTAACACAGGCCAACTGAAAAAGAAGAAAGTAATTTTCTGCTCCTGTGTTCAGAACTTAAGCTGTAAAGTATTAATCTCTGTTACGTACATAATAACTGACTTTTTATGAAGTTGTGAGAAAAGACTAGGTGGTAAAGAGCTCTTTCTAAGGAACAGATGATTCAAGTGTCTTAGCAAGACCAGAAATAATTAGCATGAAAGTTGTAGGAAAGAAAGTTAAACTGTAAGATTTTAGTGCTAAGGACTTCCTTTGTCCTAGAGATTATTCAGTAAATTAGAAATAATGCAATGAAAATAACTTACACAAACTTAGTTCTCTCACAATTTTATATCAAATAGTCAGTTTTGCCAGCTATGTTGTGCATGCTGTTTCAGCCCAGTAATAATATCCTTTACATATATGGCCCAGCTGTAAGAAAAACAGCATAAATGTTGTATATTTAAAGATTTTTATTCATTTTCAATTCATCTTAACCATGAATGATCCTGATCTAAGGAAAATTGCCTAGTGTGACAACTGAAATAATTTCGGAATTCATAATTTGTAGTATTACAAGAAAATATACCTACCCTCTAGCTGTATGTTTTTGTTCTGTTTACTTTGATGTCAAGTTTCATTAGTGGTTTTTGGTATATAAACAAGGTCAGCCTGAGGTCAAGCGTATCTAAGAACCCTGATTTGAGCAAGTAGAGCTAAAGTATTGGACCGTGTGATCGTATTCCTATTACTTTTTTTTTGTTCTTATTTATTTATTTATTAATCAAATATCAGTGAAGTCTAGACCTTACAAGTATTTCAAGAAATCGCATCCATAAGGTTGGAGCTTAAATGTTATGTTTTGGCCTTAGTTTGATGTGGTATTTAATTTGGTACAGTCTTACATCTGTACAGGACTTTATTTCTCACACTTTTTTTAGCAGAAAGTTTGAGCTATGTGTTAATTCCATTTAATTCAGAAATGCAAAATTTAGGGAGCAGTAGAGAGGAGAATCTTTCTTAGTAAATTATCAGACATCCCATTTGTGATATCTCTAGAAGAAACAGAAGGACAACTACATTTTGATGTTTGTCTTCTGTAATTCAAAAGCTATTCAGACATATTCTCTTTAAACTTGGCTTCAAATTTTAGCTGAAGTTATGTGGTTCCTGTCTTGTCCACTTGAAATCACCAGCGTAAGTCATTTTGTTATATCTCGCGACTGCTAACAAATTACATTTTGCATATACTGTGTATATATGTCTGTTGGTCAAATTGCCTCCCAATACCTACTTGCTGATAGAATAAATTGATTGCTACACTAGAATAAATCATATATATGTGTATGTATATTAATATTCTCGTTTTTATAAGGTACTTAGAACTGCTGAAATCCCTACATTTTGAAGGCACCTTGTTTGTGGTTTTTAGTAATAAACTTACTGAGACATAAAGCAGTTCACACACACTGCCTATGCAACGAAGTCATGGTTGCATTTTTCAGTTCTGAGTGGTGAAAGTATCTGCGTATCCATGTTTATACTGTATATGTAGCATACATGATGTGGGGTTTTGCACATTTTTAAAATTTAGGTTATCTTGGAGACTTATTTCTCTCTGCCCCAAAGTTTTGTTAATGAAACTATATGCTTAGCTAAGCATTCTAAATTATATTAATATAATTCTCTTTAATTTAATTGCCTGCAAGAACTGAAAAACAGAACTAGTCTGAAGTAGCCAGATACATATTGACTTTGAAGACCCAGGATAGTGCTGGAGACGTGCAAAGGAAAACTTTGGAATGAAATTTTGAGCACTTGTGATGTGGATATTCTTTTCCGAAGCAACAGTACAAGCATGCTGCCTTTTCTATAGCGAGTGGAAGTTGCAACCTGTGCTTTAACTTGCATACTTAAATATTGACTAGTACTTAGGACAGGTTTTGTACCTGCACCATCAGAACTTCTAATGTCTTAGCTGAGAGCAGTAACAATTGGGACAATATTTCAGAATCAAGAGAATTGTAGGCTAATTTAACTCAGTAGTAAAGCTAAAAATAATGTTAATTTCTGACCTTTTTGATGGAGTATTAGTAAAAGCAGATGCAGTTAAACTTGCTGGTTTTCACAGGAAATTTAAGCGAGTTTTTGTTACATTCTGTGCTGAGGTATCTTGTCACACAACTTCTGAACAACAGATTATAACTTCAGATAACTGTAATAATATTGAATAAAAATCACTTTCATGAGTTGTTGTAATTTTAATTTGTCAATGATGTAAAATTCAGTCTGATGTAAGAATGACATGGTTTTTTAGTTATTTGTCAATAGCATAATTTTTGTTGTTGTTTTTAGAACTTTCCTGATGTAGATGATGAAGGATACAGCATTAAACCAGAAGCAACACAGGATATCCTTTTTACTATTATTGTGCCAAGCTATTTGTATTTACTACAATTCTTTGGAGAGAGGAAGTACTAATTAAACTGTTAAGTAAGGGAAGATGAATGACATTTATGCTTATGTTGCAAGCTTGTATTCTTACACTCACAGCTTTTGCAAAATGAACCAAATTTTTTTCTTAGCTGTTGTGTGTGTGCAAATGTTAAAGATCAGATCTCTTGTGAACTTTAAAAGGACAGTAAAAAGTAAAAAAATAGCCAGAATAAAAGCTTTCATGCAGATCTCTCTCCTTGAAAAGCTCTCAAAGAGATTGTAAAGTAAAGTTTGTAAACTTTTTAAAGCATGTGGAGTGGTTATCTGTTTTATACCTGCACCCTCCCATTTTTTGTAGCACTATTAAGCTGATTGGGAGCTCCAGCAGTGTAGAAATGGAATTTCTGTTACGTAATAAAGTCATTAGACCACATGCTGTTTCCAATTGGTGCTTTTAGCCTTTACTGTCTTTTTAATAATAGCTTTTATATACAGAACAGATTTTGTTCTGAGTCACTTTTATGGAGGCTCAAGATTTTTCTTTGCTGTTCCACTGTTCCTTTGGAGGAAAATTCTTGTCCCCTTTTTTTCCTACCACCACAGAAGAAAGCTCTACTTAGGAGCTGGGAATAGTTGCTATAGATCTAAGCAAACCTAATATGTTAGCAAGATGGCTAAGTTTTGGAAATGTATTCACTGAATTTTCTGGGTACTGCAGATAAAAGGTGAATTTAGGCTGTGCAATTACCTTAAATTTCAAAAACTTTAAAGCAGTTAACAGCTCATTACAGTGGGGCAGTCCATCATCATAGCTTCTTTGTTTTCATTAACTTTGCAGAATGTGCCTCTAATGTCCACAGTGAAGATTCCTGTAGTAATAAAAGCAGTTGGTGTTATCTCCTATGTACAAAATTATATAAATGTGACCGACTTTTATCCAGTTCTGAGGGGAGCATTATTTCATTCTTTGCTTATATTTTTGAAAGGGAGAAAGAAGTGAACAACATTCATGCTTTTCATAAATAATTCATCTGGACATCCTTTTCTCTTTATTATCTCTTTTTGTTGTGAAACAAGAGAAAAGGCATACATTCAGTGAAAAATATAAATGATTTTCAGTCTGTCATGAGATAGTACTTCAGCTTCTGAAAATCTTGACCAGATTCAGGAACTCATTAGTTCCCTTCCCCTTTTCCTCCCTTAGCCTCCACAAATGGATATTTATTCTGTTAATGGGAACTCTTGAGATAATTTGTTGCAGGATGTTATGTTATTATAATAACAGCCAATGTTAATAACTCTGATTTAAATCTGTGTTGGCAAAGCACTTTACAAGAACTGTCTTATTTGTAGAAAATGAGTCTTGAAGGTCAGTGATAACTTTCAAGACAATAAATCTTTTGATTAAATTAAGATTACTTGTCCTTGAAAACTTTTCTATATATGCTCCATTTTGAAGGAACAGATAGGCTGTAAGATGAAGATACTTGGCTTTTTCCTCGTCACAACTTTCAGATCCTTTCAGCCAAAGTGGATTTGGAATGTCTTTAGGGTTCAAGTTTAAGTCTTTGTTAGGGAATAATTTGAAGGAATTTAATGCAAATGTCTGTCATATTTTCAAGTGAAAATAACAGAAGCGACTTAGAGGATATGTGTGCTTCTTCCAGGTGGTACTAAACTTTTGTGTTTCAGTAGGGGGAAATTTTCAAATTTTTTCTTGCGAAAACAAATGCAGTTTTTAAGACTTAGCTCAGTCCTTTCAGAGCTTTTCTTCAGTGCAGCTCCTGTGCATATAAAAAGCCAAGGTTATATTTTCCTTATTTTAAGGGCTGAGATGTCGTTGTGATTCTCTTTTTTTGAAGGATGACAGTGCTGTAAGCAGCTGACATTGTTCAGTTTACTGTGCAGCCGTCTGTTTAACTGACATCCTTCTTGCAAAATTTTCAGTGCCACACTATATAAGGAGCAAGTAAAGGTGGCTACTGCTCTTTCCTTCACTGTTAATGTTAGGTACAGGTACCATGCACATTTCGTTGCTCATTAAAGAAGCTAGGCTTTCTTCACTTGGTTTAAAAGATTTCTACATTTTTCATACATCTCTTAGAATCCCTGGTGGAGTCCTGCAGATTATAAGTTTAACGTGCAGAAATGTTGCTGCTCTAAAATCTTAAATTTAACCTTGTGCCTTCAAATATGCAGATGTTCAGTTATATGACAGATAGTGCCATTCTTCAGTTATATGACATCGTGTTTTTCTGAACAGTCATCATTATGAGCATCAATGGAACAGACTCCCAAATTTTTAACTCTGAGTTGTGAATTTTGGACTGTGGATGTATATAAAGCATCTGTATAAGTACACAAAGAGGTCACTTAAGATGAGCATTTTGTGGAGCATAATTATGAAACAGATTAAGCAGATGAATTTGAGGTATTTCCACCTTAACTGAGAAAAACATACCAAAGAGAACCATTTCTATTCATCCAGTGATTCTGACTCTGAAGATGATGAACCCAGGAGGTTCCATGTGGAAATAAAGCCTGTCCAGCCAAATAACAGCTCTCAATATACTATGCCTTCTTTGGATGAATTAAAAGTATCTATAGGGAACATCGCTCTTTCTCCAGCAATATCTGTAAGTTTTGTTCCTTGTATTTTTAATGTATAGAACAATGGTAAAGAATCTGTAGTCTAAACATATATTTTAGTGTTCAGAGTTTATTCGAGGTTCAATGGTTCTTTTTTCTTTTGTACTAGTCATTTTTGGTACACTTTGTATTGCAATATATTTATATGGCACTTCTATATTGAAATTTAACATTAAGTACTTTTCTCATATTTAAACTTTCCTGTGAGTCTTTTGAGTGCTTAGTTCTTGTCTTTGTGCTGTTGCTGCCATAGAACATTCAATTACATTGTAGAGTTAGCTGAGCATGGCTTTTAACATAATTTCCTAAATTTTTTCAATAATATAAAAGTCTTTTAAAACAGATCATATAGTGAGGATACGTATAACTTTTACAGTGCAGCTTTATTGATGTATGCTGCCAATTCACAGAATAACCCTTTATACCAACAGATGATAACTACTATTAAGGTGGGCTAGTACAATATTCAGATCAGAAAGACTGGTTCTGATTTTAAGGAAAACAGCGTGCATAACATAATAAAATAATAATTTTTCTCTTTTTTTCCTCACCACATTTTGAAAGCAGAGGCACAGTCCTGTAAGTAGAGAATGCCTTTTTATTCCCATTTTTAGTTAAAACCAAGTAAGTGTAGTACGTGAAGGGAGTTGTTGGGAAAACATGAGGAATGTTTCTTTTCATATATAGCATGTGATAGATATATGAGCTGTTTAAGTTTACTGTCGCAGCCAGTAAAGAGACTTAAAAATACTGCTCCCTTTGTCAGCTCTACGGTATTCATTCCTGCATTTTCATACTGGCATGGCAGATGTGCACTGGTTGCTCTGTCCAGGCTTACGTTCCGTGGTGTTCTGCAAGCTCGTAATGTTTTGGCTGGCACTGAAAGCAAAGTATCTCATAGAAAGTTGAGTGGAAATAAGAACCCTGGGACTATTAAGTGCTTTATTTGACAGTAGAAGAATTTATTCCTAATTTTTTTTTCCTGTTTCAGGCACAAATGAATCAAAATTCATCCAGTAAGTGCGAATCTTCTTTTTTTTTAATTGTTGGAGATATAAACTTCTAAAATGTATTTTAAATGGAACAATATGCTTCTCTTGCCAGTTTTATATACTTTTCCTTATCTATAGACTTGGCTGTTCCCTGTTGTAGGGACCAGACAAGCCTGTCTCTGACATCCAAATGCCAAAGGGGTTACCTCATAGAAAAAGATCCTGTGCGAATTCTTAAAACCTTTTCACCTGCTCAGGTTTAGAATGATCCACAAACCAGCAAAGCACACTGTGTGTATGGTATAAAATACCTATAGAGAGAGAGGACAGAGCATTAGGTTCTATCTTGCAGGGGTTTTTTTCAGTGGGAAACCAGGCCAGATTTGCTGAAGAACAGTATTGATGTAAACAGTGTAATTCAAGGAAGAAATTCCAAGTAAATAACACTTCCTCATGAAATGCATTGCTTTGTGTAGTGTTTCCATATTTCAGGAATACCTGAACTTAAATTATCAGAAATAACACATTTGCTTTTTTGCATTTTAATAGTAATTTGTTTTGAACTGCCAACATGAATATTAACTATCTCTTTATAATGAAAATGAAATTTTTCCTTTTTGTTTCACATTTTTGGTGATAATATTGTATTTTTTTCTTAGGTGAAGAGTTAACAAAATCAAAACTTTCAGCTCAAACTAATGAGTAAGTTCAAATTTAAAATTCTATCAAATGCAGTTTTGCAGGAATTTGGTCTTATTTTTCTAATACTCAGAAACTCATTGGAAATAACAGCTGAGTCCTATTCTAAGTTGTACCTCTATCGCATTACAAGACTTAACTAATTGTGTGTCAATGGATGTTTCTATTGATTTATTTACCCCTTCTAATACATTTGCTTTATTGTGATATGTCTCAGTTAATATTTATAATAATTACATGGCTACACAGTGTTTTTCAATAAGACAGATTTTGTTTCTGTCCAACAGTGTTCTGTGGTAAAGTGTTTAAGATTGTAAGCTCCAAATTTAGACAGATCTGCATACATTGCTTATCTGTATGTACACTGAAATAAATGGATTTGAAGATGTAGGTCTCAAAAATTACAATAATTTAACTGGCATTATGAAGTATGCCCACAAACAAATTTGCACCAACATGTTGGCTCAGATAGTCTCCTAATGTGTAAATAAGTTCTTTGATCTGCAACTTGTAACTACTTTTTTTTCTTTTTAGATGCAAAGACTAATATAGACTAATTTGTCAAATGTTTTTGTCATGTTATTGAGGGACTTTTTACAAGGGTCATGTAGTGATAAGACTAGGAGGAGTGGCTTTAAAATGAGAGTAGGTTTAGATTAGATAAAAGGAAGAAATTCTTTACTGTGAGGGTGGTGAGACATGGAAATAGGTTGCCCAGAAAAGTTCTGAATGCCTTGTCCCTGGAGGTGTTCAAGGCCAGGCTGAATGGGGCTTTGAACAACCTGATCTAGTGGATGTCAGGATGGTTGGAACAGGATTTTTAAAGATCCCTTCTAACCCAAACTATTCTGTGATTATTATAATTATTACATTATCAAACTAGTACAGAAGTTTAATTTTTATGAATGCATACATCTTTCATTTCTATTTCAATTGTAACTCTTGATATAGAAAGGGGAACAGTGACTTCCTGGCATGGGATCCACTCTTCAGCAGTTCTCTTGAATCTTCCTCTTCAGCTTCCTTGGCATCCTCATCCTCCTCAGGTAAAATATTTGATGGTAGAAAATGTTTTCTCTATATACTTCAGGATGTTCTGGTGTTGTTTTTTCAGTTATTACAAGCGGTCATGCTTTGATGCATGAAAGAAAGAATTTTATAAAGCTGTATACTGTCTTAGAAGTATTACACAGCTGAGGATGCAGTATATAAGGCTTTCAAGCTAGAGAGCAAGAGGGAAGAGGGAGTACTAGACACCTTAGGGGAATTCTATCTTGGTTCTGCCTTTTTTATCACCTTCTCTTACTTTCTGAAAAATTGCTCACCATCTGGAACGTAATCCTTTTTTTTCAGCTAATAAGGCTGGGAGATTAAGTGGAGGTTGTTGCAGCAATTGTGAGACAAGCTGAGCTTGCACAATTAATAGGGATGGGTTTCTTCTTTCCAGGAAAGTTGACTGGGCTATGTAGTACAAAGGCATAGCAGAACTTTGCTGTGAGGAACTTGTTTCCTATAGGAAAGCGTGATTTGGTTAGGAGATGTGAAGGCATAGTCCAAGGGCAGGTGGATACAAATGGCAGGACTGAAACATGAATCAAGCTGAGATCCTGAAAGCAGGGATATTGCGAGGAAAAGGATGGTGTGTGGAGTAGGGGAGGTGGAGGGTGAGGGCATGTGTTGCATGGGAATTTTGAGTGGCAGAATATTAGTGTCAGTAGAACACTGGCAGGCTTTCCTAAAACCTAGTCTTTCCAAAAAATAGTTCCATAGTTCTTTTCAGTCTACCTACTGTGTATCTGTTCTCCAACCTCTTAATTTTCTCTTAAAGTAGACATTTTTCTCCTCCCACAAGCCTGAGAAAGGAAGTGTGTTCGCTGAGTTTTTTTAACTAGGTACACCTCCAAAAATCGTAATAGACCTCACTTCTTTGTTCACGATTATGGCTTTCTAGTGGTTTTCTTCTGTGCTTGATCATGCAGATTGAAGAACAGTAAGGAAGATTACATATATGAATAGGAGAATTCTGAAAAACTGGCTTTAATTCTCGGCTTTAGTAATGTTCTTATACCAACAATCAGCATTGCTTTGTAACTTTTCAGGTTCTAAGTAGAACTTAGTCTTTCACTACAAATTCATGTTCCTTAAAAGTTCAGGTTTTAACAAATCTGGCTTACAGAATTAATCAGATTTTTCTCATCCTGATTTATATAATCAGTCAATATTACTGGAATATTCTGAAAAGAAATGGTGCTTTCTTAAAATAATCTGTTTTGATAGCTTTGGTCTGATGTTGGAGTCTGCAGAGAAAGGCAGGGGATACTTGTTGTGCTGGTGGCCGCAGCGGTATTCGCATGTTTATTGCTATGCCTGGATGGGAAATGAAAGCAGGTTAGGAAATCTTGACACAGCCAGTCCTGGCAGCAGAACTGTGGAGAAATAGTCTCTGGTTGATAAATAGTGACAGAGATCCATAACATCCTCTGTAGCTGTATCTGGCAGGGAGTCATCTACCCTAGTCCTCATACCCATGAGGCTTTTACACAGAGCCCTGCACTTCATTGAAATTGGTGGAATACAGGGTCTTGTGGGCGTAAATCATGTTCAGATACACCTATGCCTTGGCAAACTTTATCTGATAATTAATTATTCCAAGGATTGTTTTTCTAGGAGTTAACTGAGATATTTACATTTGTGAAATAATCTGTGGAGTTTAATAGAAAGTAAGTATTCTGAAGTATAACAAATTTCTAATACATCTGGGGGAAAAAAAAAATTGGATTAACGTAGTTCATATTGTTGTTTAAATTGAGTTCTAATGCTTGCAAACTTGCAACTTAGTTCTAAAGACTTTTAAAAAATGCTTAACAGATCTGATTGTAATTTCCCTCAAGTCAATGTTTCATCTTCAACTTGAAGGTTAGTAGTCAGCTGGTGGTTAAAGTTTTTGAAAATCTCAATCCAAAACTTAAATTACATATATTAGTTGTGTGGAATATAGCATATGTCCCACAGATAACTTTTTTCTTTTTACTGTTTAAACATTTGTTTAGCTATTGTTTTATAACTGTGTTAATCATTGAACACTTAAACTACCATGGTATTTGAGCAGACAGTGGTTTATGCAGCACAGAAGTAACCTTTGGTCATCCATGAATAATCCTGCTTTATTAAAAGTTTAAGCTAACTTTGTTATCTTGAACAAACACAACAGACATTTTTTAGCTAGCTCTTGATACTGTAAAAATACTTCTATTTAGTTTCTTTATTTTCATCCGTATGGATTTTTAAAATAGTTCTTAACATTTCCACATTGTTTTTAAATATGATTTATAGTAGTATTTTAAAGCCTTTGAATGACACTTAAAATATCTGCTAGAAAGGGAAAACTCTTCATGTTTAGGTGGACTTACAGAATGTATTTGTTTACGGCAAAAGGACCACTGTGGAGAGGACAACTGTGCTTCTGATCTGAACTTTTAAATGTGTTTCTCCTTTTTTTTGATTTTGTTTGTCACTGCTGTTGCTCCTAGCTCTGCCAATCTGCAAGATGTTGAGAATTGACTAACCTTGCATTTTCTGCTTCTATTGTCATCTAGAGCAACAGGCAACAGCAAGTGCAGGGAATACTTGTGGAAAACTCCTTTTTTCAGCAGTCTGAAGACAATAGGATGAGAGAGGAAAAAAACTGAGGTGGATGATGCCTCATCCATATTGTTACTCACTAGACACAGGTTGATATAGACAGAAAAAATATCAGACTGGATCTCGTGACTGCATTGTCTTCATTCATTCACCTGAAAGCCATTTCTGTTGGACCTTCCTATTACAAATGTTAGGACTAAGAGGATCAAAGTGTTTGGAAGGAACAGGATAGGTTTGATTAAATAACTTTGAAAGAAATTAGAAGCAGAAGGCTCTGGAGAGAAACCAAAAATGGAGTAGGATGCAAGAAGGAAAAGACAAAGATGAGAGAAAATTAAATCACAACAGGTAGGAAGTTAGAGGAGTAAGGAAAGTCTTGAGAAGTAAAGTCTTAAGTGCAGACATACACAATAAATTTTTTTTTTTTGTACTTAAAAAATGCAAAGTGACATGGTTGGCAGTATGAATGAAGTACATATTATGTGTGACTAGCTTTTTTCTTTCTTTCATGTGTAAGTGGGGGGATTTTTAGTTTAGTAGAGCAGTTATTTTTCATGCTGGCTAGTAGTTCTTGTGCAGTGGATATTGAATACTTTTTTGACTGTTGAATTTTTTATCTTTTCAATGTTGGTCCTAGTTTCAATTCTTCCCTTTTCCTTCAGCTACCCTAACAGAGCACAATAGGAGCTCCTCCTCATCTACCACTGATTTGCCTGGGTGTAGAGTATCTCAGTCTTTGCTTGGACACCAGACAGATTCTGGGTCTACAAGCCCATCCTCACCAGACTTTACCATTAGCACTTTGTGCAAATCTGGTGTTACAGCAGCGCCATCAGGGAGTACCAGTACTTTATCCTGTTTTTCACGGCCTCAGAGTCAGTGGATTTCCTTTGCTGATGAACTTCTTACAATTAGACATACAAGCACAGACAAGAAGGAGCCCCAAAGATTGCATTTTAAAACTGAAAATGCCTGCCTTGCCTCTTCTGCTTTGCTTGGGAATTCTTCCAACAGCTGTGCTTCTGAGGATCAAAGTGACCTTTTCAATAACACTATATGCCATGAACAATTATTCATTGAAGAAACTGGCACTGTTGCTGAAATATCTTCTGCATCATCTTCAGCACTACTGGACTATAGTTTAGTGTCTTCTTGTGCTCATACAAATAAGGGTATGCCAAGCATGCATTCTGTACTGCTCTTTGCTAATAACTGACTCCAAAAAGCAAGCTTTGGACTCATTTTTCTTTTTGTTGTTATTGCTCAACTGATGTTAAAATTAACTCATAGTCTTACTTAGACTGTACTAAACTGCTTGTTAATACCAGTTGGGACAGTGAAGTATTCAGCTTGAAATAAGAAGAAAATTCAAATTATTCGTTTAAAGGCATTGCTTTCTCTTAACTATGCAGTGTTGCATTTCTAGAAACGGAAATGTATTTTTGTGGGATGTCAGACAGCAACGAGATCTCAAAGATTAAGTAACTGAATTTGCAAACCAAATTCTTTTTACATATAAGTTTTCAAGAGTAGTTAGTATAAAATCACTTGAGAGCAATGAGAAAGCCCATGATGCTATTTTTAGAGTCACTTTTCAAGGTATCATATGGCACTATTTTAAAAGCAGTTATGATTTGTGGTAAATCTTAAAACATGGCACTTGTAAAATAGGAACTTCTAGTAGAAACATGACTTCCGGTTATTCTACTCAAGTGAATAAATATTTATGTTCAGTTTGATCCTTCTAATATTTATATTCTTAAATTTGCTTTCTTTCAGCGAGGCCCACGACTCCTCTCTCTGTGGGCACAATTGTACCCCCTCCAAGGCCTGCTTCAAGACCAAAGCTGTCTACTGGGAAACTTAGTGGGATTAATGAAATAGTATGTATTCGTTGTTTTGGTTTTTTTTTTTAATTCACCATTTTTATTTGATTTCAGATACACCTTCCATTTACACTGTTACAGTGGAGTTACTTTCCAGGCCATGTTCAAGGAATCACATAAGCAGATTTTCAACATTGCCAGATAGGCATGGAAATAGTTTATGATAACTATCTTATTACAACAAATAATTATTAACACAAGTGCAAAGGCCCAAAACGTAATTTTTGCATCAGCTGAGTGTTTTTAATTGAGCAAATCAATAATTTCATAATGAAAGATCGTAAGATTGTAGTTTTCAAAATGTGAAATACTCGTGAAGTTATTAACAAACCTCCATCGATTTAGGGATATCACCAAAGCTTTGGGAAATGAGTAGTATTAAGTAGATCTTTTTCAGACATGTAGCCCTGTTGTGACTTCTCCCTGCACGTGGTGCTGGTTTGTGGAGAAGGAAGGTGGTAGATCACAGCAGCTGCCCATCAGGATAGTGAGAGGTTGCACGCTGCCAGCATCTGCCTGTAGTTTGGGTTCACCTGCCAGTAAGGAATGTGGTAAAGAACGCAAATACCCAAACAGTCTATCAGACCAGGCCATGCTTAATTTCCTCTGTAAATATTAGTATTCTGCGGGTTTCACTTGACTTACTGACTTGGAAAAATGTTCCTATGGTAAAATTCTCTTACTGTCTTTCAAAGTAGCAAGATATTTTCACTAAATTCTTGTTATAAACAAAATTCTGATCTTATGCTTTGACAAAACGTTTTTGAACTGTTTTGCTTTTCTGTAGGGTCAGAATAGAGTTCATTTTGAAATTCTTTTCTCTTTCCAGTACAAAACTGTAGAAATTTTAGACCAATTTCTTGGACCAAGAAGTCTGTTCTTCATGTCATCATAATTAAATAGAAGAATTTATCTGGCACTGTTCTGCTGTAGAGTATGATCCTGCACAAAGCTACATTCATTTTATACTCTTGCTTTAGAAATTGACCATTAGCTGGATACAAGTGGAAGGTTGTAAGTTGCCTTCATTATATGTCAACTCCTTTCATAATTCCCGTAGTCTCTATCAAAGCCACATACCCTACAACAAGTGCAATAGAACCAAAAAAATAAAAAGTTACTGTGACAGCCTGCCCTTAGGTGGAGGGAAATGCCTAAGATTCACAAATGGTAGTGGTCGAAAGGAAAAACAACAAAAGTAAGAGGGCCCACAAAAACTCACAAAGCTTTATTATTAAATCACACACTTGGCATGGAAATCGGTATGTTAGTCCCTGACCTACTGTATAAGCACAGGACAGTGGGATAAAGAGGTAGAGTAAAAAAGGAAGACAAAAAGGAAATTATTAATTAAACAGGAAGAGAGACAAAGAAAGGGAGAAAAAGAGATCATCGATCCTGGTTCCGATGTTGGTCCAGGTGATCGAGTGTCCTGGGGATATCACCCAGGCTTTGTCGGGGTACCTTTTTATAGATAAATTTTCCCCACCCTGGAGCTGTTTCTCAAATACTATGCAAATTAGTTATCATGCCCAATTCATTCTTCTAGACCTCTCTGGAAATGGGTCGGAGGGCTTTGGGGGTCTTGGGTGGTCTTGATCCCACCCTACAGTCCATGCCCACTTCTCTGCCTTATTCCTGCACTTGGGCTATACCTGTTCTTGTGCTTACTGCAGGAGCCAGAACAAGGATGTTTGTCCTGGAAAAGTGCTGCTACACTACTGCGTGGTCCCTTCTCTGGCCACATCTCACAGTGTGTTATTACCAACTATCCTTGCCTATTACCAGCAGACCTTGTCTGTTAGTTCCAACAGTCCTCGATTATTACCAACTATCCTTGATTATTATCAACAGTCCTTGCCTGTTACTACCAACAGTCCTTGATTATTATCAACAGTCCTTGTCTGTTATTACCAACAACCCTTGATTATTATCAACAGTCCTTCCCTGTTATTATCAACAACCCTTGATTATTATCAACAGTCCTTGCCTGTTATTACCAACAATCCTTGATTATTATCAACAGTCCTTGCCTGTTATTACCAACAATCCTTGGTTGGCCCCACAGCCATCCAGCTATCGGTGTTTGAGGCATACACATTAGACCCTTATCTTCTGGGATTCTACAGTTACCTTGCCAAAATGATGCTTATGGGGTTTCAGTACCTTTCAGATAAGTTAATCTGAGCATGATCTTTAGTTAAATACCTTAACAGTTAAGTGAATCCTAAAACCATCCAGAGATTTACAATGGAAGAGACTTTTAAGTTCTCTAGGCCAGCCTGCTCAAAAAAGGACTGACTTCAAAATTGCATCAGGTTGCTCAGGCACATGCTGAGTTTTGAAAATCTCCAGAGTGGGAGATTTTACAATCTGCCAACCTGGCAACCTGTCCCAGGATTTCACCACAAGGTTGCAAGAAGGCATTTTTCCCAAAGTCCAGCTGAAGTTTCCTTTGTTGTAGCTCTTGCATCTCTCAGAAGAGCCTGACTCTGACTTCTGTGTAGAAGAGTAGAAGAGTCCCTTTTTACCTAGTTAGAGACGACTGATAGATCCCTTTGTAGGCTTCTGTTCTCTGGGCTGAAAAAACCCTGTTTCTACAGCCTGTTCCTCTCTCTCTCCTATACTCCAGTCACAACTGTTTTAGTTGCCCTCTGCTGCTCTCACTTCCAATACATTAGTAGCTCTGCTTTAGCTCTCTAAATCTGTGTTTACCACACATACACATGGCTGTAGTCTTAGTTTCTGATACTGTGTTGTATCACTATTAGTGACAGGCTGCTGCATAATCAAATATATTAGACTTGACTACTCTGTCAAAAAAAATTGTAATCTATGAAATACTGGAATTTATTCCAATGGAAAATGCGGGTTCTCTGTTTTACACCAAAAACTAGGGTAGATAAAACATTAGAGAAACTATGTTGAGAACCATGAAATTGATTGGGGCACAAAATAAGAACTTTTCTGTTTACAATGGTTTTTGTCATCTCTTTAAAACAACTTTGTATCATATTCTTGTAATATCTTTTGTTCAGCCTAGGCCATTCAGCCCTCCATTGACCTCTAACTCGAGTCCACCTCCAACAGCTCCTTTGGCACGTGCAGAGAGCATTTCCTCTATATCTTCTTCTGCTTCTCTCAGTGCAGCAAACACACCTACAGTTGGTAAGTTTAATTAACCATTTAATCTTATTTTAGAAATAGGATAACTCTGCCACTAGGTTGCACCTGTTAGGAGAACCATTTGTTGGAGTTAGTTGTTTCAAGTCCAGGTACTTCAAGCATCCTTTGCAATACCTGCTTCTAAATGACACTGAGAGACAGGAAAGTGGATTAAATTAGATTTGACCAAAGATACAATTATGGCATGTTCTTTAGGAAAATATTATTCAAAATTAACATTCCATGAATTCTTATTTGGTGTGCTTGTATATTCATCAAGTACAACATATTACCATACATTTGTTCAGAAGATATTATTGTATAGGTGCAGAAATACTTAGGGATACTGAAAAATTTGAATGAATACAAATGTTCACGAAATTGAATTTTTCTATGTTCTTCTAATTTTGTTTGTTGTTCCGTAACTGCAGTTTCCAAAAAGTGAATCTAATGCATCTTTTTCTTCAAATTAGTTAAGTATCTAAGCTAAGCAGATGTTCAGTAGAAGCAAAACACACAAGTAAACAAAAAAGATTAAGATGAAAAGCAAATTAGTCTTGATGTGTTGCCACTAATTTCAGAAGGTTTTCTCTTGTTTTTGAAGGAAGGTCCTTCAGTTTGGATATTTGGTTATAACAAATCAAAGGAAACATTGGGGTTTTTTTAGTTAGTTGAGGTTTTTTGTTAGTTTGGGGAGGGCAGAGTTTAAGACATTTTAACTTGTTTATTTAGAAGAATTGAACTGTTTAATTCCTGAACACTGTTACGCCTTTAGTCACAAATTAAATCAGGTTCTCAAGTTACCATTCAGTTATCTGTGAATGTTATTGATGCCAAGGATTCCTCACTCAGGCTCAGCAGCTCAGGAGAGCATCTGTGCAGCATCTAGTGGGAGTCCTGCACTGAAAGCTGTGCAGTTGCTTCCACCCTGTGCAGAAGCAAAGTTACTAAGTTCTGCCCAACCTTAGCTCCTACAGTTCACTGTCCACCAGTTTCACAAATGCTGAGAAGCATCACCGAAACACAGCTGATATTTTGGTTACCAGAGTCTGTCCAGGCTCACATCCTCAAGTCTCAGCTCTGGTGCCATGGAACCAAAAATTGGTAACAAGACCATCAATAACCCCGGCTCTAGGAATACACGTGTATGTTGTTGGAAACAGTGTCAGAGTGAAATCGTGAGGTGAGGGAGGAGGTAAGGAGGTGTGTGCTGACACTGAGGTTTTATATGGTTATCATTCTGGCCTAGGACAAATAAATAAGGCCAGTTTCATCTGCCCTGACTGTATGAACTAAATAGTCCTGGGAAAATGGAAAGAGCAGTGCAGAAAGCTGAAATATTTGGGGGCAAGAGGATATAGTCTGCAATACAGTCTGTATTCTTTTGTCTTTTGCACAATCCAGTGTTCCCCTAAACCCATTTGTTCTGAATAATGGCAAGTTATCTTTTTCCAAGTGAACTTTAAGGCATGCATAATTAAGTGTTTCTTTTATGCTTTAGCCTTAATTTAATTTGCAGAGTATTTTTTTTAAAATAATTTTTATCATCTATTTTTGCTTAAAATATTTTGTTTTCTTGCAATGTTTTGTTTCATTTAAATGTAAAAGACGATCTTTTGATTCGAAATCTTCCTACAATTGAAAAGCTTTTTGGGACACCACCAGGTATTGTACTCAAAGCAGATTTATGTCTTAACTAGTCATCCTAATATACTACATCTAATAAAATTGTATTTCTTTTGAAATAAGTTTCTCCAGATATTTCTGGTATCTGGCACATACCAGTGGCTTGAAATCTCAACTACATAACAAGTCATATGTTGCTGAAATCACCAAAACTTGATATAACCACTTTTATGTAATGTTATCTTCTGTCTATCCACTTTCCTGCTCCATAAACAAGCTGAAACTTGGCCTTGCTTCTTCAGTTTGTCATTACTACTTTCTTTCAAGTCAAGTGAATGTATTTTTATTTCGACAATCCTTGTTCTTGTAACATAAGTAGGTAAAAACGTTTCTATATTTCCATATAATACAAATCTTAGAAGATAGGCATAATAAAGATAGTACTTTTAAAAATAAATTGTATTTTCATGACAGCTGTTTAGCCAGTATTAAAAGTGTCTCGATCTTTGTTCCTAAACAGAACGAAAACTATTTGATCAGCTTTATTCATCTGCCCTTTTTATGACCAGTGATGCAGTCTTTTGTTCTGCCGTTTTGGTCTGCACCTTGAGTGTGTCAACACAACTATTTACATGGTTATGTCACTAGCTCTTGTGTGAGCACAGCTCAGGGGCTGGTAGTGGTGGTCAGACTGAGGCAGGTTGCAGGGCATTTAAGCCAGCTTTACCATCACTGCCAGAGGTGCTAAAACTGTAGCCTTGATCTGAGCTGCAACCTGAGATGCAGTGAGGACACCTTCATGCAGCTCTGTGACATCTCGTCCATCTGAGACCTCACAGCAGACAGAGAAAACCCTGAAGCTGGATGTTGCTGCATTGAATTGTACTTTCAGCAGCAAGGCAACAAAACAATGACTTACAGAGTCAGGTTAAGCAGTTGTGTTTGTTTCATATAATAGAATGACAGAATCATGAAGGCTGGGAAAAGACCTCCAAGATCATCAAGTCCAACCATTGACTGATCACCACCTTGTCAACTAAACCATAGCATTAAGCAGTCCAGTCATTTCTTGAACACCTCCAGGGATGGTGACTCCACCAACCCCCTAGGCAGCCCATTCTATGCGAAGAAGTTCTTTCTGTTGTCCAGCCTGAATCTCCCCTGGCACAGCGTGAGGCTATTTCCTCTTGTCCTGTTGCTGTTTGCCTGGGAGAAGAGACTGACTACACCACCTGGGTACAACCTTCTTTCAGGCGGTTGTAGAGAGTGATAAGGCCTCCCTTGAGCCTACGTTTCTCCAGGCTAAATGCCCTCAGCTCCTTCAGCTATTTCTCATATGACTTATTCTCCAGATCCTTCCCCAGCTACATTGCCTTTCTCTGGACATGCTCCAGCATCTCAGTGTCTTTCCTGAATTGAGGGCCCCACAATGGGACACAGCACTCAAGGTGTGGCCTCACCAGTGCTGAGTACAGGGGCACAATCTCTGTCCTGGTCCTGCTGGCCACACTATTGCTAATCCAGGCTGGGATGCCATTGGCGTTCTTGCCCACTTGGGCACACACTGGCTTATGGTCAGCTGCTGTCACCAGCAGCCCCAGGTCCTGTGGGCAGCTTTCCAGCCACTCTGCCTCAGCCTGTGGAGGTGTCTGGGGTTGTTGTGACCCAAAGGCAGGACCTGTTACTTGGTCTTGTTGAATGTATAGTAATTTATTTATTTTTCAACTTACTGGTTTCTAGGAGAATGCATAGATTTTTATGAATCAAAGGGGCAGTGGGAGCAGAGCAAATAAGAGGGAAGAGGTCTCATTTGTAGTTCCCCAAATAGGTTTCAGAGAAATATATACACATATACATTTGCTTTGTTGTTCCCTAAAAAAAGAAGTAAAAATCTTGTTATTATTTCTAATAAATTTCACTCTTCAGTCAAGAACACAGTATTTGTATTTTACCAACAGGAATATAATGAATATATTTGCATTGCTCTGCAAAATATTGATGTAAAAATGTACATAACAACATTAAGTAAATGATTTTTAAATAATTGATACACCTGTGTACCAGGTAATCATATCTGCTCTACAATTGTTTGTTGTTCCTTCGTAAATTGGCAGAAAAAGACACTGAAACAGCTCAGCAACTGTAGTGCCACATTCATTGAGTGTACACTTTGGCTTTAGTGAAAAATAATTCTGGACTTCAGTAGTTCACCAAACAGAATTTTTAATGATTGATAACTCATTATTTTATTGTACATTTGCGTCTTGAAATAATGATTTCTGGATTCCCGAGACTATTGAGAATCACAGCTTTTGTTGGTAGTTTTCAGGGAGAGAAAAAACTTTTGAAACATGATCCATGTATTGTCTGAAACAATAAAGAAAAGCAACCTACTGTTCACATTGAAAAGAATTAATAAATCACTGTTTTGTAGCCAGAATCATAATAATTAGCTCATTGAAGAATTTTTGGTTTTCAACACTTGTGACTAGATCTTTTGAATCTAATGAAGCACTAAGTGTTGCACAGATGTTTTCATGGTACTGAGAAGTATTCTGAACATTTTACTACCTTATGCAAGAAATCATAATGGAGAGTGAGGTATGAGGTACCAGAATTAAAACAACTCCTGTCTTTTGCTCTCCTTCTGTTACGACTTCACTTACCTCTTAATTTAAGGCCTAATACTAGAGATACTAGGCCCTCTGTGAAGAACAAGGCCCCAACTTCTTTTTTGCTTCGGAAAGAGCTCAGAAAGGACAGCCACTTAGTAGATAAATTTAATTTGCCATGAGCAATATTATACAGAAGCATTTTGTTTCTGCTTTACGATGTGAAAGAGAAATTTCTCAATTGGTTTACGAAAAGATGAAGACTGTGCCTCTTTTATGATAGATAATACTATGTGATACAGACCATTCCTGCAGTGGTACAAAAAACCATAGTAAGATGCTATCTACTACACTGCTGCACTAAGAAAAAAAACAAGAAACTTCAGTGGTTTTTTTATATTCTGTACACATGTAGAAAATTTGTGGAAAATGAAATCCCATGATAACCTACCTGTTTTATCAATTGAAATACATGCATTTCAAAAAGCCTTAGCATGAGGTCTTAGTTGATTTTTATAGCTCTGTATTGAAATTCTGTTCTGTTGGCACAAGCAACAATTGAAGATTTCTCCAACAATTTCTGTTTGGGAATTGCAATTTTTGTTGGCTGAAAAAGTTAAAAGAATGTTCAACAGTTTGCTTATGTGGGGTAATATTGATGTATTTGCATTTAAGTTCATTTTTACTGTAACTGAATTCTTTGTATTTCTGTGACCATTTTATCATACATTTTTCCATACAAAAAGCATACAGTAGGGATTTTTTTTTTTTAAAGCATTCTAGTCGATTTTCTTTCGATCTGTTGACTTCACTCCTAAAGTAGCCATTTTAATGCAGTGTCCCTCTGTCCCATATGTATTTCCTTGTGTCTGTCTGTCATACCAATAGGCCTGTGTTCTTAGGCTGCTAACCAGTGTTTTGATGGTACAATTCTACTGTACTATGTTTATGTATTTCTACACACTTTTCAAGTAATACCTCAGATGCTCCTGTGACCTTGGTGTAACCTCTTGTGAAAATTACAGATGTAGTCAACCATTCTGAAATCTATCACTAAGCTTTTTGAAAATTAAATCTATACACTGTATGTATTCTAGGTGTTTCGCGTGGTCCCAGCCCCGTCAGCCTTGGAAACCAGGACACCTTGCCTGTTGCAGTAGCCCTTACTGAATCTGTTAACGCCTACTTTAAAGGAGCAGATCCCACAAAGTTAGTTAAATAGTGAATTGTGTTGAATGTAATGCATTGCAATAAGAAAATACACTGAGTCTACTTTTCATATTGTGGGGGGGAATGAGTATACATTGGAAGGGGAATCCAAAGGGGGGGTTCCCCAGGTATAAATGACAACAGTGACTTATCATACTGTATTGGCCTGCATCCCACTAGGAGTTCGTATATACCTGCTTTACAAAAATGTGTTCAGTGAGAACACTGAGAATAACAAGGATTTTTATCATTGTCAGGTAGGTGCTACATGTAAATTTGAGCAGCTAAAAGCACTTCATTCCTGTCACATCCCTTGCTATGCTACTTAGGCATTGCCTAGGCATAGCTGTGCCATGTTTTCAAAGCCTGACAAATATCCACCAAGACTACTGTATGCTTAAGCAGTTAAAGCTTTTTCTTTCTTATTTCATGTTCCAAGTTGAAAGTGACAGTACCTTGTCACATTACCCTCATTTGAGACTGATTTTCTGTTTTTAATTGAGTTCATCAGATTGTGAAAATACAGTGGTTGCTTTAAAATTAGTATTAAAACTGGGCAATGAAACTTAATGAGTTGCAATGAAACTGATTTTTTTATTCTCTTCTAGGTGTATTGTGAAGATTACTGGTGATATGACAATATCATTCCCAAGCGGGATTATTAAAGTCTTCACCAGCAACCCATCTCCTGCTGTGCTCTGCTTCAGAGTGAAAAACACAAGCAAACTAGAGCAGATTCTTCCAAATGCACAACTTGTCTACAGGTTTTCGGGTTTTTTTAACATAATTGTAAACTACATAATTTGTAAAGTATGAGTTGTGTATATGTAAATTAGGATTCTTTGCAGTCTGGTTGATTTAGTTACATATAATTTAATTTTCTGAATTAATCTTGTTCAGCTTAGTTCTTTCTTCTGTCACTATTAAAAATCTCATCAATTACTGGGCTGGAAACTTGTGCTGAGTATAACAGGAGCCACAAAAAATAATTTGTAGATGTGTCTGTGTTTTTATAAGCATTTTACAAACTATTTCTTTACACAGTAGTAATAATGGTAAAACTAAATGATGAAACAGTAGCCTTAAATGGAAAAAGAGTAATAGGAGCTTCACCTACATTCATTTGCCATCTACTAGTGTGTTTTAAAGCTGAATCATTTCTACACTAACCAGAGTCTTTACATAACTATCTCTCAGAAGTGTAGCAGCATGCTTGAAAAAATTTGTAAGAAGAAAAAGGTTGCTGATTGAGTAGGGTAATTGTTGAAATCACACTTGGAGATATTGTTTTTTTAAAAAAAATAGAAAAGCTGGATTTTTTTAGCAGAAATCCATTTCAGCTGAGCAGTTTCTGTTTCATTTATTGGAGAAATTATTTGAACACTAGTTAAATGCTTTTAAATGCTATATTTTTTAAATTACTGAAATAATGAATCATACCTTATGCACCTACTCTTTTGTATTTAATTTCATTTTGATAATTCATACTTAATGTAATGCGATTCATGCAAAATTAAGTTTAATCACTGTTTGACATGACAGTTTATAACTGAAATGTTAGCAGAGCTGTATTTGAGAAAGTGAATTATACTGAAAAAGCGTATTTCAGAAATAGTTAAAATGTCTAGAAAAAGAAGATGTCAAAGTGTCTAGTATTCTTGTATGTGTGGTGTAATACTTCACCCCTAATTAGTGATCTTTCTTTGTAGTGATCAGTCACAAAGTGACTCCAGTACTAAGGATTTTTGGATGAACATGCAAGCTATAACTGTCTACCTCAAGAAATTATCAGAGCAGAATCCATCTGCATCCTATTACAATGTGGATGTTTTAAAATATCAGGTAAACACTTTTTTCCTTTTGGAATTTTTAAAGAATTCCAACAGATCTGATATCTACCCAGAAATTAAAAGAATTAATTTTTGTCTGCTCGCATGCAGATGAACTGTCATCCTTCATCTAGACCAGTTCTGGGTATGTCACTGCTTACCACGCATAGACTCTGCCCAGGCTTAGCACATTCCTGCTATGCTTCATGTAATTCCCTAGGATTCAGGGCTTGCTTCAGCTTGCTCATGCAACAGTCCAATTCCTGCATGCAAGCTTCAAACACTGCTTTTTTTAGTATTTGTTAGCAAAGTCAATTTTTCCTTTTAGAGATTTGGTGGGACCTTGTTTTCACCTTCAAGACAGTACTTGTACTGTCTTTGATTTTGCAGTTGCCTAAGTTTTGGATGCTGTAGCTGATGAATTTTAATACATGGTAATGGCTTCTTACTGAAAGAGAGTAGGTTTATATTAGTTATTAAGAAAAAATTCTTTTCTCAGAGGGTGGTGAGTCACTGGCACAGGTTGCCCAGAGAAGTTGTGAATGCCCCATCCCTGGAAGTGTTCAAGTCCAGGCTGGATGGGGTTATGAGCAACCTGGTGTAGTGAAAGTTGTCTGTGCCCCTGTTGAGGGTGTGTTGGAACTATCTGATCTTTAAAGTCCCTTTCAACCCAAACCATTCTGTGATTCTATCTGAGAATGTATGACATTCTGATTTCTCACAATATAATAGAGTGGGAGTAGCCAGAATGGATTTACTGAAGGAACGTCATGCTTGACCAAGCTGACAAACTTCTATGATGACATGACTGCCCTGGTCGATGAGGGCAGAGTGGTAGATATTGTCTGCTTCAACTTCAGGAGGGCTTTCAACATCATCTACTACAGAATCCATATAGAGAAGCTGGTGAAGTACAGGCTGGATGAGCAGACACTGAGGTGAACTGAAAACTGGCTGAACAGCTGGGCCCAGTGGGTGGTGATCAGTGGCATGAAGTCTAGCTGGGGGCCATTAGCTAGCAGTAAACCCCAGGTGTCATACTGATTTTACAGTTTAACAGCTTCATTAATGATCTGAATGATGGGATGGAGTCTACCCTTGGCAAGTTTGCTGATGGTACCAAATGGGGATGACCATCTAGATAAACCAGAGGGTCATTTTGCCCTCCTAAGGGAACTCAACAGGCTGCAGAAATGGGCTGAACCTTATGAAGTTCAACAAGAAGTGCACTTGGGGAGAGATCACCTGGAAATGACTTGGCAGAAAAGGACCTGGGGGATACCATGTTGAACATGAGCCAAGCAATGTGTGCTTGCTGTGAAGGCAACAGATGGTCTCCTAGATAGTCTCCTGAGCTGCATTAGGCAAAGTATTGCTAGTAAGTCAAGGGAGGGGATCCTTCCCCTTTACTCAACACTGGTGACACCACATCTAGAGTGCTGTGTCCAGTTCTGGGTTGTCCATTGCAAGTGAGACTGGATAGAGCTCAGCAAAGAGCCATGGAGATGGTGATGGAACTGGGAGTATCTGTCCCATGAGGAAAGACTGAGAGAGTTGGGGCTCCTAAGCCTGGAGAAGGGAAAGTTCAGGAAATCTCATCTATATGTATATATAAATATATGTAAAAATACCTAAGAATGGAGCTAGGCTGTTTCCACTGGTGCCCGGTGACAGAAGCAGAGGCAATGGACACATGCTGAATCACAGGAGATTCCCTCTTAAGAGCCACAAACACGCTTTTCCTGTGACAGTGGCTGAGTACTGGGCACAGGTTGCCTATGGGGTAGTAGAGTCTCTATCCTTGGAAATGTTCAGAAATTGTCTGGAGCTTAGGCAACTGGCTAGAGGTGGCCCTGCATGAGCTGGAGGGGGGAGGGACCAGACAGCTTACAGGAGGTCTCTCTCAACCTCAGCCATTCTGTGAATCAGTGAGATGATTTTCTGGCTGTTAAAAAGTCAGAATAAATATTCAAGACAGACTCAGCTCGAAGGGAGGACAGGGATTTGCTAGGCCTGCATTGAAATGTCTGAACATCTGAGACAATTGTCTACACACAAAAAAACCCTGAAAATGACATGTCAGTCCAGCTATTCATACCATGGTAGTTTCCACATCCACCTAGTATGGTTTAAAATCTTGGCATACTGCATCTGCAAAAAGCATGTTAGGCACACAGAATTCCTGAGAAAGATGGGAGGAAAAAAACCATTTGGCTTGCTGAAGTGAGTACTGTGTGTTCTTTTTGTAAAAATGAGGCATTGGCATGCAGAAGCCTAGACATATAAAAAAGGTTTGGGGCTGCCAAGAAAAGGCAAGAGTGTGCACCAGGACACAGGAGGTTCCTCAAACAGACCAAGAAGGTGCTTGAGATGCATCAGGGCAGTAGAATGAGCTCAGCTACAGAGGCAGCATTCCGCCCTCCTGCAGCAGGAAAAGTATGCTTTGAAGAGCTAAGAACTGTTCTGCTGGTTGCCTATCCCATAAAGACAGGTGTTGTTCTCTGCTGCTGGCTGGTTGGGCAGCTGAATTGACATGGCACACAGCTGCTAAGGATGAAGTCATTTTGCCACAAGCATGCTTCTTGTATAAGACAGAACGACAAAAACAAAGCTTACAAAAGGTTATAAAAGTCAGAGCAGGAAGGTACCTCATAGGCCAGAGGGAGTTTAAACCTTTTCTTTAGTTATTTAAATTTAAAATTAAAATAACAGGAATTTCTTTAGGCAGCAGTCTTCAAAATTCTGTGATTAAGGACCCAGGGGTCAATTGTTCTCTTAATATTTTGTCACCATTGAGACTTATATTCATTACCATTATCCCCTAGTTCTGCCCTAGTTCTGCCTAGTTCTTCTAAAAGGGGGATATTTTAATTGTTGCTTTCAATGGCTTATTCTTTTACAGGTATCTTCAAGTGGCATCCAGTCCACTCCCTTGAATCTTGCAACTTACTGGAAATGTAATGCTAGCACTACTGATGTGAGAGTGGATTATAAGTATAATCCAGAGTCTATGAATGTGCCTAGTATGCTGTCTAATGTGCAGGTTGTCGTACCAGTAGATGGAGGAGTAACAAACATGCAATCACTTCCACCTGCAAAATGGTAATATTAATACTTTTCAGTATTTGTTCAGATTCATTTTTGTGTGTTCTTTAGTGTCATAGACTGAAAAGTTTCACAGGAAGAAAAAGCAAATGTGTAGTATCAGATGTCTAGATATGCTGTGGTCTGAAACAGATCATGTGCAGCCAGTTCACATAAACTGACACAATAACTACCCATCCCAACAGCATAATAATACAAGCCTTTATGAAATTTCCAATATTTGCTTTTTTGTGGCCAATAAATAGAATAGACAATTTTAATACAGTAATTTGAAATGGTTAAAAAACATTTTCTGCGTGTGTGTATGAATGTATTCATATATCTGGATTATATAGAAAAAGTACCAGAAATGCAGTTTTTAAAAAGATTTCCTGATTCTTCAAGCTTAAAAATTAGCTTCTAATGGAAATGGTTTTAAAACAAACCTTAGTAACTGAGGAGCTCTCCATAAGCCAGGTAGCATTGTCTCTCAATTTGAGTGTCATACAGATTATTATCCAGCTAGCAGTTACCTGCCACCACCTTGTGAGCCTGCATATACAGTAGCACTTGAAAGTGTGACATAGATATCAGGTAATTATGTTAGTACAAGTTTGTGAAAACAAGCAGAGAGTAGTGGGACTAGACAGAGCACTACAGCCCTGGAGCAAAAAGTGGGCATAATTCAATCACTGTGCCTGTGCAGTACATAAATACTTGCCCAGCTGTAACATAAATCCTGGACTGTTTATTCCCAAGAGGGTCTTTTTAACGTGAAGAGGGCAGAGAATACCAAGTTGAAGGAAGTTGGGCTTTGTTAACCTTGTTACTTATGGATCAGTTTACCCTACAAAGCAAGGCTTAAAAGAAAAATAAACATGATGTATTTATTGGGTAGATTCTGGTGGTTTTGGAGGCAATACACTTGCAGGTGTTTATTGGACAAAGCAGCAATAGAGTATCATTTTAAGTGGAAAAAAATCCTTACAGGACTGAATCTTTCTTGACTTGGTATTTCAAGGGAGCAATACTTTTAACCAAATCTTAAGCTTATTCTGAACAAGTTCAGAATCCTATCTGAACAACACAACTCCACTGTCTGGTGAAGCCAGTCATCCTGCACAGGCTTCTTCCACAAACCCTCTGTAATGAAGCCTGAGTGAAAGCAGGAACACCCAGCCAGAACACCTAGTGTGAGCTGGGAAGACTTAGGGATGGCTGTGTTAGTGAATTCACCTAGGCAACTACCAAAGCCCAGAATTTTGAGCCTGGCAAGCTGACCAAAAAAAAAACCAAAAAATCAGTTATGGCCCAGGCAGGTCTAGTATTTGTGATGTACCACCTGTTAGGTCTAATGGATTGGGTGGTGGGGTTTTGGTCTTTTTTTAGAACTAAATGCTTTATAGCTTGATCTCCTGTGAGTAAATGCTACCATATGTGCTACTTGCATGAGCATTTCAGTCCTGCTACATCAATGCCAAGAGCAATTTCAAACCTATCAGCACTTCATGCTGCTCACAGCTTTAAGTTGTTGACTTTCCTTTGATGCAAGTGCTAGAGAGTACTCCAGGAGTTTAAATGTCCTGTCAGCTTAGACACTCTTGGTACCCTTTTCTGCCCCTTTTACAGTGTCTGAAGTTAGCTTGAACAGTGTGTCATTTTAGGCCAGTTAGTTTTACTAGAATGGAAATGAAATAAAATTCATGCTCTCAAGACTCCCACTAAGGGGAGAACAATCAACATTGCTTCCCATCTTACCATCATCATGAAGCATCAAGGCACAGCTTCCAGACTGCTTCCAGAGTAACTTATCCTTTAAGTCTACAGAGGGTTTTGAATTTTGAAGCCATAGATGGAGAAGTATGGTGGGACATAGGACAGTGTTAAATGTGTAAAAAAGTATTGTATAAAATGTATAAGGAACTGTGTACTTCTGAGCTCAGTGCTCTGGAGTGATGCAGACACACCCTTCTCTTTTCCTCCTCTTTTCCGACTTACCTTAAAATAAGCAAATATATTTATAGACTTCCATTTAGAGATATCTGTAATATACCAGTGTAAATCAAGGGAAACAATGTACTAAAGCGTGTGCTTATAACTAACCTATCATTCTCTTACAGGAATGCAGACCAGATGAAAGCATATTGGAAAATATCTAGCATTTCAGAGAAGTCTGAGAATGGAGGCAAGTTGAACTCTTTTGTTTTGCTTTTTTGTACAGAAAATTTTTAACAGTAAAAAGGTGATCATTTTAGCCTCTATACCCTCATGCCTTTACACATCTTCTTTTGCTGTATCCTATTTACTAGTTCACCTTCTTCTCAATTAATTGCCTCCTGAGAGATTCCATCACAAGTGAGATGTCAAAATATAAATTTAATTATTAGCTATATGAGGGAAAATAATGAAGTCCCCTGAAAGCAGTTAGTAGCTCTAAAAGAGGTAGGAAATTATTGCATTCATGGTATTTGGAAGTGAGCAGTTACCCTAATGAAATTAGGTTTAATATCTGTGTCTTTCCACATACAGACAATTTAAATAAATTAGAAGGAGGTAAGTGGAAGAACTGAGGGTAAAAAAAAAATAATCCAAAAGTCCTGTACTTAGATGATTCTTGACCAACATTTTGAGTCTTGGTTTGGACCATAGTGACTCCAGGAAAAAAATTAATCTATGCACATCTGCTCAGAGTGGTAATTTATACACTATTGTGTAAGGTACCAATAGTTGTCCTCTGCCCAGTGCCTTTCTCTGAGTTCTAGTTCATGTCATGACCGTTGCAGTCTCTGCAGGTGCAATATTTTTCTGAAATAGTACAGGAGCCAAAGGGAAGCATCTCATCCTCAAAGCCTCTGTGGAGAAATGAACTGCTAATTTAATGGAAAGGCCTTTAGTCCTGTTAAGAATTTAGTGAAGGGCATTGTGAAAGCACAGATTTGCCTGTAAATATGACTGGTTTCATATAGAAACCACAAGCATGAAATCGGAAGACCACTTCTATTCCTGCAAAGGCTGCAAAGTTGTGGTTATCATTTAAACAAAATCAGAAAATTTTATTGGACAGAGGTGATTGCTCTAGTCTGGTGTACTTTGTCCTTAACTGACCTCACAGTTATTTGTCATCCGTCTTCCATTACAATTACATAGGAATAGCCCTCTTCTTTTTTTTTTGCCTTTCCTTTTCCAAACTGTGTGGCTTCTTTTAAAAGAAAAAATCATACTGAAACACAAATGCAGCCAGATGAAGGAGAGCTGTACACCTGCAGAGCAGCATAGAATTGGCTGCTAGTGATACTGTTTGCATCTTGTGTGTTGACAGCAGACTTGCACATATCCCACTGCTTCTGCTGTATTCCTTCTCTTCCCACCTTCTTTCCTCCCCTTTTCTTTGAGTATAAACACATGTAGTACTCTCAATTCAGTGTTCAGGAGGAAGTAATACTATGCTGGTCTTGCACTTACAGAAACAAAGGCAGAAGTTGCACAAACACTCTTAATGTTAGGACAAATGTCTTCAAGTCTTTTTTCCTGGTAGACAGCAAGATAAAATTTTGGGGATTTTTTATGGTCCAACACATTATGTGATCTGTCAGTTGGAGAGAGACAAAACACAGAACAAACTTTCATGGCATTTGAATATATGAGTTTCCATACTTAGAGTGGAAAGAAATTTCAGTTTACTCGAAATATGACAGACCTACTGAAGAAATGAAATTCATCTTAAACTAAATTTATCAAGAAGAAGCCACTGCACGGAACAATTTCTTTTAGTTCCTGCCTTTACCCCAGTTACATTTCAGTTACTAACTTTCCTTGTCATTTAGCAGTTCTTACTGGCTAGGAATAGCAAGTTGTTTTAAAGTAAAAAATTATCCCATTATTAATTATTTAAATTTCATTTTCCCAGCACACTTTGCAGGAACAAGAAAAGACTTGTTTAAAAACTAGAAACTAGTAACCATGTGGGTGGGTTTTAAATGCCTTTCATTGCCTACAGAAATGTACTTAAAATAATTTTGAACAATTACTACTCTATAATAGTATCAAAGTGATGACACTTCACTACTATCTCTGAAAAAATCAACTGAAATTTGTGAGGAGAAGTATTTAATCAGACCTTTTCTTTAGAAACACAGTAATTTCTTTCCTCTGGGTACATTACTGTATAGCTACATTTCTTCCAATGGTTTTGTTCATGTACTTTCATCCAGACAGTTCATGACAACTTTTAAATATTCTGATGTGATTTAAAATCTGCTAGTGAAAAGAAGATAGTATCTACCTATCTATCCATCAGACACTATCTACCTCAAGATAGGTCATATCAAGTACTTAGAGACCAGCAAGCATAAATGATGATTATAGGGACCAGTCAGATAAGTAATACGTGATTACCAGACTGTCTAATACATTCTGTATAACCTTGGAGAAATGTATATTGTTTCTCTTTGAGTCATTCAATAGTCATTGACTTAAATAGAGTATTGGAAAAAACAGACTTCTACTCTCATCTCATTTGAAAATTTATGTAGGACTGCCACTGGGAATAGAACTCAAAGGTGGTCACCATATTAGTTTCACTTATTACTACTAAAAATATGGGGAGATCATTTATTGCAAAACAATAAGCTTTTCAGTTCTGTTATTTTTATAGGTTCTGGATCCCTCAGGGCAAAATTTGAACTTTCAGGAGGACCCAGTAAACCAGCAACACTTGCAGTGCAATTCATTAGTGAAGGAAGCACCCTTTCAGGAATAGATATAGAGCTAGTAGGCACTGGCTATCGACTTTCCCTCATTAAGAAGAGATTTGCCACTGGTAAGACACTGACATGCTTATATATTCAAATTAATATTATAAATTCTCTAGTCTTAAATTCTAAAATATAGAACAGTTAAATGAGTGATGTGTAAATAGTGACTTTTCATTAAAACATTTCTGACAAGTGCGTTTGTTTTTCCATAGTTACTCAAACTGCTCCAAGGAAAATACCGACAAACTCTGGTTTATGTACTGACTGCAAAAAACATACCTTTGTTTTTCAGGACGGTATATGGCAGACTGTTGATGCACCTGTGAAAGTCGTTGGATCAGGAGTGCAAGAAACCCACTCCTCCCTCTCTACTTTTCAAACACTATTTTAACATGCATTAATTTTTCCAAAATGTTGACCTACTTTGAGGCTAAACTACAGAAAGTAAATGCACTTTTAAAAGTCATTTTGAAAACTTTTTAATATTTTACAATAGCACTGAAGTTAACTTCAACACTGTCTGTAAATGATCAACTGCATTACTTGGTAAAATTTGTTGAAAATTTAGTAATTTTATATAGAAGAAGTCAAAATAGTAATCCACAGTTGTAATGAAAGTAGGAAATTTTATATTGTACTGTAAACATTAAACCTAAAATGTAGGAGAGCAACTAAGAAATATTTGTGCTTTCCATAAGCAATATTCCTTTTTCAGATTTTTTAATTGCCAGCTTTTAATTGACAGTTTATAAAGATAGCAGAGGCTAAGTCTTGTGTAGTTCTTCTATCCACTCATGCCACAAGACCAGGTGAGTTAGAGATGTACAAAAGAAATGTAATTTGATGCCCATGTATCATATATATTATTAAAATGTAAGTTGTTTTATATAGGGCTTTTTTTTCCTAAGTGCAATGTGTTAACAAAATTGCAAAACACAGCAGAGATTTACTTCTGCAGTTAGTAAATTTTTTGGGCCTTGTGATTGTTTGAGTTAATGCAGTAGATTTAATTTATTTTTATATGAATTGCGTAACATTTGTGCCTTTCAAAAAAGCCCGTGCCTATCAATTTGATATTCACGTGCCTCACTTCATTTTTCAAAGTTTGGCTCTTCATCAAGAAAGCATAGTGTTTGTATTATACACACAACTTTATAAAACTTCTTTTCACTACGATTTATTTAGAAGGCAGATTTGCAAAACTGGAGTTTGTTCTAAAAGATATTTAAAATACTGAATTACTTCCTCATGGAGTAATTGCAATAAAATGTGGCTTTAGTAAAGGGAGATGCATCTTGCAGGACTTGGAAACTTTCATTAAGTAACTTTAATGTCACCAAAGAGGAGAATCTGAAAAATCAGTGAAGATAGTAAAAGCAAACTTCTAAAAGCAAACAGCGTTACCCTTTACTTTGGCTACAAGCCTTCAGACTTTGAGTGCTTTTGGGGATGTGTGATGTGAATGTACACATAGTACTTCAAGGAGGCATTTTAGAAGGTTATTTTATGGCAGCAGGATGAGAAATACTGCCATGTGTTCATTTTTTTTCTGTAACTACCAATTTTAATATTGGTATTGTCATCTAATCTGCTTGCTACAGCTTAAGCACAGGGAAGTGACACATCAGTAACAGGTTTTTTTAAAGCAAGTCACTAATTTAGAAAATCTTCTATGTATTTGTATTACCAAGTTGGGGTTTTTTTTAATGCTGATGTCATAAGCATTGAGTCAAAATAATTCAATAACCTGCATATGGGAATTTCAAAGGAGCATTTAGAATACTAGTATCTATTTCAAATTCTCTATTAAAACAGTAAAACATGCTTGAGTTAATTCATACAAAGCCAGTAATGAATTGAACTGCTGAAGCTTTACAAGAAATTATGCCTTTGTAGAGGCTGCATAAATTCTAGTGTACACTAGACACATTTGCAGGCAAGAGTTTCATTGTTAGTACTAAGAACATACTGTACTGTAGATTTGATTGGAAGAGTATATTTGACTCCTAATTTGCTAATCTTTTTCTATTGATGGTAAATTTATAACTCATAAAATGGTACAGTCTTTTTATTGGAATTTTAATTGTAACCTGCTTTACTATCAAACTAATTAACACAACAATACTTTATTAATGAAAACTCAAACCTATTATTGATATTTTTAATCAAGTATGACATTAATTTCTAAGTTAAATGAAGTAGTTAATGTTTCAGCACTTTTAAACTAGCCTTCCTTCAGGTGTTTTTCATACATTCGCATTGGGTGCAGGTTACAATTTTGAAGCCATACAAGTTTATATAGACTTTTTATAAAGAAACTCAAAAACAATGTAAAAAGTACATGTAGCTATCTGATATTAAGAAGAAAAAGTATGTAGCAAGCTGGTTCTTGCTTGTGTATACAGCAATATCCCTTGTAGCTGCCTCCTAAGAAAATTAATTTGTAAACGCAACTCTAAAGGATCTGAGTTTTTATGAATTGTTACTACGTCAGACTGTAAATTAGAGCATACAAGTTTATCTTACAAAAATTGTAAATACTTCTGAATTTTCATAAAATGTAAATTTTAAAAATTTGCACCCATAATAAACATGTAATATATAATTTAAATTCTGATTTATATTGCCTGTACTTTTGCAGTTAGTTCCACAGATCTTCTAAGCAATAAGGTAATAGAGAAAAACTATGCCTGTATTAAACATTTTTAAAGTGTTAATTGACTTTTTAAGTGACAAAGGGTAGAGATCACTATGAACTCTTTTGTATCACAGAGAAGGTGGATGGAAAGATGACTTCTCCAAAACATTGCATCTTTACTAAACTGGAATGTCTGAGATGTCTATAGTGGCCTATGCTTTTACCAAATTGATATGCTTCACTAATAAATTAGATTAGGCAAAACGGTGGATATGTTTATGACAAAAACCTTGACTTTGTAGACATGAGCTGCTCTCTGTAAATAGTGCTTTCAAATGCTGTACATTCCCTGTCTTCCTAAATAAGCCTATATTTTGGTGTGTGTGCAGGAGAAGAATCAGTGACAAGATTAAAGTAATTCTTTCTGATTTCTAATGTTCCACCAGTCAAAATGAATAGACAATTTAGTACTACCACAGCAGTCTGTATGGTAGAGTCGTTCTAAGGTTTGAGCATAGAACAAAAGTTGCAACTGAACAAATGTTTTTGAATCTGTTTGTTTCCTACTAATCCCAAGGCCTGTAGAAGTTTAGTAAGTCATGACTTATTATATTGATTTTCTCAGCTGGTTGGATATCCCTGCAATATAGGTACCACTCTTATCATGCAGGAAAGCAACAGTCCAAGGGCTTGATTCTTATCTTCTGCTGGCAGGCAGGAATGAAGAATGCAAGTGCTCAGTGGTCAGACTGAATGGTCCAGCTAACCCAGTATTCTGTCTTCAACACTGGCCAAAGACAGGCTAGAGCCTTGGAGAGCTCATCTGTCATTTGCTTTCCTCCAGCAATCCTCAGTTATTGGCTAGGGATGTACAAAGGTGCTGCTCAGTTCTTCTAGTATTCATTGAACTTGAAGTGTCACAGGTCTGACATAAGCTGCTCTGGCACGTCTGTTAACACTTGCACCCATGTACTGCTCACAACTGCTGCAAACTGGATCACTACTGCTCAAGCAGGTTTGTGATTATCTAAGTACATGATCTGGTAGTTTTTCAGGGAAACCTATCTCTACCACTGCCAAATAACATTTATGTGGGGTATTTGAAGGAGCTAAGGTATTTGATTATGAACTGGAACAGCGTGCGAGCTACAACTGTGGTGAGTTTTGCTAACTAAAAAGAAAGGTCTTGCATCATGCCAAAAAGCATTACATTTCAAGTCTTGTATGTTTGCAAAGCTTAAGATACACAGATGTTCAGATGCCTATCTTTTGTTTTCTTGCAATTGCTAGCTAATTGGTTTCCATTTCAGTTGTTATGAAAGGGAAATTTTACTTCAGAGCATGCAAGGAAAAGAGTCAGGAATTCCTCCAAGCATAGCATAAGCTAAAAACAGTTCAAGGTACTAAAGCAGCAGATAACATATTTACTGTTGTGGTGCCCTTGATTGGACTGATTACCAGGTCTCTCAACTGAAAACTTAATGTTTATCTTATCTCTACATATTATTACACCACTAAGTATTCCTCTTCAGCTCACTTTGACCTCCGTGTTTACTGACATTTGATTTTTGAGTTCTCCCTTAGTTCATTCAATAACCAGTATAAGGCACACAGTCTTAAAAGAATAAAATAATCTTAAAACACAAGAGGCCTCTTCTGCATTAGTTATTGAACATTTAATACTCTAATTCTGCATTTTCTGTAACTGGTTTTTTTTTCACTTCCTTTGGAACCTGTTGTTTCTGTTTTTAAATCTGGGATGGCTATTTTAATTATTGTAACCTAAAATATTTTTTTTGCTATTGTCCCAGCAGAATTTATTTTAAAAAATCTTGTTCTGTAACTTAGGTTTTTTTAATTATTATTATTACTATTATTATTATTATTATTATTACTCAGCAGATTTTTTAAAAGAAGTTGATAATCATAAGCCATAAATCCTGCCAATTCCACCAATTTAATTATTCAAATTTTCCTCTGCCTTCTTGAAGTTCTCATTTCTTAAGTCATGTTTTCTGCTCTAGAAAGTTATCAGTGGTAATGCGTTCAGTGATGCCTCAAATCTTTCTCCATCCTGGTTAAGGAAGCAGCCCATTTTTACAACAATTGCTGATTCTCCCATCCAGATGTCCCCTCCTGCTTTGCTGTTCGATAAGCTCCTTATACAATATTACAGCCTTCCCTCCTGCTTCCCACTCTTGTCATTGGTAGGTTATATGAACAGTCATCACTAATACAGAAAAGTTAAGGCTACCCCAATGTTAGTACTGATGACATTGCATCCAGGCAAGATGCACCAATGCAACTTGGAAAGGAAAAAAACCAAAACCCAACAACCTAAGCTCAAAAACTGTTACTTACTTTCCTGTGTTGAACTCTCTTTCTCTGGCATGTTACAGAACCATGGATTTAGACAGAGAATCAAAGACAGAGAACAGACAGAATTTTCAGCCCCTAACCACCTGATGTCATTCTTCAAGGCAAGTTTCTCCTCACAGGTGAGAATCCCTTGGCCTGTGTGCATGAGTCCCTGCTCACTTCTGAGCAGTTCCTATTGACAACACATACTGAATGCTTGAGTATGTTAGCACAGGAGGAGTGTTAGTCGTCTGTGATCTGCCATCTCTGCAGCTGCCATCTCTCTGAAGTCTCACCAGTCTATTCCAATGGGTGGGCCAAGTGCTGCTGCACCTTTTCCCCTGCTGAAATCACTGTTCCCTGCTCTGAGTCACTTGATAAGAAATAGGAGACTAGATGTCCACTTCTGGTGAGATTACACAATAAATTTAGTTTTGTTTCAGGACTAAAATGTGAAGATTTCTCAGTTTAA
Organism: Ptilonorhynchus violaceus; assembly: GCA_013397565.1. Lineage (NCBI taxonomy): Eukaryota > Metazoa > Chordata > Aves > Passeriformes > Ptilonorhynchidae > Ptilonorhynchus > Ptilonorhynchus violaceus. The sequence goes on along the minus strand of VZRJ01013252.1, from coordinate 24,029 downwards.
AAATTGTATCTTGTACCTCTAGGATAAGAAACTTGTCCCTCAGATGAACACACTGTTACTCTGGTGTAATTTCTCTAGGTAGTATAGAGGTAGTATAGAGCAAACACTACATTCACAGGAGAGAGAATAACGAAATTGCAGGAAAAAATGAACATGGCCACCAGTGTTCCCTTCAGATTAAGGGGGAGAATATATATTTGCCACAAATTTCCCATAGAGGAGTTGAAAACTAAAAAAAAAATTCAGGATCATGAGCCATTAGAGCTACTTTCTTGGCATTTTGCAAGATATTTGAGAAGACCATCCACCTTCTCAAAATAGAAGTATCTTTACTACAGTGGGAGAGCATGGAGAATGTCTTCTCTGTAGCCACCTGGCTATGAGCTAGAACTTGTCACTACTGCACTCATCTGAGTACCTGTCTTTGCTTACAGGCAACAATAAGTTTCCCAGAGGGAGAAAATATGGAACCTGTACCCCTATTTTCCTCAGCTATGACCCTTCCAGCTAGCTTAAGGTGGCAGTGCTTTTGTCAGCTGCTCCCCAAGAGATGCCACCAAAAACCACATTAGAATTCAGAGGATTTTGGCAAATAGCATCTTCTGTCATTCCTCCAAGTGATTGTCCAGCTTAAAATAGTCCTACAGTAACCTGGTTTTGGTCAAAAAGAATGAAACCATAATTTGTGTTTCAAGAAGCAATTCATCTCCAGTGCAGGAAGCAACAGTGCAGTCTCCTGCTTTTCGTGCTACCAGTGGTTAGGAAAAACCAGCTGATGTCAGAAGTTGAAAAGAAGCTTTCAAAAAAATGTTACGTTGTTCTTAAAGTGGCAACTGTTACCTCAACATCAGTTTAGAAGCAAAAAATACACTTGAGTTTTACCTGTTAAAGAGTCCTTCTGGGCCCTGAAACATAGACTCAGGGATACCTCCTATCTAGGTCATCAGTAAAGGAGTTTGTACCAACACACAGCAGGAGCAGTAGCATCCAGAAGACATGTTTACTATTTCAACTACTTACAACAGTCTACAAGCCATTATTTTAGTGTGTGGAGCAAATTTTAAGACCTTGCTTGTATGCCAAGCAGCACCAGTGGCCTGCTATGTCCTCTTCACAGAAGCTGTAAAGTATTCACAGTATACGTGAAAGTGCCATACACAACACAGTCTGAACAGAAGACAGATTTCTGCATCAACCCTGTAAAAGTTAAGTGGTAACTTGCAACCTCCTGCTACTCCATTCAGGTGTTTTTCTGGAATTAAAAAACCAGTAGAATATTGTTAAGACCTTGGTTAGTGTTTGTAGGAAACAATATCTTACTCATCTATTCAGTCCAAAGATTGGTTATCCAACTGTTTTAAAATTCTTGTTAAGTTTCTTTTTGCCTTTAGTTAAAGAATCTTCTCTTCGACCTTTAAAAGTGTTCCATACTTGCTCTGTATCGCTATTAACATTTAACAAACCCTTTGCCTCTCTCCCAGCAAGGTAGGTTTTTTAATTGTTATTGCTGCCACTATCTATATTTAAAGACACATTAATTGTATGTTTACAACAGATACACAATCTGATCAAACCAGACATTTGCAAGTAATGATTCAAATGAATATTAGATCACATCAGGTATGTCTTTCATTGTTCTCCTTAGATCTTACTTGCTCTACAGAAAACACGGTCAGCATATACTCCTCTGTCATCTCTATAACCCAACTATAGTAGTAGTAGCAATCGGGTCAAGGTGAGGAACTCGTTAAAAAGAGTGTGGGATTATTTCTATGGTGAAGAAACTGATGTGATCCTCACAAAATAAAGCACACTGCACAAGACCTCCTTGCTGTAGTCAAGATTTACTTTTAAATCAGAAAAACACATGGTTGCTGGTAAGGATCATATTGGAACTACTTACAGTCTGCTTACACCTTGACTTACAGAGATACTGGATACTGTTAGCTTTCAAGTGATCTTCTGTCACCCATGTCTAGTCTTGGAGACTCCCTTTGGAGCACTTGCTAGAGTTAAGGAATTCAGTGCTCTTGTGCAGCAGCTGTTTTCTTCCAGGAAGGTCCTAGACTCTGCAGAAGCCACACACTTGCTGGCTGTGAGCAGATTATGGGCAATTCATCTGTAGTGCCAAAATGACCTCAAAAGTGGGGGGTGGGAGCATAGCAGTTGTGGAAAGAAATAAACATAAATAAAGCACTCTACAATGCAGTTGACAAACAATCATAAATTACACCTCATCTTAAGCTGCCTAAGTGGACTGCACAACCAAACATTAGTGACAAGCAAGTCACCATTATTTTATTGCATTTGTTGTTTATAATCAGGCTCAAATACTATGGGCAGGTGCTACTACAAAAGGTGAATTTTAGATTTTTGGAGATGTTCATAAAGCAATAATCTCTTGATTGAGATGCCTAGAGTAATTAAACACAACCCAGCTGACTTCAGCTACAGCTTCATGATGAGCCAGTTTGCTCCATAGTTCAATATTGTCAACAATATCCACTCAACACCCCTTGTACCAGCTCTGTCATGCATTATATCTGCTTGTGATTCAACTTACCAACCAGACATAAATCAAAACCAAGAAAAAAAAAAAGAAAATATCTGTGCTAAATTAAGTCAACTGAACCAGGTTGCAGCAGCATCTGGCAACCACCAGGCACAGGGATTCTCAGCCTAGGGGTAGAGATGGGATAGGGAATGAGATCTCTTTAGACAACAACACATCACCAGCCCAGGCCACCTGTTCACTAAATCACAGTCAGAGAGGGGAGCTAAAAACAGCTGGCTCCAATGACATAATGGAAGACTTTTCTTAATAGTGGCTATAAACCCTGAAGTTATAAACTATACAAGATTGATAAGAAAATCAAATTAAACACAGAAGGCAGGAAAGTCCATGAAGATAGTTTAACAGAGTGTGATAAATAGGTGTTTTCTCAAAAAAACAACGTTTACCTTCCACTGTGTTATGGGATCCATACTAGCTGGAAATGCCAAAATCAGTACAAAGAAAAAGAGTGAGAAAGAAAAGTATTCAGTATATATTTTGCCACATTTCTTAAAGGCTATCTAGATCATGTAGTCACATGGTGAAAATACTTCGCAATCCAAGAGTATCTAAAGAGAGATATTAATATATCGTCTACTAAAGCTAAATATTTTTAAACCAGCATATCAGATAAACAACATCCAAGAATTTACTAAGTTGAATAAGCCATACAATGGATCACTGATTTTTATTTCAGTGATTCTTAAATACTGGAAAGTCTTAGAAGATGAAAATAAAGATAACACCATTACAGAAAAAGAAAAAGAAAGGAAAAAAAAAACAGGTGTAAATCCAAATAACTGTAATATAGAACTTGGTGAGAAAATTAAAAAAACATTTAAGATAATTAGTATCAATCATGGATGTACTGAATAGAGGTCTTAAACTAATTTAGGATTAGGTTGAAAATCTGGATCATAAGAATAATAGGGTCAAAGGAAAAAAAGATTTATGTAAGATGCCTGATTTAGAAGTACACAACATTTGGTTTATAACTAGAGCAATGCAAGAACATAATAGATTAAAAAACTAGTCTTAACATGTAACTGAAGAGGGAATCAACTTTAAACACCATTCTCGTGGACTCCTGCACTTTTCATAATATCTAATATTTTTCCAGTTACTGATGTTAAAAAAACTGAAGCTTTGCAGATGACAAAAGGCTGAAGGAGAAAAAAAATCAGCTAGATCTCAAGTGCAGTTTTTAACCACTTAACCATCATCCAAAATGTCAGGAAGATACTTTAGGATCAAATAAATAAGGACAAAATAACATCATTTTCAGATAACTAAGGACTTTTCTGAACTATTCTTAAAAGTCATCCAGGGCTAGAACTTGTGACAAGTCTGCAGACCTTCATGGGATCACAGAAGATCTCAGCCTAGAGGGAACTCTGAACATCATCTAGCCAGTTACCCTGCTCAAAACAGGGACAAAGACCCAACGTTTTACCAAACTTCCTGCAATCTCCACCCATGTTTTCCTACATCCATGTCAGATCGTATGAGACCTTTAAAGACAAGTAAACTGTCTGATATGATTCAGGCACATATTATGGACCAAGTCAAATGTTCTTATCCGTTAGATAAGGCTCTACCACAAAGCTGAATTCTATACACTATAATACAGTTAGGTACTGTGCAGAGAAGACACAAACCTTGGTAGAGCAGTCGCCTAGGCACTTTCTTCTTATGTTTCTGAAATCTTTTCTCAGATAATCCAAGATGTATCATTGATTCCCTGTTTGGAGTATGGTATAAAAAGGGAAATGGACCAAATGTCAGAAAAATTATCAATATTCAAAAATTCTTCATGGTACACAGACCAATCCTCTCCCTTTCTCTTTTGTCTCAAGGCTTTCAGAAATGACTTCTGGTTACAAGTTTCCTGAATAAGTAAGAGAACACTGAGTTTGAGAGAATTTAAAACCTGTGGTGCCACAGACATTTAATATCTTTTAACATTGGGAAGCAAGTAGCTTAGGTGTGTGGCAGTAGCATCCCATAGGTACTGTCAGTTAAAGAAAGGCTTTCAGCTCCAGTGCCTGGATATATCCATGCACAGACATGCACCTGCAACACTCAGAAGAAACAATAACCTGCCTTATTTCTGTGATGATGAATTCCACAATATGGGAGAACTAACTTTGAGAATGCATGGAAATTAATTATCATCATCTACAACAGCAAAATAAATTGATAAAGGAAGCAAAATATCACTCAAAATATCAGCTTAGACAAGCCCCCCTACAAAAAACCAAAACTAAAACAAAAACAAAACAAAAAAACCCACCCACCTTATACTGCATTTATAATCATATGTGAAAGTACTGGTCATGATTACAATAACAATCCTTGTTTCTTTGTTATAATTTTTAGACAAGATGCACTAACATGTAAAATGCAGAGGGAGAGACATTAATCTTAATATTATTCCATTTACCTTCCTTTAAAATCAACATGGATAGTATTGGAAAAAAAGCCAAGGGACTTGCAAAACAAGTGAAATAAAACACCAATGATTTGAGTCTATTTTATACTATCAAAGCCTAAGGAATGACTTCATCACAGCTGATATGAACATAGGGGGAAAAATAATATTCCATGTATGGCAACAGTACTGTACAGGGAAATTTGTTAGATTTCTCTAAATCCAACAGAGCCTGTNCCCTACAAAAAACCAAAACTAAAACAAAAACAAAACAAAAAAACCCACCCACCTTATACTGCATTTATAATCATATGTGAAAGTACTGGTCATGATTACAATAACAATCCTTGTTTCTTTGTTATAATTTTTAGACAAGATGCACTAACATGTAAAATGCAGAGGGAGAGACATTAATCTTAATATTATTCCATTTACCTTCCTTTAAAATCAACATGGATAGTATTGGAAAAAAAGCCAAGGGACTTGCAAAACAAGTGAAATAAAACACCAATGATTTGAGTCTATTTTATACTATCAAAGCCTAAGGAATGACTTCATCACAGCTGATATGAACATAGGGGGAAAAATAATATTCCATGTATGGCAACAGTACTGTACAGGGAAATTTGTTAGATTTCTCTAAATCCAACAGAGCCTGTGCCAGCCAGCTCCAAGACAGATCTGCTCCTGGACAAGGCAAAGGCCATTGGTGATTATGGCAGCACCTCTGGAAGGAAAAAAGAGTTATTGGGCAGATATAATTGCAGCCAGGGAAGAGTGGAGTGAGAATGTGTGAGAGGAACAGCTCTGCAGACACCAAGGTCAGTGAGGGAGGGTCAGGAGGTGCTCCAGGCACTGGAGCAGAGATTTCCCTGCAGCCCGTGGCGCAGACCATGGTGAAGCAGCTGTGCCCTGCAGCCCATGGAGGTCAATGGGGATGCAGAGACCCACCCACAGCCCATGGAGGATGCACACACTGAAGCTGGGGGATGTCCAAAAGGAGGCTGAGACCCTGTGGAAATCCTGCACTGGAGCGGGCTCCCAGAAGGGATCTCCAGATCTGTAGTTCTGGTAAGACTTGTGACCCTGTGGAGAAACCACATTGGAGCAGCCTGTCTTTGAAGGACTGCACCCCATGGAAAAGTGACTCACTTTGCACCAGTCATGGAAAACTGTTGCCTGTGGGATGGACTCACATTGGAAAAATTCGTGGAGAACTGCTTCCCATGGGAGGGACCCCGTGTTGGAGCAGGGGAAGGACTCCTCTGCCTGAGCAGCAGCAGGCACAAAGCATGACTATAACCCTNAGCTGTGCCCTGCAGCCCATGGAGGTCAATGGGGATGCAGAGACCCACCCACAGCCCATGGAGGATGCACACACTGAAGCTGGGGGATGTCCAAAAGGAGGCTGAGACCCTGTGGAAATCCTGCACTGGAGCGGGCTCCCAGAAGGGATCTCCAGATCTGTAGTTCTGGTAAGACTTGTGACCCTGTGGAGAAACCACATTGGAGCAGCCTGTCTTTGAAGGACTGCACCCCATGGAAAAGTGACTCACTTTGCACCAGTCATGGAAAACTGTTGCCTGTGGGATGGACTCACATTGGAAAAATTCGTGGAGAACTGCTTCCCATGGGAGGGACCCCGTGTTGGAGCAGGGGAAGGACTCCTCTGCCTGAGCAGCAGCAGGCACAAAGCATGACTATAACCCTCATTGCCCATCTCCCTGCACTGCTGTGGAGAGGAGGTAGAGCCCGAGGGGAAAGTGGGTCTAAGATTTGGTTTACTTCTCATTACCCTGCTCTGATTTTGAATGGTAATAAATTCAGTTGATTTCCCCAAGTCAAGTCTGTTTTGCCCATGACAGTAATCAATGAATGATCTCTCCCTGTCCTTATCTCAACCCATGAGACTTTTGTTGTATTCTCTCTTTCCTGTCCAGCTGAGGAGGTGAATGACAGAGCAGATTTGGTGGATGTGTGGCTTCCAGCCAGGGTCAACAATCACAGGAGTGAACAAAATATTTATCAGCCAATAATGTTTGGCACACAACTTGGTAAAGTTCTGCTCTACAACTTTAATAGAGATATTGTTTTCCATTCAACATGTGTCAATCCAAGAGGGCCAAGTATAGCATCCTTAGCTCTATGGTAGAGGGTGACCCTGTCTCTTCTATAAATATTGATCCTTTCACTAAGATAGATGTAAACCAGCACATTTTGACCACTCAAATCAATCATTTTCGGTAATGCAAAAACCAAAATGATAGCTCTCATTGTATACTTCCAAAGAAATCCTCACCTCCCAACTGGGACCTGTCCTTAGTCTAAGAATTCAAGGTTTCTCTTTTATTTAAATTCTGCTGTAATTTGGGCAAGCACAAAACCAGTCTCTACAGCTCTGTAAAACAGAATTGGGTGGGAGGATAAAAACATCTGGATGCAGATCTCTAGCAAACCAAAATACAAATCTCTCAGGTCACAGAAAGCAAGCAGTCTGACCTTGTAGCCCAGAAATTAACACTCAATCCCTGGAGTCACAGAATCACAGAATTGTTTAGGCTGGAAAAGACTTTTAAGATCATGGAGTCCAACCACCCACCCAGCACTGCCAAGTCCACCATTAAACCATGTTCCAAGTGCCATGTCTGCATACCTTTACATTTCCTGCAGGGATGGTTCCTCCACCATTTCCCTGAGCAGCCCAGTCCGACCCTTGGCAACTCTTTCGGTGAAGAAATATTTCTTGATATCGAATCTAAATCTTTCCTGTAACAACTCAAGGCTTTTTCCTCTTGTCCTATTGCTTGTCACTTGGGAGAAGAAACCAACCCCTACCTCGCTACAACCTCCTTTCAGGCAGTTGTACAGAGCGATAGGTCTCCTCTGAGCCTCCTTCTCTCTATGCTAAACACCCCCAGCTCCCTCAGCCACTCCCAATAGGACTTGTGCTCCAGACCCTTCATCAGCTTTGTTGTCCTTCTTTGGACATGCTCCAGCACCTCAATGTCTTTCTTGTTCTTTCTCCTGAACTGAGGCCCCTTACTTATTTACATTTAAAAGCTAATTGAACTCAGTCAATGTCACACCATCAATGTGCATTTTTTTTCTTGGTTAAGTGTATATCCAACCTACTGGCCTTGTTTTCCTTTTAAACAAGGACACTGACGATGAATTCTTGAACTGAAAATTGCATGTGTTTCAGGATTTCAAAAATGCCCTCCTAACATGGGGAAAGATTTCCTCAAGTCCACGCTGGGTCTCTACATGCACTGGATGAGAAGTAATAGAAGAGCTTTGCATTCCTCTTTCCTTCCTTCCTCAGCATGACTAAGCTGCCCTTCTGCAAGATTCGATTCCTGACTGTGAGAAGCATCACAGTCTTCAGCCGGGGAAGGGTTGTCTGCCCAGGCCCCTCTTCTGATGGGTGCAGCACATAGGAGCACTCAGAGGGCTTGGGCTCATTTCCTCATCCCAGTGCCATCACAGCCCAGTGCAACAGGTTATGGGTGACCAGTGCCACCAGCTGAAATAGCTGTCATGCCTTTCTCTGAAAAATCAATACAAGCAGAATAAGCAAACCCAACAAATTAAGATACCAGATCTGAGATATGGATCTACCTCTCCCAGCAAAACAAAGCTATTTGATTTTTATGAGGGTTAATGCGTAACCTCTCTGAATTTCATTAATTTTTAGTCACTTCTCTCTCACTTCCTTTCTATACTTGGAGGGGGCTTCTAAGAAAAATGGGTATAGACTTTTCAGCAGGGCTTGTTGCAATAGGACAAAGGTAGTGGTTTTAAATGGAATTAAGGGTAGATTCAGAGTAGAGATAAAGAAGAGATATTTTATGATGGTGGTGATGCAGAACTGGAACAGGTTGCCCAGAGCAGTGGTAGCTGCCTGATCCCTGAAACCGTTCACAGTCACGTGTGACAGGGCTCTGAGCAACCTGACCTAGTTGGAGATGTCCCTGCTCATTGCAGAGAGATTGGGATAGATGACCTTTGAAGGTCCCTTTCAACCCAAACCATTCTGGTTCTGTGATTCTGTGATTTACTAACAGAAATAGTGAACAAGTCTGTTGCACTCACACACTTTTTACATTGGTTGAGCAGGGAGGGTGGGAAAGATTTATTAAGAGGAGACAATGACCATCAGCCAAGTAATGAACACACCTGGCATTCCCAGACTCTGAAGAGAGCAGTCAACTTGGTCTTCTTATAGGGTCTTTCTCTGTTGCTCCTGCAGTAAGGATCATCACAGGTCACTAGGGTACACTGCACAAGCATGTATGCCACAGACCCAGATGGCTGCTCTTTTGGGGTGCGGCTGTCAATCCCTCATTCATGCTCCCTTCTAGTATAGCCAGCAACATACTCTTTTCTGTGGTTCTTTTGTAGCTATCTGTCAAACTACAAAGAAGAACTATTTCAGGATTAATTAAGATTGGTTCAAAAGCTTACCGAATGTTGGCAGCAATGCTTTTTTCATTTCTGAGCCTATGAATGGACAATTCTAATAAAATAAACATTTTATGGGCTTGTATTTCTAAGTATAGACCTTTTGAGCCTACCAGAAGCTAAATAAACCAAACCAGACAGTTCTTAACTGTGCAATCAAGCTTTGCACTTTCTAAGGACACCAACTTCTTGAAGAATTGGCTGTACAGAAACTAGTGGGAGCTGGAGAACTCAGTGACTCTTGACTTCTGTATCATCATCTCACTTGGTCCACACCATCACAGCAAGAAAGTAGCAATTATAAAGTAAAATTTACTATCTGTTTCCTCCATGCGCTCTTCAGCAGCTCTTGCTTCAAGGTATACCAACAAAAAGTCAGTTGTCACTGAAGCAAAGTGAGTAGCATTAGCCTTGGCTTAAGGATCTTGTACAAAGCTTCAAAGTGTGCTGTGAATTATAAACACTAGGTATTTCCCTGATGGTTACATTTTCACCAGGACAGTTTAGGACAGTCTGGATTCTCTCACTGTGTTTTCAAACATCTGAAAGCATTCTGCAGATCATGCTTAATGTTTTGAGCGGAAGCACAATCTCAGCACATCCAGTATTTCATACGTCTAATTTCAACAGCTGTGGTTTTATTGACTCATCTCATATTGCTCACAACAGATTAACATCTCTTCTACACAGTGGAATCTTAATCTAAAAGTGATCAGCATTTAGTCTTACTTACTGCACTTGTGCCCTTGTTTCTGGAGACCATCATCTTTAGGCAAACAAGTCAAACCACCTGTCTTTGACATTCATAAGCACGTTTGTTAAATTAAAAACAAAGGAATGCAAAGTTAATAATTTTTATTTGTATTTCATCAGATTATTGCTATCAGTAGTGGCTTCCATCAAAATAGCCTCGACTAATTCCCAATCAATAAATCATAAGCAACAGTATTTCTCTGCTCATCATCCCAAATGGTAATCTGCTTGTCAGTGTCTTCACGAGTGTTACTGACTGTAACCCCAGAAATAATTTCAAAAGCAGTGACTTTCTGGTAGCTCTGGGTTTGCTGTGAATGCACTGCATTTTATCATAACTCTAGGATTGCTTTCCATGCCAGTCAAAAATACTTTATTTTCTCTATTAGCACTAACAACCAAAAATGACTGTCATACAACTATGTCCAGCCTTAACACAAACAACTCTCTCAGTACCCTCCTGTATAGCAAAAACTAACTAACATGGATCCATTTTTGCCAAATAGTACCACTTACAGTGTGGACTTTAAATATGCATTACTTGTAGTTAAACAGCTACTATTTAAAAAGTTTAAAATACATAGTTAAAAAAATAATTCTTAAATCACAGTATGTGGCTCAAGATTACAGTTTTATGACTGTAGTCCCATGGTAGGAATCAACAGCCACTTAATATACTGAAAACTCACATCAGGCTGAGTCAGAATATCAAGAACTGAAGAATGATATTCCTGAAACCCGTTGTTTCATCATGGGGGTCAAATCCTTAAGTCCAACACTACAAGAAACCCAAGCGGTGGATGGAGGGCAAAAGCTGATGACAGGCTTTGTAGGCAGAAATAATTTTCAGGTAGATGCTAGCCAATAAGCTTGTAAACTTTTGTTATGACTGACCTTTTTTTTTTAAGCGGAATTGTTGACATGTTGAATTTGGTACAAGAAGTATTTACATAAAATAAAAAACTATTTATGTAACAGAAAAAGAGACAGAGCATATATCACAGCAGTGGTCCAATAATTTAATAGTATCAGACACACGAAGAAAGCTTAGCCTGACAAAAGACTTCATACAGAAATGTGCACCACAGCAGTGTTTTTATTAATTATTTAAGCTCTATGTTGGAAAAACAACAGAACTAGAATCAGGTATTAGAAAACCGACATACAAACATAATTAAATTTCCTTGTGTCACTGTTGTCAGACATCATAAAATAGTCCAATTCCACATTTTGATGCTCTCTCACTCTTTGCAAGAATTAATCTTCAGCTTGTGTTTGTAACAAGCAGAGGTCATTTTCTTCTGTTCTCTTCAGGCTTTTTTTTTAAATTCCCTGCTTTTTTCTTCACTGAAATATTTCTCTCATGACAGAACACAGGAATTGTTACTTCTCAGTCTCTCCTTACCATGAGAGCCTTCACAGGAGTATCGTGAGTGTTACACAACTGAAGCCCTTCCAGCCAATGGTAGCTGAGTCGGGACATAAAACAGTTGAGACAGCAAAGGGTCATTAACACTCAGGAACCTACAGCTCTGGAAAGCTTGAAGCCATCTACCCCATTAAAAGCTCCTTCCTACACCCAACATATATTTTCATACACTCTCTGGTTATCAATTAAATTCCAGTTTTCCCTAGTTCTCTACCCAAATGCAGATTGCCTACAAAAAGCTACACATACAATTTTCACCCAATCATATCATCTAACCAAACTATCTCCCTGTCAAGCAAGACTTTAATCCACTCTCTTTTCCTCCTGCCATCTATTTTCTGGACACCACTTCCATCCACGCTCTGGCTCAACTTGTTTTGCCTCACATAAACCCAAACTGGTTCCCCCACACCTCAGTGGTGCTACCAGGCTTCTGCTTACCAGCTGGGCAATCTTTAGTCCCATTGTCATTAAGGTTCTACCACTGCTATAGCACTTATAAGTGGCCCATCCTGATCTTCCTTCCCTGGCTCCTTGTCCTCTCACACAGCTGCTTCTTGCACATCACAGCTCTCTCCTCTAAGGTAACAAAGCCAGCTTCTTCCTCCACACTGCCTGTACCTAGCAAGAAAGCATCTCCTCCCATTTTCAGCGGCTAAAGTGGATCACTGCTGAAGGAAATCTGTCACGTCTAGGCTCAGCCTGTCTTTAAGTTGCCTAACAAGTTCCCAAGTGTGTGGACTAAGGCTAAAGTGCCTACAACACGAAGGACTCCTGAAATAGACCCTGGTTCTAGTAATGCAAAGGGTGTGGGTTCAATCCCTGTATAGGCCCTTCACTAAAAAGTTGGACCCGATGATCCTTGTGGGTCCCTTCCAATTCAGAATATTTTGTGATTCTGTGAAACGGGAGATGTGGCATTACCTCCCTGAGGGGGCTGCTCACCTGCCTCACCTCGAAGACACGGATATTTCAGCGGCACACTAGACCTTGGCCACGTACACACGACTCCAGAGTTGCCTGCCATCGCCGTGCCCTGCGAGCTGCGGCCGCGCTCGGCCCATCGGCCCGGGG
>VZRJ01013252.1:0-11076 GCA_013397565.1 Ptilonorhynchus violaceus | reverse complement strand
TCCTCCGGCTGCCTCCGGCCAGGGGCGGCGCCGCGCCTGCCCGCAGCCGCCGCCATTCCCGTGTTTGCACTCTTCTCCAGGGTGCGCTTGAAGAACCCGGAGCGTAAGTGTCCTGTCTCCTCCCTGGAGAGCCCACGGCTGCCCGCACTGCTGCCCCACTGTGACCTCTACGCCGTCCCTGAGGGAGGATGGAATATCTCTGAAGGGGCCTCTAGAGTTATTCTGACACAGAGTACTCTCGTGGCTGATGGTGGCGTATAGCTGGGAAGGCACAGGTGAGGAGGCTGAGGTGCTGCTCCCTCACGGAGAGGTGGTGGAGAGGTTGCCCTGCATCACTCCTTGCTCCGGCGTTGATGCACGGCAGCTTTTGGGGCATAGTCCGTGCTCTTGAAGACCTTACTGTGACTTAGAAAACTAAGTGACTTAGAATAGAGCATGCCTGATGGGCTGATGCATGGGGAGGGATGTGCCATGGAATGCTGCTTTTCACAGATGGAGTAGAGCTTAATTGCTTGTCCACTAAGTTGTCTGGCTTAATGCCCCAGGCCAGCCTTGGAAAACTGGGACAGGATGGCCTTAGGTAGCTTTTGGAGTCCTGCATCTCCCTGATGGCCACCATGGTCTGTCCCATAGGACAAAGATCTGTAAGTCTTTTTGTCCTGTGTGTTTTGCTGCTTTGAGGTACATCAGCCCCCTGGAACAGACCTTCCTGTAAATTTCCAGAAATTGATCTGTCTTATGTTACTTGTTTGAAAAATGTCAGCTCTAGTGTTAACTGTGTCTGCTTTCTCCCCGGTCTCCCTGCAGGTACTCCACAAAACAGGAGCTGCCTTGCCACAGCTCTTGTGTGCCACGAGCATGTCAAGTAAAAAGCATCCCACCCACGAGCTTGGGACCATTTAGAGCTCCTTTTTGAACCTAGGTGTTCTCCTAATTGCCTGCATGGCATCCAACCAGTGGGTTACCAAGCTTTGCTTTGTAAGCTCCTCACTGTTCAGAAAGACTTCTGGGGTTCTGCTGTGGTGTCAGTATGCTTACTGCCAAAATGAGTGAGGAACATTTGTGGACCATCTTTTACTGTAGCTGCTTTGCTCTTGTAGCCCATACGGATAGGAACTGGCAGCTTTGCAGAATGCAGTTCTGTCTGGCACAGGTCAGAATCCCTGACAATGCTGATTTGTGGTGAGAAGGATCCCTGGTGTGCATGTGTCTGGAGACTGGCGGGATTCATGCCACTTTCTGGAATTTCCTACTGCAGCTGCTTTCCAGCACTTCTCCAGACACTGGCACCTGCCCCACCTGCAATGGTCATAAATAACACCACAACATTACCCTTCCTATACTGTGAGCTGAAACAATAATTTTGTCGACCTGTATGAGCAGACTTTCTGTGGCATCCACTCCCTGCTTAGGAATCTTTACACACACTGTCTAAGTCTTGAAATCTTATAGGATATCAGAGTCATATGTTCTGTGAGATGAGGGCAATGTCAGGCACTAATTGGTGATTGCATACAAAAGAGATCAAATTGGATGTATTTGGCATCTTGGAACTTGTTACTGCTTGTAGTCTTGTTTCCTGAAAGTAGAAATCCGAAAGTACCTCCAGCTGGGCGTTTCCCCCTAGGTCTTCAAGTAAGTGGTTGAAACACCATGGGGAGGGAAGAGTGTAAGGATGAAGGCTGAACATTCCAATTTAGTTTAATGAAGTGTACTCATGGTACATGGTGTCTCTAATGAATGCCGAGTCCAGTTCAAGGGGAAACGGGAATTTAATGAAGAACAGAAAATGGTGTGGGTATGGAGGCAGATGTGAACAAAGAACAAAATTAGATGTAGGGTGCCATTCATGTTTTGATATGGAAGTTAAACTGAATGAAGTTGGGAGCGTTCTTCTTAACCAATAAGGAGTCATGGTTTAATTTGAAACCTGGGAAGAAAAATAAAATAATATCACAAAAATAATCACACAATGACAATGGCAACTTCTCAGCAGCAGTTCAAAATTTGGAAACATAGGTGAAAATATGGAAAATTTGAAGTGCTTGAAAAGGATGGCTTGTGAATTCTAGTGGTATTTCTGTTGTGGACTACAACTGACAGAGTATTGTAGCTTTTAAAATAACATGGACTAGGCCTGAAGCTTCTGCATGCTTTTGCAAGCAAAGAGAGGGGGAATGGGGCCTACTCTGGGAAGGATAAAACAGATGGACAACAGTGTTTTAATTCTTCCAGGGCATTTGTGTTTTTTTTCTTTTAATTCTCTGTTCCTGATTCCATAATGTCTGCATGAAGCTATCAAATTTCATATGAAGTAAGGGGGAATAAATTTATAGCCCTGGTGTTTACAGTGGAAATGTTGGACAGTATGAACTCTGAAGGCTCGAGAAGAATTGTAGTAGAAGTAGTTTAAAATTCTTTGAGTTGTCCATAATGTGCAAGTTGTAATACAAGTGTTACACAGAAAAATGACAAGAAATCGTGAAGTTGTTTCCTGATCCATATAGCTGGCATGGGCCTGACTTACAAAAACGTAAAGCACTATATCATTTGAGTTAAGCTTATAACCAGCCATCCTTTACAAGCTATGTTTCCAAGTCCCTCTTCCCCTCATACTTAACTGCCTCTACCTTACTGGATTATGTTCTAGTGGTTTCTGACCTGCTAGTTCTGTGTCTGCTTTCAGACTTGAGTTTAATATGAAGGAAAAATTCCTTTACACAGGAATATGCCTGTGGAGATATCATAATGTAGTGGAAGTATTTCAAGCACATAGTCAATGTAAGACTTGCTTCTTTGTTAAAAACACTGTTGGAGTAATGAGGACAAATCTCTAGGTTTTTCTTTTTAATGGCTGTATATTTGAATTAACCTTTTTTTCCCTTTCACATTATTTTGTTTTGTCCTAATTTGCTTGTACTTAAGTCCGTGTTTTCTTCCCTAGAGGGAACTGCAAATAAAGGATTCAGAGTTATCTCTAATTATAGTGTGTTGCTGGTATAATGGTTAATGTGCCTCAGCAGAAAGATATCTCAAGACAGTTGTGTCTGAAACTGTGATGCCTAAAATTGGGAGTACCTGAAACAGAGACTGAACAAAGTTAGTGAATAAAGGTATGAATTTATTGAAGGCCTTCGGGTGGTACACCTCTGGTACAGAGCCTTGCCGATGCTAGGCTAGACCAAGATGGACCCCGATCACGAGTTTTCCCCCCCAGATATAGGTTTGGTACATTTTCTTATCAGAAGTTAGCTGTCCAATTACAGTTTCAGGTAATGAGGTAATATTCCCCCATTCACCCCCTCCCAATTCACTTTTGTTTATACTTCGGCCTGGGATAGTGACCTTGTTTTCCAGGCCTAAGAGGAATGTTTTGTCTAACAAGAATGTGAAGCACATAATATGGAGTTCAGAATTACACCTTAGTGCAGTGCAGGGTTAGAAAAATCTAAAAGCTAATCCTTAAGGCATCAACTGGGCTTTGCTGGGATTTATTTATTTATTTATTTATTTGTGTGTTTCAGAGGCCCTTTACTCAGCTTTGTACATGTGTTGGTTAATCAGCAAATATGAGCCACCTCAGATAATTTATGAGAATGTGGCATATGCAGTTATCAGAAACAATTTTATTAACTTAGTAAAGACCACTGAAGACTAAGAAGTGACCAACCCATCCATTTTTTTCTGCTCAGAAGTATAACCTTTAGACTGATTCCAGCTCATACAGTATTGAAAGTGTGCTGAGCTAAAGTTCATTAGTTTGAAATCAATCAGGATATTTTTAATTTCTTTTTTTTTGTGACTCGCTGTCCTATATTTAGTGCTCTTTATAACCATTTTTTTCCCCCAGGGTGAATCTGACTTCTACCAAGGCACCCTCAGTTAGCAGTTTTTCAAACCAGTCTTAGTAGAGGGTTAGACTGAATTCAAAATACGGAAAAAGTACTCAGCAGACATAGTCTACAAGCTAACTGCTGTCACGGTTTGGACAAACTGCTCACAGTAATACAATGTGTTGAGGGGAGGTTCCTCACTTTTGCTGTTGGAGATAGCCAGCTAGGAGAATTTGTTGCTTCCTGCCATGGCCTTTTTGCTGTGTTTCCTTGCATATCAAGTCTTGCACTTACTGTGCCTTTTACCTGCATGATGTGTTTTGCCTTGTGGGCCTGGTTTGATGTTCAGCGGTAAAACATGTAGTAACTTCATCATTCATGTATCTGCTCAGCCCATTCTTTAATTGGGTTCTACTCTTAGAAGTGGCTAAGTAGCGACTCCATAGATTGCCCTGCATTGCAGATAAATAATTATCTATTTGAGTGACTAGTGGGTTCTATGGCTGTGTTTTATTGTCATCCCAGTGGGGCACTGCAGGTACTGGGGAGTGACACAAACCCTGTTATGGGTGACTCATGTTCAACAGTTTGCTTCCAGAAATCACATACTACCTTGTTTTTCTTGTGAAATAAGTGTAGCTGAGGCATAAGTAAGGAGGATCCAATCTAATTTAATGTAGTTTCCAGTCATCTGAATTAGTAACAGGGCAGTAGAAGCTGGTAGAGAAAAGGCTGAAGGTTAGCTAGCAAACAGCAGTAACTAAGCCGATTCCCTGCTTTCATCTGTGACAAACTCCACCAGTCTCTCTATATCCTTTCCTCATATATCCAAGTTATAGGTGAAATTGTCTGTCATGGAAGACTGCTGGTGCAGGCAAGAGGGCAGTGTTAAAAAACTGCAGCACAAGCATGCTTAAGTACTTCCCACACTTAGTAGGGAATAGCTTGTTCATGGTGTATCCATGAGACTTGTTATTTTCCATAGTCTGAACTTCCCTTGCATTTCAGGTTGGCATTTGATGGATGGTAGCCAAGATCTCCATGGTTGCTAGTCATCATGGAGTGTAGTATGGGTGTTCATCTGAGTTCTGTAGGCCACAGCGTCAGAGTAGCTGAAACTTCCTTGTGGGTTACAGCAGAATTTTTATTTTTTTTTTACTAGAGCTCATTGAATGGAACTCTGTCCTAGCTTTCAGTCAGGCTTATTGGCTGACTTTCAGTCAGGCTTATATGGGCTATTATTGGCCTCAAGGCTGTTTGCTGTTTTCTTCTATTTTATTTCTGAATCAAGAGAGTTCTGGGCTGAGAAGCCTTCTGTGAGCCACCTTTGTTGATTTCTTTTCAAAGATCTTTGGAACACAGACAAAAGTATTCCGAAGTAGGGGAAGTTGAAAGGAAATGTAGGAGCACTGTTTACCAACTCTATGGAATCAATGAGACTTGAACTACGTAGTCTTTAGGATGGCTTTTTATTTTCTTTTTTTGTTTTATCATTTCAGAATGGAACCAAAAATCATCTCAGTACTTGCTTTTGCAGCAGTATAGGACAGGAAGCTCCTTTACAGAGAGAAACAGGTCTTTACTGCCTGTGGAAAGAGAAGCAAGAAGCATTAAGGTACTATCTCTCACAAGCTGTCACTTCCTGCAGTTCACTACAGAAATTTCTTGTAGCTTGCTCTTTTCAAGGGGAAAACTAACCTGTCCTTGTTCCAAATGTTCAACCTTTGAAAATAATGTCATAAGACTGTTTCTCTAAAGAAACAATTCATTTAGCTGTACAACAGCAATTAGAGTCGGTTTAAGTCAAACTGTAAAGCAAGTTCTGTCTTTTCATCGGCATTTAACGTCGGCAAACTTGATTAGGCCCTGTAATCCATAGCGGACGTACTGCGAAACAGAAAATACAGGAGAATGTACAATAAAGGCTGAGTAGCATTGGAAGTAAGAAATACAATGTAGCTATTCTTGCTGGGTTTTTTTTTCTTCTTTTAGTTTGTGTATTTTCATGTTCACAGATCTACTGTAGTTTGCTGCCATTTAATGCTAGCAACTCATCTGCTTGAGGAGATTCTGTTGTAATGTATCCAGTAGCTGTTCCTGCACCAGGAGGTGAAGGAAATAATGGACAACATGGGAAACTTATTTTTTTCCTTTTTGTTTTTGGAACTGTGTTGCTCTGCGCTGGATTCCTGCTTTCAGTCTTTATTCTCCAGTCATGTCCATCCAGAAGCTTCAGTGACTGTAATGAGGTCCTTAAGGCTGCTGGGCCAGTGCTGGCTGTAACTGGACTGGTTTGTGTTTTACTGGCACGATCAAGGGCCAGGATGTATATAAGACAAAGACAATTACAGAATGAGCAGGTGTACAGCCTTGTTTTTTGTCATGGGAACTGTCAGTTTGCCCAGTTTCTCATATTTGGGTTCCTGTTTTTGACTAGTGGAATGCTAATTAGTATCCTGGGCATTTGGGTTCCTGGTTGCAGCCCTGGCTGGCATACGATACAGCTCAACCACACTGGACTTTCTGACGTGGACCTCCAGAGTTGTGGATTCCTGTCGCTTCAAATCATGGGACCTTTGATTGTGCTTACTGGGTTGTGTTTCTTCGTGATAGCTCATGTTAAAAAGAAGCAAAACTTAAATCTCAACCAAGAATCCTGTGAAAGTGAAGAACATCCTCAGAGCCCTGAATCTTTTCAGGTTACAGTAGGTGGGTAAATGATGTTGGAACTTTACACTTGGGAGTTAGTAGGGGTTTTTTTCCACTAATAATTTATCTCTAGATATTAGGTATTTGAGCTCTGAGTCAGTTCTGGCATGTCAAGGCAGCCAAAACAGAAAAATATTGCTTTGTCTCGTGTTTTCTGTATGGTCAGTTTGGTTACCTTTCTCACAAAGGCAAAAATCTCTCCTTGGGCATAAAAAGAAAGGTCTGACTGTGTAAAGGAACATAATCTGACTCAAATGAGTCCGACCTCAAATCCTTTCTCAAACAGTGTAGTTGACATTGCAGATCACAGGTCTAATGACTTATGTGACTATATTTAAGATTTATTTTAGCCTTGAGCTCTGACCCCTTAAACAGAAGAATCTGATTCGGAATTAGTATGTTGTATTTTTTAAGTTGTGGCCACATCCTCCATCAGTCAGAGATGTAATTACAAGATGTCTCTGTTAATTGCACAGTATTTGTGCAAATGTGGTGTGTTAGCAGGGCATATTACTCTGCATATAGCCCTGGTTTTAATGCCCAATGAATACACTGCATGCATAGGTTGTTCTCATAACTGATTATTCTGACGAATGAGGCAGTCATAGTATTGCTTGACTGCCATCTGACTGACTGGACTTGAAATTCATTATGAAATTCAAGCCAATGTATAGACCCAGTGACACTCAGGAAACAGAAGGGTTTGAAGTCAGTTTTCCAGTTGCCAGGCTAAATCAATAGGAAGGAGGGAATTCAGATTGTCTTTAAAGGCAAGAAAGCAAAATTTAGTAAATTCCTTTTATACTTTTAGACTTTCAGGAAAAGTAAGACAGAAAGGCTGAAGGCTGAGATCTGGTTGGCATAATGTTGTTCTGGAACAGTGGTGACTTAGCTAGAAAGCACCCCCCACCACACAATTCAACCATTTTGGTGTTCTCTGAATTGTCCCAGCACACAAATTACAAAGAAAGAAAAGGTGCCAGGCAGCTGTGAATGTGTGTGTAAATTATGCCAGCTCACTAAATGATACAAATTTTGTGTTTTAAAAAAAAAAAATTTTAAACTCTTCAATTGAAAAGTTGAAATTGGAAGATTTTTTGCTGCACAATATACTTAGTCGTGAAATACGTGTCACTAGTAGTGGTTAGTGTGCCTTGAGCTACAAGTAACTTAGTAGGGAAACTGTCAAGGCACACAAAATCAGTCATCAGAACCACTAATGACTTCCATTATAGTATTGCAGTACATATGGGGAAACTTAAAATTACCTATTTTAGGTATGGGAGGGAAACTAAATACTTGACTACCCTTAAAGTGATCCAACAGTAACTGTATGCTTTGTACTTCCAGTTTCTAAAGACAGCCAACCGTGTTTGTGTCTCTTAGCTAGATGAAACACTCCCTCTCCCCAGCTGTATTTTCTAAATGAAATCCTTCATTTATAAATATGCTGCATCTTTATTTTGGGATTATTTTGGTTTTGAATGTATCTCCAACCTACTCTAGCAGTCCAGAATGTAACAATTCTGTATGTGGGATCATTGCATTTTATCTTAAAAGCTAGGCAAGTAAAAGTTCTAGGATACTGTTAGTACAACCCAAGGTGCTCAGTTTTTCAGAGGCAGTAATTGGTGTTTTTTCCCCTAGGTGATGCTGTGATGGTATTCCCACCCCCACCACCTCCTTATTTTGCTGACCCTATGTCACCAACTGTGTCACATTGTCTTATGTCAAGTGTTTTGCCTACAAGTGAAAATCCTCCACCGTACCACTCTATCTTCAGTGACAGGTAAGACTGTGTTCATCTTTGATTTTAGAAGTCTGAGCTGTTTCTCTAGGTATCCAAGACCATGTTCTTATATAATCACTGTTTATTAACTACTATGCAAAACAAAGTTTTCTAGTGTATAACTCAGCTTCAGATGCTTTACTTGAATTGGCATTAAAATATTGTTGTATACTAGAGGAACTACAAACTCCAGAGAGTCCTTTATGAAGATTAAATTATTATTATAACTGGAAAGAACTTCTGAGATGAAAACAAAGTCTTAAATCAGTGGCCCTTATATAGGGGATACATTTCTTTCACAGATTGTCAGAGAGAAGGTGCCCCTGACAGCAGTGCGGTAGTGACATGATATTTCTATTGCCAGATTTTAGGAGCCTCTGTAGAACCAGCGAGTACCTCATGACACCTACCCACAGACCCTGGGAATGTCACTTTATTGACCAATGTGTTCAGTTCTCCTGTGTCCCTTATCTCTGCCTTCAGGAAGTGAGACCTGCTGTGTTGGTCTTCCTTGGTCTTGCTGTGGCTGTGTGTTGAGATAAAGGATACCTTGATATTGCAGGAGGCTCCAGAGTGCTGCTAAGGGAGGTTGCAAAGCCAGCTTCGTCTCAAGATGTTGTACCTTAGTCATGCAGCCATTCTTTACATACACTGAGTGTAACTGAATTGCTTGATTGTGACACCACCAAGCTCAGAGAGCGGGAGCTGCCAACTTTCCAAAGACTTGCCTGTGCCACAAGAACTTGCAGGGTTATTAATTCCCTGTAGGTTACTGCCAGTGAGCTGCTAACCTGAGGGTGAAAGAGGACACTGTGAGAGCCACATACTAGAAGTCAGAGCTAGATCTGGCTGGAAGAGCTAGGTGTCACATGCCTAGAGTCCCCAGCTTGTTTTCAGGCCCTTAATGTTTCAGAATTGACTTGACTTTATCTTTAGGATGGTTCTACATCAGCTTGTGTTTGATCTGTGAGTTAGTAAGTTATGTGGGACTCTAATTTGATTTGACTTTAATTTACAAGACTGTGCCTGCAACATTGTGTCACTGAAAACTGGGTAATAAATTCTCCAACCTATTTATTAGGTTAGAAAGCCAACATTACTTTATTAGCAGTGCTGGATACATGGGGAATTCTTCTCAAAGAATGTATGCCTAGTATCCTAACAGATCAGGTTACGTTCCTGAAACTAATACATATTCATCACATTGCCTGAATACATGCATATATGCTAATTATTTCCATGGACTTGTTTGGCAATGGTTCCATATCTTCTGATGAATCTTTTTTCCTTGAGAGTATCAGAAATATATCATCAGGTCATAATGTACTTCTCTTACCATTCTTTGCTCTGACACACAATCCTTGTTCTCAAAACTAAGATATCAGCTGCTATATATTAATCACTGAGATAAGGAAGCATTAGCAGGAACAAGACGTACTAGTCACAGATGTAGGGAATTAACACAAGGCCACATTAATCTTTGGTGTTTGTACTAAGTACTATATGGTACAAAACTAAGCATTAACCATGAATATAGGGATCTACACTATCCTACACAGGACCTGAGGATGTGGTCAATGGTACCTGCATGTGAGCCATCAGTGTGCCCAGGTGGCCAAGGCAGCCCATCGCATCCTGGCTTGTATCAACAATAAGTGTGGCCAGCAGGACCAGGGCAGTGATTGTCCTCCTGTAGTTGGCACTGATGAGGCTGCACCTCAAATCCTCAGTTAAGAGGGAGGGGGACAATAACAGGCTTGTTCCTGGCAAGCTGTGGGATGAGGTGCAAAGACTAGAGGGACAAGATGCTTGCAAGAGTCCTCTCCCACTGACTCTGAAGTGTGCTAGCTGCACTGGAACACACTTGCAGTCTTATGGAGTTGAACAAAGGACTCCTAAGATAACAGAAGCCAAGAGGGAAACACGAGGGAGTTATCTCGGAGGAATTAAGGAATGTTCCTCTAGAAAGGCAACACAGCCATCGTCAGCATGGGCAACAAACAGGAGCGATTGGAAGCCACTGTACCGCTGCAAAGCTATGACCTTGTTGCCATTACTGAAACTTGGTGGGTTGAATCCCATGTCTGGATTCATAGGAGTGTGACTATCAATGGCTACAGACTGTTCAGAAGTGATGGAGGAGGAAGGAAAAGCAGAGGGGTTGCTCTTTTGCATCACGAGGTGGATTGAGTGTGAAGAGTTGTCTCTGAAAATATCCGTAATAGGTCGAAGTCCTGTGGGTAAGAGAGACTGAGGCAGCAAAGGGAACCTTGTGGTTGGGGTTTGCTACAGCCACCTGACCAAGGGGAGCTTTCCGGTTCCAGCTACAGGAGGCATCACACCCACAGGGTCTTGTCCTGCTGGGGGAGCTCAACCACCCCACATCTGCTGGGAAAATAGCACAGTGAGCTGTAGGCAATCCAAGAGACTCCTGGAATGCGTGGAGGATAACTTCCTGCCCCAGGTGATGGACAGCCCTACCAGAGGGAGTGCATTACTGGGTCTGTTGGTCACCAACACAAGCGAGCTAACTGGGACATCAAGACTCGAGGCAGCCTGGGCGGCAGGGATCATGCATTGGGGGAGTTTGCAGTCCTGAGGGATATGGGTCAGGTAAGGAGTAAAAGTCGGGTTCTAGAACTTTAGGAAAGTAGACTTCCAGCTCTTTGGGGACGTAGTCAGTGGAATTCTCAGGGAAATGCCATCAGGGACAAGGGAGTACAACAGAGCTGGCAGATCTTTAAG
>VZRJ01013251.1:56065-105370 GCA_013397565.1 Ptilonorhynchus violaceus | reverse complement strand
GCACTCGCGCCACAGCGCCCCCTGCAGCCGCGGGGGAGTCACCGCAGTCTCTCTGCCCCAACAGAGACTCGCCCAGCAACAGAGAAAGGGCTGTGACGGGTTTGTCTGTTCTCTTATTGCTGCCGTTTAACTGTCTTGTTATATATATAGATACATAACCCTAGTAAAGAACTGTTATTCTTTTTACCACATCTTTGCCTGAGAGCCCCTTAATTTCAAAGGTATAGTAATTTGGAGGAGGGAGGGGGGTCATCCTCTATCCAAGAAAGGTTTCCCACCTTCCTTGATAGACACCTGTCCTTCAAACCAGGACAGTCCATCACAGTGACTTCTGCTAGTCTAGGAAGACTGTCTGGCTGGAGTTATTCAGTCTCCCTTGTAGTTGGGCAAAATCTGTTTGTCTCCAGTTTTCTGGATGAGAAAGGTGATTTTACAGGTTTTGAAGTGTTTAATCAGGTGGAGAAACACCCTTGCTGTTTCTCCCCAGGGAACTACTGCAAAAAGAATGTTAAATATGTGGACTGTAACAAAGTAATTTTAATTACTAACCTAATGACTCTTATGTGGATATTGAGATGGATGAAAAGAATGAAGCTTGCAGAGGCTAAGAACTAGAAGTTTTATTTAACAGCAGCAGAACTAAAAGCCGAAAGCCCTAAAAGGTAAAAGCAAGAGGAAAAGCCCCTCTACTTTACAATGGCCAGTTTTATACCCTTCTTGCTCTTCTTCTCTAAGTTCTGTTGGTTACAGCAAATACCCGTTCTAACTTCATTGGACATAACAATATTTTATACATAGCAGTAAAGCTCAACTAAGAGTCCTTTGTTACAGTTATCTCTTCCTGTCCTTGCTGTTCTTACTGTTCCGTCTTCTTCCAACTTGGATACTTTGAAGCTCTCATGGGTCTCATGGAACTTCGACAATTTGGTCAAGGTCGAAGTCATCCAAGTTTGTTTCCGTGAGACCCCCAGACCAGCTGGCAGCCTCCACACTCTTATTATGAGGAATAAATAATAATTTTCTGTAAATTGTCTATAGATATTAATTATTGTTAGCATCTTTCTTAATACTGTAGTTCATTGTGAAATCTTTTGCAGGATTTATACTTTGAAAAGATGCATTTAGCATTGCTTTGAGAAGTACTCACTCGCATGAATATTTTAGTATAGTTTCTTTTTGGTTTAGGGATGTAGTAGCTTTACAAGTAAGTGTATGAATGCTTGAATACCATATACAACCACCTTAACAGTGGGACTCATTAATAGTGGGCCTGATTTCTGTTCAAATCTTGTCCAAACCTTGTTCAAACTTTTTAATCTGTTCATTACTATAAAAATATCATGGATTGTGTTTTTCTCTCAGGCGACAGTTGCACTAGTGAAAAGGCTGTACCTCAGTGATAATCCACAAATTAAAATAATAGAATGACCCTCAACAAACGTTACAAGACCTGGAAAAGCCATTACAGTCCATGAATTGCAGTTTAGAGTGCTAATGACATGCTAGTATCAGGCTCACTGGGGAGGACACCACTTGACTGCATCGTCCTCCACAGTGCCACAGCAGCACAGCTGGATGCTGCGAGCTCCTGTCCCAGACAGATCAAAACATCTCCTGGGCAGCACAGGCTGCTGGAAGACTTCATTCCCTGCTGCAGACAGCAACCAAGCTCCTTATGGGGCTCTACACACACTGGGCTCCAGTGAATTCAGCGTTGGATATTGAACGTCACCTCTGTTGTGATGGGATGTTCCCACCACACCTCACATGGACAGGGACTGTTCCCAAGTTCCATCCCCACCGAAACTCCAGTACTGCAGTCCTACAGGGAGGTGAGCAGGAAGGGCAAGTTCACGGGGATGAAGAAGCCCATTGAATGATTTTGGACCCCACAAAGAAATGCAGCATCTTGCTCAAAAAGTCCTTTTGGAGTGCCCAAAGGCATAAGGAAGGTGCAGGAGAAGCAAAGACAGTCCAAGGCTGGGAGCAGTCCACAGGTGGATTGATGCTCCCTCTAGCTTCAGTTACGTTTACAGTGGTGGTGGCTGACCCTCCCAGCCCTCACAGTTTATTTTTTAAGGACGAATGAGTTGAGTGAGAAACCTCTCCTGGAAGCACTAGTTTCCTTTGCTCGCCATCAGCTTCAGTCTCCCCAGTCATAGGCTGGAAAGTTCTGGCTTTTTCTCTCTCTTTCTTAAGTAGACAAGGAAGCAGGTGATATGCAGATCACAGGAGGCTGATGCAGAGAACACATACAGCACCGCTCACAGGGTTAAAGATGGGAAGGACACAAATCCTTGCAAAATGTGGAAGCTTATATGCTACATAGCTTATGGCTTATATACTGAACAGACACATGTATTGCAGCACTTAAAAGTGCTCCCTGGAGGATACTGCTCTGGTGCTATATCTGCATGCAGCCAAGTGTGCACAGTGCATACACAGTGCAATATCTTGTCCCCATCTACTTCTGCTGCATTTTCATTTGCTGATCTGCAGTGCTTGAGCCTAACAGCTCAAGCTCAATGGCGTAAGTACCCACAAGCTATGCTAGGGCAGGACTGTTGTTACAGTTTCAAAGAAAGCACCTCCCTTTCTGCCTGGAAGCAGCACTAAGGCATCCCTCCCAGTTCACTCCTCACAGTCTTCACAGAGAAGGTTGAAATCAGAAAGAATGAACAATCCAAATAAAAGAAGCAGCATGGGAACTCCACTTCAGAAAGTGTTTTCTGACAGAGATGGGAGGAGAAGCCACTATGCTGCTCACATACACCCAACACACCCAGGACTGAAGAGGAAATCCCCTCACAGGCAGTCGCATGACTATGGATGGTCTTTGTTCCCTTGGCCACCATCTCTCTTCCCCAGCATGTTTCCATGTCAGTCGACCCACCAGAATTTATCTGGCGGTGCCAGGACCTGCCTGCTCTACTTTGGTCCTATGGGCACTAGCTTGGGCTTCTTTGCCCCCTCTCCTCTCCCATGCCTTCATCTGCAGAGCAGGAGCAGGTGGTGCGGGGCTGGGCTGGACAGGCACACGGGTGTCACATCCCTGGGACCACATGCAGGGAGCTTTTGTGCTGGTGGAGGGTCATTTCAGAGAGACGTCCCCACACAGCCATGAGTTCCCCTCTCACCCCAAGGCTCCCTACTTCGGGATTTCTACTGCAAACCAGTGAGATGTGAGGCTTGGGATGCAAATCAGGAATGGAAATGAGTCATTCCAGGTGGATGAGAGTGAGGGAAAAAGTCTGATGGGAGTAAGGTATGGGACCCTTACAGACCCTAGCCTAGGAAAAGGGAGGAACTGTCAAAAGAGAAAATACCAAACTCCAACCAAATGTTTTCTGGGCATACCTGCACGACATGGAGGAGACAGGCAGGTATGTAAGCAGCAGAGCAACTAATTCACAAGAGAGGGGATGAGCTGTTTATTTCCCAAGCAGGTAGCCAACCTGGTGTCCCAGCACCACTCCAGCAGCAATCACTGGCTGAACACAGAGGGGAGTTGTGTTGCCCTGGGTCTTACAGCAGGTCAGCGTGCATACAGCACAAACTTGGCCAACAGCACGGCCTTCATTCACCTCAGCATGGAAAACAAGGAGGAAATACGGCTTAAAGGGGAAAGCACTATAAAGGTGAGTCCAGCGTCTCTTCTGCTGTTGACCCCCTGGGTAAGCAAGTTGCACAGACTACCTGTGATTCAGTATTCATTTCCAGAACAGGAATGACAGCAGATCATTCTGCTGAGGACACTGTAAGAGGAAAATGCATCTTGTAATCCGAAAGACTCATAACTGCAGTAAAATGATTTGTTCATATGCAAATATTTTCCTATGGAACCTTAGTGCAGCATTTGCAGCTTGTGAACTTACAGAGAAACATTGAGGGATCAGAGGCCCCTTTTTGCTGCTGGCTGCTGTGACAGTCTCTGGAAATGCAGTGAGGCAGAGCAGCACATGGAAGAGAGGAAAAAGTGTCTGTAGCACAGCATGTACAACCAGGCTCTGGAAGTAATTTCCACTGGGTGTCACTGTAACCACAAGTTTAGGAAAATTTAAGTAGTAAGCATTTCTTACATTCACAACAGAAATATCCAGGCTTGTGGAGAACCATGGCCTTGATAGCTTCTGTTTTAGAAGTCAAGCCCTCAAGGGGTTTGCCTGTGGAAAATTAACTCATACTTCTTATACTCCTGTTGCTTGTCCATAGGGTTGTGGCCAACAGCAGGACAATGAAGCACTGTTCTTGAACCTGGCGTATGCTTCTCGTCGCTCTGCAGCCTTTTTAAAAAATGCTGTGAGGCTCAGGGAGGTCTTATACATGCTCTGTCTTTCTGGTCCCTGGGAGAGGGACAGATTCCATGTCTTAGTTATTGCAATTATAATCAGGGCAAAATTCGGTGCATCTACAATTTGCCAACATTCTGAAGAGCTGACTTTTGCAAGCTCTCAGGATCCTGAAAGCTGCTAGAGTGTTGTCTGAGACTGACTAAACCCGCTTAAATTCATGAAGGAGAAAAGCTATGAAACTGTGACCCAAAGTGAGACAGGGCATGGGACAAAGGCATTGGACAAGCAGAGCTGAGGCAAGACGCCTTGCTTTCAGTGCTGGGATTAAATATGGAACCAGGCTGCTGTACTTGTGAAAAACACCACTTTTGCAGGCACTGCACTTGTCCTGCTTTCCCCTCTTGGTGGATCCATTTGTGGCTCCTGCATTCCCACTTGCCTGTGGGAACCAGACATATACAACATAATCCACTAATTTCACCTCCACCAGTACCTGTCTTGAGGGTCCTGCTCAGCTACTGCCAACCATCCACCTTTCTGTTCACAGTCCATTACCCTTCCTCCCACATCTTCTCTCCATCTTTAAAATTGTTGAACATGTCCCAGCACTTCCCTTCCATGCCAAGAGCTAGGCCCAGATCTTGGCAGGAGCCAACTTGGTGTGTGAGGACTAAGTTACCCTGCTGTCTCCAGCCCCTTTTTTCATCACTGGTGTCGTGTGCTCTATTTTCACCCAACAATGCTAGTACCTACACCAAATACCAACACCACCACTAAGATTTTAATATACCACATGCATTCCAATGGGATTAACACTGTCACAGCTGCTTGCTGCACAGCAGATCTCTGAGGGGTTTTGCATGCTGACGCACAAATTTCTGTTCCTCCAGAAATAAGGAGATCTTCAGTGTCAAAACCTCACGTGCCAAGCAAGCTTGGTGCAGTTTTTGTGAGATAAGGTGAGAGGAGAGCTTCGTCTGCACGCAAAGCTGAGATAGCAGTCAATACTTTGAGAGACAGTATACAGAAATTCAGTTCATGGTTCCAGCTAAGCCTTCCTCCTTTTTCAGCCCTGTATGTACCAACATACAGCCCCCTGGAGCAGGCTTGCAGCCCCCTAGCATCGCTGTCTGGCCTGTTCCTGGGACATACAGCCCTGCAGCTAATGCAGCTGTGCTATCCTGCCCTGCTGCCCCCATCACCCGGCAGCTGGAGTGGGAAGCCAATGTTGGGGAGAAATTCAGTGGCTTAAAAGTGGCTGAGGAAGAACAGAAATAGGCCAGTAAAAGGCAGGAGCCATTTCAATGAAATGATGTTACTTGTTTTCATGGTTGGTACTTAAGTAATGGACTGCACACAATGCTGTAAATCTGTACTTGAGTATAAGCATGTGGAAAGTATTTTGGGATAAATTAACTTCATAAATTATGGTTTCTCTGTTTTCACTCAGTCCTCCCTTTTCTTGATGATTTCTACTTCAGTTCTACCACATTGCATGAGCTTTCTGTCTTGCCATACAGGAGACATGACAGCAATGAATCCCAAAGGACTCAAATTCTTCTGCAAAAGAACTTTTGGGCTTCCCAGGTATCATCAAGAAGAGAAAGAAAACTAAGAGTTGTGCTTCAGGAGACACAAATGGCAGTGTGGTGAGCCAATGTGCCAAGCATGTGCCAAGGCCTTTTCAGAGCTGGGACCTGTGCTTTGCTCCTGGGCCAGGGTGAGTGAGGCAGGGAGCTGGATGTGTGTATGGTGCTCCCAGGCAAGACTCCCACACGTGATGTGGAATAAAGCCATGGATTTGAAAGGGTTAGTAGATGCACTTTTCTCATTTAAGATAAGGTGCAGCTCTGAAGCGCTTTGCCTTCAAGCTGCCACAAGGCCTCCAGCACCCATCTTGGTTCTGCATAACCTTTCTGTTCTCCTTGGCAGGGTGTTCATTGTGCACACCTTTGCAGAACTTTTGAGCATTCTGAAGGGCATTGTCCTTATCTGCTTTTGACAAGGAGTCTTTACTGTGGTTTGTTCTCCATCAGAGGTCACAGTCCTCCTTCAAGATCTCCCATCTAGAACTGGTCAGAAAGTAAATTTCTTGTCCCAAAAGAAAATGTCAAGATTTAAATGCTTTTATTTTAAAGGAGGCAAAAAGGGCAATTTTATTCCATTTTACTTAAATGATATTCCAAGGGAGATTTGCTTAGCTTTGATCCTCTCTCTTTGCTCCCTTTTCTCCTTTTTGTCTTTTCTCTTATTTCTTTTTTGCTTCTTCATTAAATAAGGTAAATATCACTATGAATAATATGATGAAATTCTCTGTAAGAAATAACTTTGATTTTGGATACAGAGTATACAGGCATATTTTATGTACTTTTGATGGTAAAACAAATGCAAGTGGTGAAGAATATACTCTTATGTTGAAGTGCTGTCCTCCTGAAAAACAAATTTTAAAAATTTCAAAAAGTTCAAAGTTCGAACCCTTTCTAGCATGCACTTTGAGAATAGAGGCTAGCCTCAGTTTGTGTAGGAGCTGCCTTGCTGTTGAGCTGTGGCAGAATACAAAGGAAGTGTTGAGTCTACCTTGGTTTAATGAAACCACTTTTTCTTCCTGACCAAGATGAAGGTTCAGCCCTTCTCCCATCAGACACAGGGAATAGAAATTAATAGAAATGAGAGGGGAGAGGGGACATGAAGTGTGGGATTTTCCCACTGCAGTCCCAGAGGGGCATATTTTTGTAGCCAGGGTAAGTTACAGACAGAATCTGTCTGAAGACAGGGATAAATTTTTGAGGTTTCCCCTCTCAATAGTTTCACAATTTCCATGCAGAGGGATGTGGTTGGGATATTTTCCTTTGGAGATCTCTGAGTCTTTGAAGTGGCTTCTTAAGTTTAAAGTAAATATAAGGCAGCATGAAAAAGAGGTGAGTTACACTATTTCCTTTAATATGACAAATACTACAGATTCATTTTAATAACTAATTGCAGCATCAATGCTGGTTTTGACCAGTTCTGCCATATAGGGGTTTTGTCTATTAGCTTTCAATACCATGTTATTCTGCACTCTGATGTATATTTCTGATTCTTTTGTAAATGAGCCTCTGGCTTGGCATATGGATAATAACAGTGGGCAGAGAGTCTGCTTCAAGAACCTTTGCTTTTTTGAATGTTACATATGATTTAACACTATACATAGCACAATTATTGCTCCTATCAGGTGGCATTATTTTCACAGCAGTCACTGAATTATCTGTAGTAGCAGAAATCAGGGCCAGTTATTTTTCTCTCAGTTACGCCTGAATTTAATTTAGTTTATTGATCAGGCTCCAGAGCCCTAAATAGCTGTCCTACAAGGAAGAAATGTGTCATGCAAAATTATTACTTTTGGCCTCAAATTTTATGCACCTAAGGTCTAAAACCATCTGGTTTTATCCCAGTACATTTTTCCATTTTCACTTTTCAGCTGAAAGGTCTGAAAAGCCTATTTAAATCCAACAAAACATTTCTACTTTGTGTAGAAACCTTTGCCACTTCTGCTGTCATGGGCACACACAACTTTTCACCAGAGAGCTTGATAACATAAAAATTTTCTCTTAAAACTGAAAGTTTTCATTTTAAGTATCCATCTCTCATGGCTTTAAACTTCAGCTGTCTGCTAGATACAAACTCAGCAGTTCCCTTGGGATATGTTCCATCTAGTCTCTTTTACCCAGGATGCCTAGTACTGGGACTAACCTCTAAAACTACCTGGCAAACTGCATCTTCAGTCCTTTTTCTAATATAGCTATGAGAAAGGATTGAGAAAGGGGCTGGGTTTGTGTTTTTTCTTCACAGTGGCAATCTGTTAAAAGCGTAAGGGCAAAAGCTGAGTAATGCAGAATAAAGGTTTTAGTCATACTTTTTAACTGTTTACTTTGTATATATTGATTTGCTCTCTATTTGCGTCCAGTGCACAAAGAGCATATGGGGCAAAAGAAGACCTGTAATGAATTGAATATGGTAAATTACACTTTATTCAAGTAAGCTGTAATATCTCATTGTAAAATACATCTGAGGTTTCTAGGAATCTTTTCACAAAACCTTAGATAGTTTCTGCTTAGTAAGGTTTGAGAAAAAAAAAAAAAGGAAAAACCCTTAAAAACAATAAAAAATTGTTTAGGCTTATGGAAAAGGGAAATAGACTAATCTTAAAAAAAGTTAGGAAAAAATATTCTACAAAGCCTTGGCACCTTCAGATGACATAAGGGTTTTCAATCTGTTGAAAAGAGAATTCTTCTTAATTGTTTTATACAGATAACAAGTTTTCCCCACCTTCTCTTATGTTGCACACACATTCTTGTCAATACTAGAATATTCTTGTCTCCTTTAAGAGAGAAGAAGAAAGCCGTACAAATTCACTGTTATGTCACTCTATACTGATGACAAAGGGATCTTTAAATGTATGACAGTCAGAAGAATTTGGCAGACTATTTGAAGACAAAAAGAGAAAGAGGTCAGGGTTAATGTAAACACAGAATTTTAGCTTCTAACCACATTTGATCTTATCTTGAAATAAATTATTTAATGTATTATTACATTGAAATGGAAAGAGCTGGAAAAACCTTAAAAGTTATCTGACACAGCATTAAATTTCCAGCATATTTTTGAGTTTGTGTCTTGGAAAAAAAGTGAACAGCTACAATTTCAGCCCTGCATTTCAGAGAGAAGTATTTGTACAGAGGTTTGTTGCTGATGAATGAGAACTACCTCAGAAAAAAGTTTACTGTGTACAAATGCCTTGCATGTGGTAGAATGAGACGAGTATTCTTCAGCAAATACAGCAAAACAAGTTTACATTTGCAGTGGGATATTGATGAGACAGCCAAGGCTGGTTTTGTTATACATTGACTGTGCCAGAATGTCCAGTGAATCTGCATCTTGCACACTCTTCCTCCCTTTCTGGCTGCCCATGACACTTATTTTCATTTTCATATGGTTACTATACATTCAGCATTGTTCAGAGCCTGGTTGTGTGTTAAAAGCAGATACACAGTTGTTGCATAAAAAATTCTCTAGGTTATATTGGACTTATTAACTTCCCTCTGCCAAAGATTGAGGGTCTGTTCTCTTTGCTGCTCTTGCAATGGTAGTCAGTACCTAAATCTTCTGAAAGTGTGAGGTCTCCCATTTTCCAATCTCACACAGAAGGCAGTCAATCACTGACAACTTATCTTTTAACTGATCATTTTTTCTCAGAATTAAATATTGCAGAAGTGCATGGGCCACCTAATATTTCTGGAGGAGAAGGAGCATATATATGTGTGAAAAGGCATGCATATGCCCCCTTTGCACCTTTTCTAATTCACAGAACAGAACACAGAGATCTGGAGCCACTTTACATTGGCTGAACATTGCTGCCCAAATTGGTACCCTGCCATCCAGTTTTACTCACACCCTTTCCATTTGCAGCAGTGTGGGCCTTCTTGTGTGTAGGAGGGTGCAGGAAAGCTTTTGCCACTTTTCTCCACTTTAGCCTTGTTATGAATGCCAGTTCTGCAGGGAGGTGTCAGAGTACCACATAACCATGACTCAGAGAGTCACCGAAGGCTCTGTCAATGTTTCTGGTCATTTTGATCATTAATAGACAGAAATTAAAGCTTGCAGGTTGCTTGACTTAGTTTGCTGAAAATTTAGCCTAGACCTTGCAACTATGTAAGGCCATTAAAACCTTAACAGCAGCAAACATTGAATGAAGCGCATGATCACTGATGACAAAGTTGTTACTTAGACATTTGTCTGCAAATGTGGGTTTAACTATATAATCTTTTGGTTCCCCCTGAATTTTCTTCTGATTGTGACATTTCTGCACTGTATAATCCTAAATATCTTCTGATCTTCTCTTTAAAGCTATATGCTTGCTGTATGCCAAAGTGCATCCGATGTCTTCTCAAGTGAGTAGTTTCTTTGGTATAATTTCTTGACTAAAAAGTGATTTACTGCTAGATGGAAGAACTCTTCTTGGAAGAGGCCACTTCATTAGCACTGGCTTTGTGTTTCGTCTGTGGCATAAAGTAACCTTCAGCTTAGACCCAAAAATATACCAGTTTCAGGTATGGTAGCACACTATCAAGCTCCATGTGTAAGTATGGAGGGATCAATAAGCTGTCTGGGTCTCAGAAGCACACTGTGTCACTATTATCCTGTCTTATGGAATGCGGTTTGCTACCCAAATTATGTCAGCACACAATCCCAGTCTTTACCACTATAGCTGTACTGGTAAAATGTTTTGACCATTGACCCCTCCGTGGAAGGCAGAATTTTAGAGGATCTTTGAGTGTAGCTTTCTGCTGAATGGAGTGTGGGAGAAATACTGGAAGTTAAATTCTAGAAACATCAAGAGAGAAAGAGGCTTTTAGCTGATCTGCTTAATTGTTTTCTGAACATATGAAAAGTCCATTCCCTATTCAATGGACATTCAACCATTAAAAAAAAAAATATTTGTACCCCTATGTCCTTTCTTATTTAAATGCTGTTGCTCAGAGTACGTATACTTAGCTTTCCATCAGCCTTCCAGGAAAATAGAACCAGGATTGTGATTATTGATATTTTGAAAGTGGCAAATGGGGGAAAAAGTCAAAGCAATGCTCTAAGAACTTTTTAGCCTTATAAATAAGAAAGAAGTTTTACTTAAAGATCTGCTTATACTTAGATTATTAGTGATACAAATTGCATGACACAATAGAAGCCAAGAAGCCAACACATGACAAACAGCATGACACAATAGAAGCCAACTTCAGCTTCTGCTTGAGTTTGTCACAGATCACACAATACAGTTTTCAACTTTTTTCCGTATTTTAATTTGAGGCATTAGTGTCACATTCATGATGATTGCTTTGCATTCTGACTGCCTTTCAACTACAGCATTATTTGCAAATTACTTTGTGTAATCAATGCCTGACTCAGCCTGGCTTCTCTTATTAGCCCAGGAAATGTGAAAGTTGGTAAACTGGGCAAAGCGTGCTCTGAGCATGATTAGCAAACACAGTGCAGGGCTTGGGGTTTTTTATTTGAAAACATCAAGAACTGTGGTCAAATCAAAACAGCTGGGTTTTTTTCCATCCATTTGATACTGTTATAAAACATACACTGTGAGACTGTGTTAGGGTATATTTCTCTTGGATTCTCCAAGTAAGCAGTAGTCCACATAAGAAGTCTGCATTGAGTAGGCAGTCTTTTTAACAATACATACTCAGAAAATTGTAATTGTGCAAAGTTTGTCTACACATGTTAGAGTGCATGGAGATATGGTGTTTGATACATAGTGGGGTAAACCCATGAGTTTTTAAAATGTTAATTTGCATGAAGAAAGAGATTTCCTGATGTAGGCTTCATCCACTTTGGCATAAATATATAGATTTTTGCACTGTGTGCTGCTGAGAGCCTGCATTTTAATACCTCAGACAATGAAAAATTTCTTCCTAAATGTAATATGATAGATAAGAAATTCTCATCAGTCAAAGATTTTATCCAATGATTGTCTTACTATTTGATTATTCTAATGTTGCATCTCCTACGACTATACCGCAATTATTTAGGCTGCTCAGGCTTTGATCTGTTCTTGTAATAACCACACCTGTCACTTTTTTCTTTTAAATACCAAACCTCAGAATAACATCACACACTTTTCACCCAAGATGAATGCTTAAGGAAAAATGCAATTGTTGTTGACATTGTGTATTATAAAAAGTAATTATTTCAGTTCCAATTTTTTTTCTGAAAGCACCAAAAATCTTATTTTTTTAACCATGAGTGCTCTAAAAGCCTCACAAACTCCAGTGTTACTTTAACAATTTAAAAGAAATTAAAATTAGGAAGAAAAATATTTTGAAATATTCCTGTTTAAAATTAACTTAATTAAAAAAAATTAATGGAATTAAACATTGGCAAAAAATTCAACTACCTATCAAGATAGAACTGTGTTTATCTTGGTATTTCATGAGCACAACACACAAATAATTTAAAAAATAGAACAACCCATTAATATCTAAAACAAAGTTTTTATCTTGCAATATAATAGTAACACATGCAATTCAGGTAAGGTGTGGATTTGAGGTAATAAATAAAATAAATTCAAAACACTCACTGTCCTTTTTGAGTATTAAATCTGGAAGAATAGTAGTTTCACCTGCCACAATTTGCTTTACCTTCCTTTGCACTTCTTCCCCTAAGTCAGGTATACTCCCACATGCTCCTGTAAACCCCTTCCGGTTGTATAGCCAGTGTCTCCATTTACTGTCTTTCTTTGGGATTAAGGAGACCTCGCCTACTTCAAAGCGGTGTGCAAACCGCATCTGTTAAGGAGTAAGCATGGCAGTGTTGGAGAGGAGAGTGCATGGGTAGTAACCTGTGTGGACAACCCTTGCCTTCCCTGCTTTTCAACCTCATTTATGAAGTTAGCTTGCCTGAAATCACGTTGTGCACACTGGATCTGCTCCATCACATGAAGGCTCTCTGGTGTCTTCCAAGGTAGATTTTACTCCATCTCCCTGCTTACACATCCAGCACAACTGTTGCTAGGTGTGTCAGCGTTCCCTGAAACTAAGAGCAAATGTTTGTGCTGGTGGGTAGAGTTGTGAGTGACAGGCAGTAACTCTGTGGTTATGGGTTAGTAGCAGGGAGGTGACTTCAACTTTCACTGTATCCATGCTAGGGTGGCTGCAAACAGCTTGTGCTGCGCATCCCCTCTGCAATACTGAGTATTTCAGAGCTGCTGCGGGTGGGAAGCAAGGTAAAAGAGTGGGATTGGGCTGGGAATGCAGCACCAAAACTTTTTCCAGTTTGTGGAATCACAGAAGCACAGGATCATTTAGGTTGCAAACGAGTTTTAAGATCATTGAGTCCAACTGTAAACATACATATTTTTATTTCAATATTCTAATTATCCACTGCTTTAACATTGCTAAGACTTTGAGCATACAGTAGCTGCATTGACATGGAGAGTGCCAGAAGGAGCTATTCCTGTTAATCAACACTTTGCACATGTCCACATAGATGTAAAAGAGTGCAAGGCCAAAGAGTGAGCTTGGGATGTAAAACAGGCCATTAACAGAGAAGCACATCTGCTGAAAGGTCATGTCTGTATGAGGTACATTTCAGTTAAGGTGATCAAACAGAAAACTCAAAATCATCCTGCTAACAAAATTTGTATAACCTGTGCCACTGAGAGGAAGTGAAAATGAGCAATGTTGGTGAGCTGATTTAGAGAAAAAGTATTTAAAAAATAATATTTAAATTGATAGATGCTCTTTAAGGAAATTTATTTAATATATTTAATAACTGTTTCATCAGTCACAGAAGTATTTGTTGTATGGTGGATTATTTACTGTTGGATAAATGTCACTTCTAGAAAAACTCTTAAAATGCAATTTCTTGCTTGACAATGTCCCACTAACTCTTTTACTAGTAACTTTGCAGACCATAGCTGCTAAAATATTTTAAAATGCACTTGTAGCAGAATTCCTCACTAGTACCCAGCTTACAACTGGATTCCACACTTCCCAGAAATAAGACACAGGTTATCCTGTGCCTCAGACAGACATCCATATCATGGGATCAACAACACTTGAATTACCATTTCCCACAGAAACAAAACTAAAACCTAGGCTGTGCTTAAATAGATGCAATGTGAGCAATCCCACTGATAATGCTGGAGATAGCTGACAGTGCAGAGTTAATCTCACAGTTTGCTGGGCAGCTGCCTTTTGTGTCTCTGTCACGATCCTTGATCTTCCCACAGCCTGGAATAAGTCTTTCCACCTAACCCCTCTATATATAATTTCTGCCAGGAGTTCTGGGCCTGTCTAATAATGGCCAATTAACCTGACATTTTATATTGGTATGACGAGTGAGTAAACATAACATTGCAATTTCTTTTTCCCCAAAGCAGTTTTCCAAAGCTCCTTTTTAAAAAAAAAAAATGGATTAATGGCATTGAGTAATCCGATATTTCTTTGGCACACTGTTAACTTCCTTTACCCATTTATGTCAATTAAATGCAAGTCATTAGTGCAACTGCTCATTTTGTTCTAATGAGGTATGTATTGATTTATAATGGAGATTTTTTTTTCAGGATTAAGTGCATTTTGGGATAAATGGTTAGAAAGCCTGACAGTACACTAATCTTTGTTTCACTTAGGCAACATATTCACTTTTTCTTCTCCATGGCTGCTACAAATGCCTACAAATATATCATTAGATTGTTAATTACCATCATGATTTGACAGTTGGATCTGCATAGGATCTCCTCAGAGATACTTGAAAGTGAGGGTCAGGATCAGGCCTAATTGTACAGCATTTTGAGATAGCCCAAACAGAGGATTCCTCTGAGGTTGCTCTTGGTGCATTTCAAACAGCTTGATGTGAGAAATTCACTTGCAACCCAGAGGTCTAATCCACGTGGAGAGGAATGTGCTCCTTTAACTTTATGGTGTGTTGCTGGTCTGTGTGCACAGATCATGATGCTGCATTGCATAAAAAGCCCTAAATATGGGAAAGCAGTTCTGTGTTGGCACAAGCACTTATCTCAGAACCTGGGGGTGAAGGGAAGCCAGGGAAGTCTTGGAATGCCTGCACACGCAGACAGTGTCATTCTGTCTTGTTTCTCAATGAGTCCATTTTCAAGGCAGAGCCAAGAGCTACAATTTTCATTTAGCAGGTCACAGTTGCTTTCCAGAATAATTTTCGGGTCTATAGAAGAGGCTTGAAGGTTTTATTTGAGAACACATGACATGCTTGGGATGTATTTCAAAAATACCTTCCAAGAGCCAAAGCCACTAAAAACATTTGCAACAACCTGTAGCAAAATGTAGGTATGTAACCGAGAAGAGTTTGAAGCTAAACTCCCATCTCAGTTAACTTGGGTCACAGGCTTTATAGCTGATTAGGTACAAGGAATGCAGTCTGCTGGACATTGACATTAAGGAAAATCACAGTCTTAAAAGAGATGGAGTTGATATTATCACATCCTTGGTGTGTCCTAGGAAACTGGCACCTAAAGAGAGCCAGGATATGAGATCCCTGCCAGGACCTCCACCCTAATGTAACAGGTGAAACTCTGACTCAGGAAACATCTGCAGGCTGAGCAGCACAGTCAGTCTCCTCTCTATCATAGAAACACTTCCCATGAGAAACAGCCCTCCTCCCTAACTCCAACTACTCCCTGGCCCAGTAGCTCTAGTGTGTCTAGCAGCCTGCAAGACACAGGTGCTTCCCATCAGACCAAACAAATCCCAGCTTTGGTGAAAAAACCCAGGCTTGCCTCCATCATAGTACACAGAGGGGACCCATTACTCCAGAGCTCTGGAGAAATTCCTCCTCTCCAGTCAGCAAGGTAATTAATTTTAACTAAGAATCCCACTCCTACAATTACATAATACCCAAATACATTTCAGAGGTGAAATTACTGTCAGCAATCAGTAATTGGTTTTTTCCATTTTGCATGAAAAGGAAGAGGAGGCACAAACTTAAATTTTGAGCCCAGCACATCTTTGCTACTATCTCTTTGTACAGGGAGCCTGCTACAAATGGTCTCTGGAATTAACTTTTTTCTTGAGGATCTGCACAGAGAGCAAAGTTTCTCTGAACCTGAGGAACATTATATCCTCTGAAACTGAAAAGAAAGATAGGAAAAGTGTGGTGGTGTTAAGGCTAAGGCTAATCCTACATGTCATTGAATTTCCATCTCTGTGCAATTTCTGGAAGCAAAACTTGCTCTTCTGCTAACGAAGGACTGACTTTTCCTAGGCTCCACCTTAAGCCTCTAATGGTCAGTTTCACTTCACACTTTACATGCAGCGCTATTATCTCCTGCTCCGGTGTTCAAGCTCTTCCAAGTGTAGGTGTGTTTCAACCACAGGTGTTAAGAACAGTTGTGGTTCATTACTAAGAAGGCATTTTAGAGCCAGGACTTCAATCTGGAGGCAGCTACATATCAACGGGAAAATTGTACTAACCTCTGCATGCAGAAGTATGAGTCATGAGAGATGTAGGTGACATCAGTCCTACAGAACATTGGCTTAAAAATACACATATGAAAAAAAATTGAAAAGGTTTTCTTTTTAACTTTCAAAGCCACAAAAATTTGTACATCCCTTTTTAAAATTTTTTTCTTTCAAAATGACCACACTTAACAATTTTCCTGTGAAGAGGTAAAATACTTGCAGTTTTCTAAACACAAGTATTATTCATCTCTTAACTGTGCTCTTACTGAGAATGTGTTTTTTCTCTGTGATAAAGCATAGATAGAATTAATTGGCAATCACTCTCATTTCCATTTTTGTCTGAGCAGAGCTTGACAAATAGCTCTGAAATTTAATCATGGTTGGTTACCTTCACAGCATTTAAACAAATCAGCTTCATCCTTTCCCCACAGCCAGAAAAAGAGAGAGCAAAACAAGCAAAGCCACCTAAGGCTTTCTTCCCCTCCAGAGTGGTGTGTAATCCCAGAATACTTAAGACACTATAACCACAGTAAACCACTGGGCTTTTAAGAGAGGACTGCTTTAATGTCTTTAATAGAAAAGTATTATGTATATACTCAGAGGTTTTTTAGTAATGCTTTTCAATTGATACTATACTATACTATGATTATAATCTATGATTATACAACTGTTATCATAGAATGTACCTCACAGTATGGCAGATTTAATGCCTAGTATTACAAACTTATTGGCATTTAACTTATACAGAATCTCAAGCAGGCCAAAAGCATTATTTTAAGCTCTTTTTGAGCTTAATAATTGAGCCAATATTCAACGAGTGCCAGATAGTATGTGTGTCTGACTGAATAGGCTATCCACTCTGACGCTGACACACATACCCAACAAGCCAAATTTCACTCCTAAGAAATCACTAGAAGCAGGTAGCTATTTATAAATTTTGAATTCCAGAAAGAGCTTTTATGATCATTTAGTCCAAACTTTCATGCAGCATAAGATGTCGAATATAAATAATTTTTACGTCATGTGTTGATTAATTTTTGAACTATATTAAATCTTTAGAAAGATACATAAGGTATTTCTCCAAAAGGGATTAACAACAACAAAAGAGACATGTTTCTTTGCAGATGTTGATATTATAACCAGATATTTCAGCATTTAAGTGCTAAATTCACAGTAGCAGTTTTAACTCTCTTCTTTTCAACTTTTTTACACTGTATGTTCCTGGACAATGTAAAAAATTTCTAGACATAATTCAAGGGGTAAAAAATGTATATATTTTATCTTTCTCCCCCCTTTGGACTCCCCCCCAAAGAAAAAAGAAAGGCCGGGAGGAAGAGGAGGGGAAAGTACAACCATAATTGCTAATTTCCTGTGGGTTTGCAGTCCAAAATATGTGATAATGTGGAAAATATTTGAAGCCATAAAATGGGCCCAGCTTCATAATAATTCAAATGTAGATGCTTTATACAACATTCTATTTAACATAAGGATTTCTTCAACTATACATACATACAAAATTGTGTCTGTATCATGAGAGTGATATCTTAAAGTCAAGTCAGTGCCAGTGAAAGCAATTACACTGACTGCCCTGGAAGTCAACAGCCTAAATCTACCTGGAAGCCTGGTGTAGTTTGGACTGAGACCATGAGAAGCACATCATCAAAGGAATTCAAACCTGAGATCTGATGTGCGACAGGCTACTGCCAGAAACACAAGAAGCTAAAATACTGTCCAAATAAGTAACTGGAGACCTACTTTTTCTTCCTTCCTGCAATTTCCCTCTCTTTCCTTTCTGGAAGCATGTGGCAAACAGTGGCTGTGTCTTTGAAGAAGGTTACATTTATGTTTTTCCTTGGCTTCTATGCCTTTTTAAGTACAGGACCCTTTTTGAGCACAGGTCTAGCCTCTCTCTACTCTCAGAAGCCTTAATAGAATGTGCTGTATCATACATATTTCTTTCATTCTCCCTTAGCTATACAAGCCAGTAGCCTCCTGGGGTATAAATCCTGATGCTCTACAAAGAGAGTCTGCATGTGTCAACCATGACAGCAAACATCCACAGCATCCAGCTTTGCTTTTTTCTTCCTAAAAGTGTTACTCAATAGGAGAAAATTCCCTGCATAGGTTCCACCTTTTTGTCATTAAACCTGATGACTCCAGCTCCTCCAATGGGGAGTTTTTTATCCACTTGTATTTAGGTCTCTGAAGTCCAAAGGCCAGGATGCCATGGGGGGGTTTACACCCTTTCTGTCACAGTCTGAGGAATTG
The DNA here is from genome assembly GCA_013397565.1 of Ptilonorhynchus violaceus. Taxonomy (NCBI): domain Eukaryota; kingdom Metazoa; phylum Chordata; class Aves; order Passeriformes; family Ptilonorhynchidae; genus Ptilonorhynchus; species Ptilonorhynchus violaceus. Next base: position 86,838 of record VZRJ01013251.1, on the reverse strand, counting down.
GTTCTTCCCATATTTTCTCTTCATGGCACACAGCACCTGGAGTAGCAGACTTGACACACCACTGGCCTAGGCAGAATGGATTTAGCAATATCAAAGTATCTCCCCTTTGGTGCTTTGTGACAATGTAATGATGCTTCCTTCTCTTTAGAAGGTGCACAGTTTCAGCCTATAACTGATGAATGGATGTTTCCCAGAGAGGCTGGCTCAGAGGAGGCAGCTCACATCTTGACACACACCTGTACTATGGAAGAAGCCTCACCAGAGCATCTGTATGTGAAACACATCTTCCCTCAAAACATGAAGCTGGGAGATGCACACAGAAAGTTGAAAAACATGGCTTTTGAAAGTTGGTGTGCTTTCAAGGGCAGATGGAAAGCTGTTCATGGTTCATGGAAGCAGAAGATTTACCACAAGCAGAGAGTCTGCATGTGACATGAGATGAAAGTAGCTGTTGGCTGAGAGGCTGCTGTGGTAAATAGCTTTTGCTTCTGCCTTTATTTTCACTCTTTCTTAGGCCTCCATTGAAAGATAGCAGAGTAGATGGACCCTCAGTCCGATCTATTCCAGGCTCTCCTGCACTCCTCCTCTCATGGAATTGAAAATCAGAGTAGGTAAGATGTAGGAAAGAAAGATGGAAGATTACATCAAAGAAGAGACAAATCCAAACTAGACACACATACTTTAAAAACTGAAACAATGTAGTGTCCCTCTTTTCCTCACCAAACTGTTTCAGCTTCCAATATTAATTCTGCCTTCAATATCCATGTGGCGTCTCTTTTGCCCAGTAAAGTTAGCTGTCTCTGGATACTTTCAGCTATATACTGGTATCTAGATATATGCATGTTTGTAAGTAAGAAAGGCACAGTCCAGTCCTGTGGAGGACCCCGACTCCCAGCAGACAAGCAATTGCAGAGTGTGTTGGTTTCCATGAAAGCACACACAGCTTCCCTTTGATGTATCTTACACATTTTGCAAGGAAAAAACATATTATAATGATAATAATAATGACATGTTTCATAGAGCAGGAAGAAAAATAAATATATTAATATAATAAGTTACAACTGAACTTAAGACTGGGCAAATACCGATACCTAGGGAAGCAAAGCTTTCATAGGAGGCCATGATGGGGAGACAAATATGGAAATATATGAAAAAACAGAGGCTAAGGTACATATTTTTTCTTTACTTCTTTCTGAGTTCTGTTGAATCTGTCTGCTTCCTTCTATTGCCTGAACAGAAGAGTGTCTTGACATCTTTTGGACAACTTGATCCAGTCAGTCCTACAATCTCACCCACCCAACAGCCTAACTTCAGACAGGCTGTATCTTAACAAAGGACAGATGACCTAGTCCTCCAAGGTCTGTTCCCCATTTTTTACTTCTAACGAACATATGAAAAAGAGATGCACAAAGAGAACAGAGATCACTGACTGGTGATTGAACTCACCATTATGCAAATGTCTGCAGATATCTGTCTTTGCAGCAGTACTGGTTTTGCTCTATAAAGGCCAACTTAGATGTGTCTGACCAGCCAAACTGATGCCTATGAGAGAACCAGGTCCCCATTTTTCCTTTTAATGGCATATCTTATAATTTGGCACCCAGGACTGGTGCTGCTGGGATGGCTAACAAAGCGTCTGCATGTTACAACACTGTGTTGACAGGCTCCCCGGGCTGGAAAACTGTAAGCATCCTGAAATCCTTTCCCTGCAGGTTATTTGTTCCCCTGATGACCACCCTCTCCCTGCTTCCCAGCCTTCCCTGCCCACCAGGGGACAGGTCTCACTGAACTAAGGACAGTTCTCATCCCCTCAGCTGCAGCTTAAAACAGTGACATGATCCTTCACGTGGTCACTACATGAGATTTTGTGAAAGGACCTTTTTTCTTGAGGGACATTTATGGCTGCCTCAAACAGAAGCACCAGGGTATTTCACCATCGTGAACATTTAAAACAGCTTTACAGCTTCTGTATATGCTCTTAGAAGTGAATCAAAGGGAAAGAGACCTTTTCTTTCTACTTCATCCTGCATCCTGAAGTAACTCTCTCTGTAGGTTGTTTAGCCAGCAACCTTCCCCTACCCCTCCCCACTTCACCACTATTTGTCTAAATGCTATCACCTCTTCGTGGAATTACTTCTACCATCACTAATTCAAGCTTCAAGGACAATGTTCTTATAATTGGACACCAGCCAAAACAACAAATGTTTCTAAACCTCTCAACTGTGTACCTATTGCCAGTTTTACTGTTGCTTAACCTCGAGGAATTCAGCCTTGTTTTGACACAGTTCATTGTTTTGAGCCAGACTTACTTCTAGCTCCCTTTTATCATTTAAGGGAAGGTTCTGCCTGCTCTGTAGACCATAATTATAATGGATGAATATATCTGATTTCCTCACTTGCATGCACATTTGCACCATCATCAACCAAATTTTATGGTCTCCAAAATTAAAGTGGGCTAAGTCTTTGCATTTGACACACTGTAAGGAATCTTGACTCAGAATTAAAACCAGTTGAGGGAGTAGGCATTTACAATAGAAGGATTGGGAGTGCTGTGACCAATGAAATCAGTAGGAGTCCTTCTTCTTGACATTAAAGAATGTTAGATTGGGCAATGGGTAGAAGCAAGCATTTTTGCTTGAAAACCTGTGTCTCTCATCAGGATGAACAGTGTGAGGTACATGCTCAGAATGACAATGAAATCATGCTTAGATCTGCCAATTCCCACTCAGAGGGAGCTTCCATTTTGTGTGAGAGCTTTAAATTCCACTGCTTTTAGAATAAATGGGCAGTGGAAGACAAGATATTAATATCCCCATGAAAACACATTGAACTGTTTGTCCAACTCAGAAAGCAAAGGAAACTGCACACACAAATCCTTTCAAGGCTGGTTTTTTTCAAGCCATGATGTGTTGGCACAACATGAAATCAGAGCAATTTCCCTGACAAATGTTGATAATGACCTCTAAATATTTCTTCCCAAACTCAGTGGGGCAGAGACAACCCAGTGCACCACACCTTCAGGTCAGCTCTTCCTCATGCACACCCAGTGTGAGATAAAACCTTTACTTCAATGCATCCCATGAAAAATCTCCTTGGACAAACTGACAGTGATATTAGTATGATCAAAACCTGGGTGAAGCTCACAGAGAAATAATGCTCAGACACAGAAGTTTTCTGTCCCTCAAGGACAGCATGCCCTCAACATCAAGGAGTTCCCCAGTAACGTATGGCAGCAGTCCCATGTCCTTGCTCCTCTTCAAGGCCTTGGCTTCAGTGCAAAACTTTGTGCTCTGCCAGCTGTTTGTGCTTACAGACCTGTGACTGTACACAGAGGGATCTGCACAAGCATATCCATGATTTAGCTGTTGGGCTTTCTTGGCATGATGGAAAAGTGATACGTGTTTTCCTGATCACCTAGGAGAAACACTTACTACACCTGGCACTGTCTCAGTGTTATGGTAACCATCTCTGTGGCATTTAAATGGCTTCTAAGATTAAAATCTTCCTCACTTCGGAGCCCCTAGAACAACATGTTCTTTTTCCTTGTACTTTCTCTCACTGTGCACTTTATTTCAGGCAGTATAGCTCAGTGGAACAGGTCAGGTCACAAAAGTATAGAGCAGCAGTTGATTTTTCTTTTAAAAAATGGGGCAAATTACTTTTCTTTGGATGAGCAAAAGACACGTCCCCAAAACATGAGACTTCCCCACTTCCAATATTCTACTGAAATACATTATAGTATTTCAGGGAGCTGATAGTACATCTAAGCAGACTAATCATCTGAGAAGAACTCCTAACCACAAGAAAATCTTGCACATGGTTTCTATGAAATGGCACCATGGAGAGTCATGATTAGTGACAGACTTAGGGGCAGGGAGAAGTTGGGGAGGAGGGAATGTGAGGTAAGATGGGAAAAAACAGCTTTACACATTTTTTCTAAAGTAAACTGACTGTGGTTCTAATTTAATTAGCTGATACGGGGTTAATTAAAGTTTTAATTAGCAAAACTCTCATACTAATTATAATTCATATTACCATGGAAGGCTGTTAATTGGTGTAATTAACAGTTTTATTAATGTCCATGAATGCTATGGAAAATTGTTTCCATGACTAATGGGAGTATCCTCTCCTTGAAACTGCTAATCCATTATCTTCTGACTCCCTTTCTCACTGCCATGCCAAATTGTCCAAATTGTCCAAATTTGCTTGTTTACTTCACATCTTGCAGGCTGGGTTCCCTGCCAGTGATGGGAGATCCAAGACCCTGCACAGGGGACTCTCCAGCTGGACACAGCAGGGGCATGAAGAGGTGGTCAGCAAGCAGTGACTTTGCCAGCACAATTGAAGGGCAGGCCTAGTCCCGCCCTCACAGCAAGGCAAAACACCATCACATTTTTTTCCTCCAGCTAAGACTCAGTTGTCCTATAAACTCCTGGAGACTTTTTTTCCACAGCTGTAGTTGGATGTTGACCCACAATCTGCTTTCAAAATCATCTGTGTAAGGCTGACTTTAACTCAGGCAGTTGCACTCCCAAGGGTTTGCAATGATTTGGACATTTCAGATTTGCTAAGACCCACAATGCCGGGAACATGCTTCCCCCTTGCCGTATTTAGTTCACTCCTTTAATAAAAGTGAAAGAATGTAGAAATATAAATAGCACTATCCCCCTAGGGAGTGCTAGTGCATGCAAAATGTGTTTCTCAAACCAAATATTTAATTGATGATGTCTGTAGAAATTAAATAAAATACCCCCAAACACACATAAAATATCACAAAATACAAAATGCAAACATACGGAATGATTATTTTCTAAATACTGGTTTCAAATTCCAACAGAATTGAAGCCCTTACTGTCTTCCTTAGGATAAGTGTGAATACTAGAGGATGAAATAAGTGTATCTACAAACCTTTATGTTTTTTCCCTTTTTTTTAGTACAGTCCTGATGATTTGAACCAGCCAACAAACAGAAAAGTGGAGGTTTTAATCTTTTTCTGGTTTAATCCTTGATTCTGAGTATTATTTCAATTCTTGCTACCAACAAACATTTGCACACTTACTTCTTCATAAATTTTTTATTTAGAAGTCTGAGTCAAGCTCTAAATGGAGACTGCTGCAGTTCTGTATTCTTCTGCCTCGCAAATGAGTACCTTTGAGTTGAAGACAAAATAAGGAAAAACACAGCCAGAAAGCATTCCAGTCTTCTGATTGGTAGAGGAAACTTTGGTCCAGAAATCTTGGAAGATGAACCGGGTTAAAATCTGCAACTTGACTGTAAATCCCACAAAAGGAAGAAGGAATCAAATAGCAGGCATATTGGTCATGGAAAATAAATCATAAGATGATCATTCTGCCAAAGGGTATCCGTGCAAAAACCCCAAACATAGGAGTGACACTAAATTTTAACAACAGTAAGGTATCAGTGGGCAAGAAAATAATCAGCTAAATGGCTTTCTTTTGGGATTACTGAGTATTAACTGGAATGCAGTTTCTCATGGAGTTTCCTGTAAAAATACATTTTGTTGCCTACATGTTTTCTCTTTCCATTATTCCATTGCATTTGCTGTGAATAGTCTGGAGTATGTCAGCCTTTCCACTATAAAAGCTTTCCTCTCCAAAATATATTCTTGGTACCTAAGTGTGTACCAAGGTACCTAAGCTCCAGCCTAAGTATTGCCAGCAGATTTGCAAGCTATGGCTGGGGATTTGTGTAGACAGTGAATTAAAAAAAAAATACTGTGACTGTTTTCTCTGTTTAGCAAAAATAACTGAGAAATTTACAGAACAGATGCCCTGCTAGTGTAAATCAGCAGATCTCTTCTAGTCATAACCAGGAGGAGGCCTGACCCTGTATTACTTAGGTTTTGTTGAATTGTATTATCAAAACTCCTGTTATGCACGTAACTTACTACAGCTCCTACAATTAACTTGACTTGTTCAGAAGAATGTGCCCAGGTTGGGTGGGTTATAATTCCATAGAAGCTATGTTTTAATAGGAAAAAATTCAGTCATCAGCTTTAGTAATCTTTTAAATTAGAACACATTTGTTTTCTATGAAATCTTAGAGAAACAACTATTTTTTACTGAAATAGAACTGAATTCTCCCTGAAGTGACCATTTCACATTAAAAGTTAATGTGCCTCAGAAATAACAGCTTGGATTCCTCCTCACAGAGTTTTCGTACTCTTCTTGTAATGGGATGCTAGAGCCTAGAAAGTTAGAAAGATTGACAGAGTATGAACAGAAACAAACAAAAAAGTAAATGAAATAAACGAAGGGCCTCTTCAAAAAGAATTATGCTAAACTCAAAGAGTTTTCAATATAATTCATATTAAAATTCTCATTTGTCAATCAAGACACCTTCTAGACTCCTAAGCATTTCGGTTTGTTTTTTCATCTGATAAATAGCTTAAAAGCAAGTTTAATCATTTTATATTGGACATACCACTGAGATAGCCATGCAGTGACAGTAAACACAGTCCTCTTTGTGCATACTCCAACTAGCATCTGGGATTCATCTGGAGTCTCTTAGGTTTGCATCAGGAGGTAACAGTGGTCCCTCCGTATGACTGGTTTGGTCAGCATTTTGTTTTCATTTAAGCTTTACATGTCAACATCTGTAATTTCTTTAATCAGCAGCAGAAGAATTCAATTACTATTTCATAAATGAACATTGACAAATAATTTTCTCTTGGGCACAGCAAGAAAAAAGGGGAAGCAAAGTCTGATGCATCTCCTTGTTTGCAGAACAATGCAGCACAGGCTTGCAGAGGTTTGTATAAATCATGTGGAAGGAGTTTGTGTACTGTGCTTCAGAGTCAGGGACAGCAACAGCCTCGCCACATGGCAGTGGTGACTAACAGGACAGATTACAGCCTTAGGGCTGAAAAGCCCTCCACATATGCTTTGCAACTGTCCCAGGTTGTGATCATTACTCTCTGCTTCTGGGTGAGTGGATGGGCTATAAACTAAACAGAAGGGCCATTCAATCATCACACATGTGTGCTGCAGGGTAGATTAAAGTCACAAGACCCACTATTCACACAGTGGGAATCCCTACTTACTTTGATGCACAAAATCGAGAACATACCTGAATGCAGTACGGAATTCTCAGGGAGAATGCTTCCCTTCTTCAGTATCTGGATGTTTCTTCAAAAGGGAAGCTGCTTTGGCTTTAGACTACCAAACCTACTTTGAGGCTTTCTTATTTCTTAATTAATGCTGCTTTTCAAAGAGGAATAAAGGCTCAATGCAAATTAATTTCTGACTTACTCTCTGAAACCAAGCAAGTCCAAATGCCTCACAGTACACAGATCTTCACAGAGCACCAAGAACAGGGAAAGAAAGAAGTAGGGCTAGATTTTGTGTGAGGTTCCCTGATGTCATTTTTAGCTTCACAACACCAATATTCACAAGACAATACCCTCTATTAGCTTGAAGCAGAAGCTCATTTTGAGGCCTTTGGACTTGTTTGGTTTCAGAGAAACATACAGATACTGAAGAAGGGAAACATTCTCCCTGAGAATTTTGTACTGCATTCAGGTATGTTCTCGATTTTGTGCACCAGCATTAGTAGGGATTCCCAATGCGTGCCACAGGGCCTTTGGAGCTCAGCCTTCGGTCCCTTGAATTCGGCCCCTTGAATTTCTTGGTTCTTTTTCATTTATTTCATTTTTTCTTTCTGAAAGATCAGGAAGTAGGGCATAGAAAAAGTGAGGCTGCAACTGAAGCTCAAAGTGACTCTTGCTGCTGCTTCAGACATCACAATCCTTGGCAGAGGCTGCAGGTATCTGCAGATTGAGAGTTTCTTCCTCTCCTATTGCTAGGCAGTGCTGGGGGCATTATATACACCAGTGCTGATCCTCCCAGACAGGACAGACTCAGGGTCAGTGCGGGAGTTTCCTGAGTTGTCCTAGCCCATATTGGTTCTGGAAAGTGCCACGGGGCCTTTGGAGGTCAGGAGTCGTGTCCATCATTCTTTCTCTCACTGAGAGTATGCTGAAAAGTATAAAAGATGTGAAGAAAAAAAAAGGAAGAACAAATAGAAATAGAAGAGAAAATTAAAACATGGAATTGAATAGTATTAAATTTAAATAAATTAAATTAAAATGGGACCCTTGTTCATCTTTTTATTCCAAGGGAAAAGCACTTCAGAGACAGAATCACTATGCCAGTTCTGCATTGATACCTCAGTATCAGAGTGGTGCTGTACAGTTATACCATTCCCTGTATTTTTGACAACACTTCAATCCAGCTATCATTCCAGGAATGAAAATATGCATTTTTGTTATTAGCGAAGCAAAAGCTCATAAGGCTGGTAAAATTTCAATTATCTGTGTAATTCTCTGCCAATTCAGAAGTTTTGGGGAGTAACTTAAATGTTTCTACTACCAGTTTGAATCAACTGTATGTTCAACCCTTGGCATATGACGGGGCAGTATAGCAAGTTTTCATTATTATCAGTATCAGATGCTCCTTCTGCTAAAATAATTCTAAGGGAGAAATTGCAATACTACAGAATAGTTTCTTTTGTATTCTGGTTTTTATTACTTGCTTTGAAAAACTGAACATATAAGGAAATGGGCTATAAAAATCTGCAATTTTTTTTTTTTGAGATTTAAATTATATTCCTCACTTGAAGCAAATGAAGAAATAACTTTCTTTAGAGATAAGACATGTCCCCACTCCACCATGCTGTTTGCTGGTGCTTTGGCAGGTAGGTTAAATCACTACTCCAAAGCTTGAAGGAATTTTCTTCTCCTTTGGACTATGGGGGGTTTGTGGGCAAATGGGGATGGGGAGGGAATATTTGTCATTTAGCATTGCCAGAAAAGTTCTTCCAATCTGAAATTTCTAGAGGGCAGGTTGGACCCTTTAGAGATGTCATCTTCACTGGTCATGGCCAAACCTCCCTTGTAAGGAGTCAAGTGGGGGCAGGGAGCATAGCAACACAGTGAAATGAAAAAAAAAAAGCAGACTTTTTTAGAAAATGAGGATATTAAAAAAGGCATGAGGGTGTTCTGTCTTTTCTACCATCATAGTATTCTCCCCTTCAGGAAAGGACACAATGTTTTCTTTCCATACTTTTTGCATCTGACTGTCTTTATAATACAGCGGGCAAATTCCAGCTCCATGAGTAGCCATCAGCACAATGAAAGACAATGGCATATGATTTCTATTATTATAGCAGATCTTGTAAAGAATTTAGGTCTTAAAGAATTGAAGGTCATTAGAGCTGCAGTATTCCTTAATGAGCTCACAGATTAAGAAGGAATTAAAACTGAAAATAAGTAATTTTAAGATGACTTTCATGCATGGTACCTACAAGCTGGTAAGAAGGAATATTTATAAACAAGCATTTTCTTAACAGAACAATTGGCTATTTTCTTTGCTATTAATCCTGAAACTCAGTAGGACAGCGTTAAAATCAAGTGCTTGGTCTGGCAACACATCTTTTCTACAGCTTAAAAGGAGCTGACTGCATCTGGGCTGGTGGAGTTTTGTGTGTATAAAGTAGTGATGGGGAAGCAGAAGATTAGATGACAAAAGAGATTTAATCATATTTTGTCACAGGTTTTTTGGATGGTTTTTCAAGAGACACAGAGTTATAACTCAGGAGAGCTAGCTTCCACAATAGTCACACACTAAATTGTACAGGAATGGAAGGTACTTTCGCCAAAATCACAACAAAATTTCCAGAACTAAAAGTTGAATGCATTCTTTTGCTGGAAAGCTCAAATTTCAAGAGATAAAAAAAAGTTCCAGTTTTTCTGGATAAGAACTGCAAACAGAAAAATCTTAAGAAAAATCTAAACATTGCAAATTTAAATAATACTGGATTTTCAAAATCATACATTCAAACAGAAAGATTTTAAAAACCCTCATTATTCTTTCTTGGTGGACTGTTGGGTTTTTTCCCAAGTTTTATTGACTTTTTTCAAGATTTTAGTTCTTAGAAGAATGTACAGGTAATTCAGCCTTGACAGGATTAGGATCAAGGCTGTCTTTGCCCCATTTGTCTCCAGCCAGGAGCAATGTATTTTATTATGGGACCCTGTCGGTGTTTAGTGTTATTAGCCATGAGAAGCATTGCTTGTGTCTGCTCTGCAGATTGCTTGGTTTAAAAGAGGATGATGTAATGCAGCACAGTAACAAACAGCTACTTTCCCTGCAGTAATTTTACACCTTCCCTGTGAGAGGACTACTTTCTAAGAGGTAATCTGTCCTCATCATCACCAGCACTGGTTTGTGCCTTTTATTTAAATTGCCTTGATGTTCCACTGGAAAAGTTGGTTCAATTGCAGGACCAGGACCAGAGCAGTCAACTTCCTAAGTGACATCTCAGCTAATCAGGAAATGGAGCCAGTTCAACATCTGGCTTTTATTTGAGAGTAGCTTTGCATCTGAATGGTGAGCTCAGAGAGTGGAGACAGCAGCAGGACTTTGATCTGCCACTGCTTAATTTTGCTTGGATTACTGAGGTCACCATTAATGTCAGGAGGAATAGAACAACAGCCTTAGACTACGGACTTCCTCACTGAAATTCCTCTATCTTTACTGGACTTGCTGGCCACTAAACCATGGTAATGATGTATTTCTGTGGCTGATATGAAGATACCCAAAGTTTCCCTAAGAGATGATTATATAGTTAAATGGCTAAAATTAAGATTTTTTTTTTTAAGGAGCTACACTATCTTCTTCCATGAGGTTTCTGTAGGCAGAGAGGTGTGGAGGATGCTGGAACGCCTGTCAGCGGGTGTGCGATCTGGCTTGTTTCTCACTCTGGTGCAGGTCTTCTTGATCCTGATGAATACAAGTAAACCTCTCTCAAAATGGAGCGAATGAATGGTGCTTTGGGGGCAGTCCTTTAGCTGGAATAAACTGGCTACTTTCAGCACTAGCAAGCCATGATATCTGTGCTTAATATCTGTCGGTGCTGAATATAGACAGCAAGAATGGTTTTCCCATAAGCACCTTAAGCACTTTGGTGCACTGCATTTTTTCTAGCATTTATATAATCTAATTATCTACTGCTGCTCAATTACATTTAGAGACTCTTGTCTTGTCTTAGAAAATTTAACTCTAGAGGGCTGTTTTTTCTTCGCCGAGTAGAAAGCAAACTGATAACCTGATTCTTCTTATTGTTACACTAGTTTAGCTATTTTTATTTACTTATATTTTTCTGAAACATGTATATGTAGAAAGTCTGAAAGTTATCAGCTAGTCACAAAAGAAATGTTTGATCAAAATATAAACATGTATGCAACACGCTTCTTTAATCACTCACCCAAGAGGTTCTGATTTAAAAATGGGTGAGAAATGCCTATCTCAGGGCAAAGTGACAGACAAGAACGGTTGAGGATGTTGGCAGTACTGATCACAGAATTATAGACTCATTTAGTCTGGAAAAGACACTTTAGATCATCCAGTCCAACAATAAATGGGATGTGGCCCAGACCTCTCAGCACAATCTCTGGCCATAGAGGAACATTTCCTGGACTGGGAGGAAGAGAAGGAGGCAATGGGCAGCCTTAAAAGGTCTTTGGACCACAATAAGTCGTAGTCTGATGGTGTCATAGGGCCTGGTAACTGAGCAGGACCATTGACTTCCACTGGTCAACAGCATACAGCAGAGCAGAGCAAAGGCAAGCATAAGCAGTCCCTTGGTTTCAGGAACTATCAGCAGCCTTCGTGGGGAAACTTTCTTGAGTGGGCTGAAGGAGGGTGGACCCTTGCTTCCCTTTTTAGGCAGTGCTTCTGGGTGCAGATGGAACCAGAGCCATCCTTTTTATACTGGGATGCAATGCAATGCCAGCTGTTATCAAAAACAAACACTGAAAGGTTAGGAAATTAATAGGTAAAGCATTACAAATCTTAACAGACACTTCATAAAAGCAGTTTGCTTTTATTAATTAGTTAAGAAGCACAGGTTTCATCACAGCACACATGGAACAATGGAAAGCAAGAAAGAATAGCTCATGAGATTATTTAAGTAAAGTAGAAAAAGGTTTCGGTGAAAATAATATATTATTTTTTAGTTTATTATTTAATTTTATTTAGGGGTTTAACAAAGACATCTAACCCAGTGCTCAAGGCACTTTTGCTCAATATTAAGGAGAAAAAGAAATAAACACAGCTGTCTTCCTTAAAACTAATATAAACCCATTATCAGTGCCCTGTTTTAGCATCAGCTTAAAGTTGAGCATCAGCTTGAGTGCTTTTCTGGGTCAATGACAGAATTAGAGTGCTGATTTTCTTGAACAATGCTTATCTATCTATTTTAAAACTATTTTGCAGTCACAGTCCTCATATATCTTTTAAAAAATATACTTGTTCATTACCATATCAGGCCTCAGAGAAGAATTTCACAGTATATATAGCCTTTGGAATTGTTTTCATCTATTTCATTGATTTATGAATTTTTTGCCCACAAAGGGGATAATAAACATCCAGTAGCTTTCTTCAACTTGCAACACGCACATGTTTGTGAGTACACATCATCCAGGAAAAACTTGTTCAGTCACTTGCACTGAATCAAGAAACAGAACTAAATTTAACAAAACAAAATGGAGTGGAGAGCAAAGACAGGTTGAGGCTTTCACTGGCAGGAAAACTGAAGAGGACTTTGGAACAGTTTCAGAAACTTTCCATTAAGAAACAACAGCAAGTACAGAAAGATTGTTCACCAACAGCTTTGAAAAGCGTCATTGTAAAAACAGGTAGCCATCATAAATAATGGGGAAAGACTTGTGCGAAGGGAGATTTAAGCAAAAATCTCAAACACTGCTGCATAGAAACAGAGGCAAAACATTCAAGAATATCTCACTGTTGCAAACTTCCAGCTAATGTGATTTAGCAGCAGTGTAACTGTCTCATGGTGGCTGGGAGCTGCCGCCAGACATTCAGTACTGTATATTTTTTCTTCATGTTATTGAGAGGGAATGGTTAGACAGAGACAGGGTTTATAAAAAGCAGATTTTGCTCCAAATATTTTGTTTAACCTTCATAAAATATCTCTAGCTTCAGTGCAGAATCAAGGGCTGGGGAAAGGAGAACATAGGATGGACATCTGCCTTTCAGTTAGTACATTAGTACATCTGTTCTGCCTTAATTAGCCAACAAAAAAGTTTTCATCTGGATGCAACCCAGCAATAACCACTGCTTCATAAAGGCAGATGATCAGTGTGGTATAAAAGAATATTCCGGAGGAGCTGAGGTGACGTTGTTGTATGTGACAGTTTTGTAGCTCATCACACATAAGAAAAGTTATTTGGTTCTTTTATTGCCTCACAGCCCATGGTGTTTGGCCATAACAATATGCTAATCATCAGCTTTAGCACTTAGGCAAGCAAAGCCACCACAAGCATTAGTCAAAAACTGGGGGCAATGGTGAAGGTATTTTCATTCTGCAGGTTTTCAAAAGGATATTTTGAGCTTTTCACCCAATAAAAAAACATGGAGAGGAACTTACTTCTTGTTGTTGTGATGCCTCTGGTGCATTGACATGAAAATTAGGAAAGCAAAGATGAAAAGTACTACAACTTGTCTTCAGCTTTGGCCAGCACACGAAAATTCGGAGGGAAATAAATGCCAAATTTAGAAAAAGCGTGTTTGTGTCTGGGTATGAGGTTTTCATTCTTGATCAGCTGCAGAAAGAAGTAGAAACAGAAAGAAGTGTCATCAAGTATCTTCCCTTTTTTGTGCTGGTTTGGGAAACTGTTTCATCTCCAACTCTCACTCTTTGTCCATTCGCAATCTCACCCTTCACCCATTCCCAGGAGAGAGGATTGCTTTTCCCCGCATGGCTGTCATATTCCTCCTCATGTCCAAAAGCGCACAGTCCAGTTGCATTGTTCTTACTGCCATGAGGATGCTTGCAACCACAGGTGCCTTCTCTAACTAGCCTTGGGGTTTCCCAGTCAGTCTTTGAGAAGTGACTCTGGGGATGGCTGTCCATCTCCCACAGCAGACAGGGTGAGCAGAGAGGTCATGAGTCTTCAACAAATGGAGATATCTGCAGTGAACAGTGTTGTCTAAGACATGGAAATTGGTTAATGGTTCCTAGATAGAGCCACTGCTATGGTCTTGTAAAACAAACATCAAGGCTCACAGAGAAATCACTCTGGTCTTGCTTATCTAGTGGTGTATGATGTCCCACACCTAGGGAATTCACTGGCTACTGCAAGCAGTTTTAAACTTATCCAAGATGCTTATATTGTGCTGTATACAGATGGAGATTTTTTTTTTCCCCTTTTGGGATGGTATTTCTGACCTCACACTGAAAATTTTCTGTAACAAAATATTTGAAATCACAGCAGCACTCCTGTTTCTTTTTTTCTTGAGACTCTTGCCTATCCAGAAACAGCTAACTCATAGTACCCAGGTAAAGAAAGATTGCTAGTGCGTTATTTATTCTTGAAAATGGTACCATGGTAATATCTAGAGAAGGAAGCAAATATTAAATTAAGTCAATTAATTTTCCACAAAGTCTGTGTAAATGCTCAGTTTGTAAGGCTGTAGAAGGACTGTTGAATAGAGTGCCAGGGAGAAAGTAGAAACAAAGCAGAGATGGTAAAGGAAAAATTATTTCTCCAGTCTTAAAAGACCTAAAAGACTTAAAGGACATAGGAGACCACATAGGCCACTATAAGGTTTAGGTTAAACCTAAAACATTCTGCTGTCATTTAAGAATAAACACTTCACAGCTGCGTTGGTCATTTTGGTTGCTGTGCTCAAGAAAAAACTCACACAAGTTGAACCCGTGTAAGCCTTTCAGTATGTAAAGGAGCCTACCTCAAACCTGGGGAACCTAAGGGCTGCTCCCGTAAACTATGAATAAGTGGTGTCCAACACTTCACCCAGCTACATGGCAAGGAACTGGATTTGTTGGTTAGTGTCTGAAAAGCAAAATGGCACCTTAGTGCTCTTACTAATGAGAACTAATCCCCATCTTCTGGAGCTCACACTGTTCATAGTGTAACAGGAACAGTGCAGGGACAGTGAGGCTTCCAGACACAACGTGGTCCACAACTGTACCTGCAGCACCAGGCAGCCAGCTCATGGGGAGAGCCACCTCCAAGACCTCTCTGACTTGGAGATCCCTTTCCAGAACATACTGCAAGTACTGCAGAAAACCTGCCTCAAAACACTTGTCAAAGCCCTGCACAACATCAGGTCCATGGACAATGATCAGAAGTACAATTGCACAGTGCTACAGGCAGATAGAATGTTGCCACCGCCCCTGCAGCAGTAGATGGTTTTTTGAGTACATGAGCTGAAACACAGGATCAGAAGAACAGAGAGTATCCTTGCTGAACTGAGTGAGGAAGTGGATATTTCCTAGACTCAAAGCAGCCTGTCAGCTTAATCCTAAATGCATGAGGAAGAAGTGTCAAGAAGCTAGCTAAGAAACCTTGCTATCTACCCTGTAGTAGGATCTTATACTCCTCCTCTCTCAGTGACTGTTCCCTGTGCTGCAGAGGAGGAAAAAATCTCTTCTTATCCAGAAGCCAGGATCTGTGAGGCAGGGGAGACGAGCGATTTGAGACAAAGGAAGGAGAGGGAAAAGTGAAGACAGTTCTCTGGCGCTTCATAGCAGAAAGCTGAAGGAGTTGTGCTTTGTTGCAATTCTTCACCTTTTGCCCCTTCCTTTTCACGCCCCTCCTGCAACAAGTGAAAGCTGTGACCTGTTTATTTTTGCTGGTCTGATTTATAAGGAGACAGCATATAGATGTGTTCAAGTCAGAAGGAAAGATTTGAGGGCTTAGATACACTGAGGAACCATATATGGTAAAAGCTGAATTTTTCAAGCCATTTTTAGTATCCAATTTGTTCTCAGTAGTAGTAGTAGTAGTAGTAGTAGTAGTAGTAGTAGTAGTAGTAGTAGTAGTAGTAGTAGTAGTAGTTACTATCAGACTATATGTATATATAGTGTTAGACTAGATGTAGTATTGCATTTATATACAAATAGTATCAGACTGATGCTTTTTACTTCCAAGGCTTTGGGAATGAGGAGGCCCTTGGGCTGTGAGGTGTTATCAGAGGAAATGTACCTCCCAGGTCAGGTGACTGTATCAGGTGAGAAGAGTACCAGTACCTGATACGAACCCACCACTGCAACACCCACACGGTAACTTAGACTAAACACTCCAGGGTGGAAAAGCAGGTGAAACTGACAGAAAGAGAGTCTGGAAATTATTTAACTTAGAAAAACATTTTCCAATTTGGGAACAAAGCTTTCTAGACTTGGGTGTAGCCTTTAAAGATAAGTTATCTCAGAAGATTTTTTTCCTCTCCGATTTTTCATAGCAGTACTCATGTGCACAGGCAGGGGGAAGGAAGTGATTAAAGAAAAATCGCACTCAATTTGCCCTTAGGAATGAATTTGATTATACAGTAATGAAATGAACATTACCCCTCAGTAATTTGCAGGCAAATTTTACAGATTAGTATTATTCCTTATGAAAATGTTAGTGATTTTGTGCCCAAGCCACAATAGTTGGAAACTGGGAGATACGCTTGCATGGGCTGCTCTTGCAACTTCATAAGCCTAGCAATCTTCAAATTTCTGAGGAGCTGCTTGTGTTTTATTTCATTTTTTAAAACTCCTTATGTTTGGCAGTTGGAGAAGGGGAGTGCATTCCCAGGGGCATCTCCCAAAACAAAAAATGAAAGCAGGAAAGGGAAAAAAATAAGATAGACTCTTCTTGTATTGTGAGTCTAGTGTTTTATGTCTTGCATGCATTTCAACAGCCTTATTCCACAGCTCAGTTTACCATCCCTCCACCCACAAAGCCCAAAAGATTGAACCTTGTATTTCCCCTTATAACATTTTCCTGCTTTGCCCATGCCACTGCTTTCTTTCCCTCTGTGATGCTTCCATCTTTACATTGCATGTTTTTCATCGAATGAATCTGGTAATCTTTAAAATCAGATATCCATTGTCATAGGACCTGCATAGTGTGTGGTGAGAATTGGCATGGTTCAAGCAGCTTGCTACTGAGTGAGACAAGCGAAGATGGTATGAGGGGAAAAGACATTCTAGTGTGTTCAACTAAAAGTGCATGATTGTTAAGAATATAGCTCAAGGTCATTCGGAAAATTATAGCAGAGCCAGGAACAGAACTCATGCTTCCTTACTCTTTGCTAGAAACCCATGCTTCCTTCTCCATATTACCAATTTTCCATAAGCTGTCTCGTAAAACAAATGAAATGTGTAATTCAAAAATACTATAGGAACTAGATGTTTAGAGAATGTCTCCATGTGAATTTTTTTTTCCTGAAATACAGCAAGAAATATTAAATTCTACAGAGGTCATTAACTTATTCTTTACAAGCCTCCTCTATAATATTCAAACCACTTCTTCTCTGTCCGCTACTTAGAAAGACCCGGTTATATGATTTTAT
This sequence comes from Ptilonorhynchus violaceus, assembly GCA_013397565.1. Lineage (NCBI taxonomy): Eukaryota > Metazoa > Chordata > Aves > Passeriformes > Ptilonorhynchidae > Ptilonorhynchus > Ptilonorhynchus violaceus. The sequence continues at coordinate 69,433 of VZRJ01013251.1, read as the reverse complement.
ACTTACATCAGAGAACACCAATTTGTCATTTATTTCCAGAACACTTGAGCATCTTTCAAAATAGAATACGATAGTAATAGACCTTCTTTATAGCCACTTAGTGTTTTCCACTCTTAAGAAAAAGAAAAATTACTGATTTGATAGTGAGCTGTGAGGCTATGAATTTCTAAAGGCTGAGAAGTGATTATGCAGCAATTTTGACCTTTCCTGTCATATAGAGGATTTGAGAATGGAGCAAATACTTAGCTACTGGCAAAGCAAGGATCTGCCTTGCTACGTTTACAGAAAGCAGTTACAGAATAAATATCCAGGATTTACACTAAACAGCCAATCTCCGTTCAACATCATAACATAACCTGAGTTTCATTAGGTTGACTGCCTTCTTGGTATACTGAGCTGACATTTACAGTTCCCACTTCTGTAAAGAAGCCCACATTTCCTGCTACATTATCCCCATGCACCCACATAATCTGGTAAACTTTGCTTTTGTTTAAAAGCTAAAGGTCTTTACCTGATCTGAAGACATCCTGGTCAAAGAATCCTGGTCAAAGAAAGAACAAATCTCATCCTTCTCAACATGCTGTGCTAATTCATACTGATGCCTCGGGAATTGGTCAAAATTTATTGCCAACCTAGTTAGATCAACTTGGATTCTGGCAGGAGGGTAAAGGCATATGTGTTTTTAATTAATTCCCTGCCTAAATCAAGGGAAACGATATTGCATTTTTCAGCAGAATTGCTCCACGCAGTGCTGACCACATATATTTAACAATTCTTACCCATGTAACTGAGAAAAGCCACTGGAAAGCTTCCAGACCTCATGCAGTTTTTGCCTGGCTCTGTTTGAACTCTCCTCTACCTGGTACAGGGCTGGGGCTCTTGAGCTGGCAGCCCCAAGAGGAGTTCAATACCTGCAGTCCTGGTAGCAGAGGCTTGTCAAATGAGGAATTTGCATTCATGGAGCATGTCCCCCTTGATAAGACCCCAGTGATATCCATCCCTGAACAATAAATATCATGAATAATCCCAACTCTTCTTGTCAAAGACATCAAGCATATGCTTAATTTTAAAGTCCTTGGTTGGAAACTTTTTATGAGTTATAGCATGTCATTGAAATGGTTACCAGACAAGTTCATTGCCCATTGTTAGCAGAATTCATATGTTACTTTTTTCTTTTTTTAGGTCGGGGTTTGTTGTCTAGAGATCAGTAAACAGGTTTGTCCTATTCTTCCTTCCCTCCCCCCCCGCCCCTTTTTTTTTTGTTTTCCTGTCCTACTTATTTTCTTTTGAAGGATTTGGTCAGATTTTGGTTTCTCCAACTTCCTGATCTGTTTAGGAATCAAATGACTCTTTAAACATGAAGCCTTTCAGGTCTTTTGATTTGGCTAACCACAGAGGTCAGGTTTTCATTTATAATTTAAATTATTCCAGATGCTAGCACAAATGAGAATTGCAAAGAGATCAGTTTTGACATGCTCTTTAATACAACATGTGGTTACAATTTCTAGTCAAAAGTCACCTTTCCCAGGATAGCTTGGATTTTGGAGGTCAGAGCAGGTGAGATATTTATTTCTTGGTTAAGACAGTGAGAAGTGCTAAAGGTTGATTTTGCAGTGTTCTAAAGTATGTAAATCAACATATAGGAAGAGAAACACACACAGTTATTAAAAATGAAGTCCTATCAGCATTATTTTCACAAGTTCCTTCACTCTTACAGAACAGATTTCCAGAAGAAGGATTAAAGGAAAGAAAACTTTGCCAGACTCTGTGTAAGAAATGCCTTTGAGAATAGGAAAAGTGCTCCCAAAGGACAGCAGAGATGCTTGAAATCCGTTTTGCCAGGCAAAGGTCAGACCGAACTACTAAAGTTACTAAATCTTCATAGTCTTTGCCTGATCATTTCACCTTTACTAAACACTAACAAATAATATTCTCTGTACAGGCAACAGTCCTCTCACCTCAGTCAGCATTCACTGAGGTGAGTAAGGCACAAACCAATGACTGAAAAGACAGGCCATCTCCCTGGCATTGCCCCTATCCCTTGCATGTAATGGAACTGATACAATTGGAAAACGGCAATTTTTCTTTGCAAGGTTAGCTCACTGATGGATCAACTCCTTGAACTGCACACTTACACAGACTGATGAAGGATAGTGGGAGGGCAGACCTTGTGTTTAAGGTTGCCCAGAAAAGTTGTAGATGCCCCATCCCTGGAAAAGTTTAAGGCCAGGCTGGGTGGGGCTCTGAGTAACCTGAAATAGTGAGAGGTGTCCCTGACCATGGCTGGGGGGTTGAATGAGATGATCTTTAAGGTCCCTTCCAATCCAAACTATTCTATGATCCTGCATCGAAAGACTTTACAGCATGTGGCAGCAACAGCTGGCATTTAGACTGATTTTATGTCTGTGAAAGCAAATGTATGTGTGGTGGTGTTAGAGGGCACTGCTGTAGAGGGGAAAGCTTGTGTTAGATATCTCTCAACTTTCCAAAGCCTACATATTATCAGTGTAGGAGACACTGCTTAAGACATTTTTTAAAAAACACAACTCTTTGTAGCAACTCTTGTTTGACCACAACTCTTTGTGGCAACTCTCTTCTCCTTCAGGGGTTTTTTCCCCCCAACACAAGAACAAATATTTCTTGCAGGAAATGAAGTTCAGTTATACAGTATAAACATACGGATTAATGGCCAAGATGATGATGTGGTTAAGTTAGAGGCAATGAACATGCTGTGATTTTTCAGTGTATGTTTCTGCCTTGTGCTGTATTATTTCAGAAAGTTCTCATGCAAAGAAGTCTTTACAAGCAGTGAAGAGAGAAATTACGGCAGATTACAAGAATTTTTTTAAAAACTCAAACAAGAAAAAGAAAACTTTATTGTTGACATCACCAAGACGATCACAAGAACCTACACCTAGTGAGACAATTTTTCTCCCTTCCCATACTTCACTACTATTTCTGAAGTCAGGTGCACACAGTAGCTCCTTGCTCTTTGCCATAGAGGCAGGAGCTTATTTAAAGTGACATACTTGAGGCCATCCACACTGTGCTACACCAAAGGTCTAACTTGTTCCTTATCCTGCTTCCAGCAGTCATTTTAAAGTGGATACCTGGGAAATCACATGTACAGGCCAAGAATATATGACACTTCTCTTTAACACTCTGTCAGCCCCCAAGTATTTCCACTTCAGGGTGCTTCCTGCATTTGTATGTGTTTCTGTGTGTTTAGTTAACCCTAGCGGCCCTTGGGTCATGTAAAACTGCACTACAGCAGCATCCTTTGGCAAGGAGTTTCATAGACCAGATGCCTGAATAATCATTTCACACTGTTTTCAGCCTCATTCCCACTCTTTGAATTTGAGGCCCTTTTTTGTTGTAGAACTGGACAACAGTGAACTCGATCAATCCTTCTCAGGTGCTCACAATTTCATGTGTAGATCTCTACAATAACCCCTAAATTTCTTTTCTTTTGCAGGTTGAGGCATCTCCACCTACCAAGCAGCTCCCAGTACAGAAACCATCCCTGTTGTTCAATGATCTTTGAACATCCTTGAGTTATCCTGCCCCAACTCCTTTATATCTGCTCTGAAATTACAGTACTGAAATTATGCAGTATTCAAAGAATGCGCAAAACACTGATTTATTCAGTGGCACTACGATATCCTCTAGTTTGTTCCTTGCTAGCTTTTGCATTGGTTTGGGGTTTTTTTTAGCCATTATTTCACACTGGCATGACATTTTCTTGGCAGTATCAGTCATAGCCCTAAGACCTCTCTCCAAAGAAGTCATCATCCAGTCATTGTTCATTATTTTATGAGGAAAGCTCAGATATTTCCCCTTGTGGAACACTTTATGTAAAATTTCCCTACACTGAATTTCATGTCAGTTTCTCACTCAATCACTCAGATATTTCTGCAGCTTTTCACACTTGGCTTTTCTACTTGTTACCCTTAATGTCATCATCCTACAGCTCACCTCCTTTCCCGGGCTGTGTATGAATACATTGGCTAGCACAGGTTCCTGCATGACTTCCAGCAGTTGGGCCTCTCATTTACTTATTCTCGCCAGAAGCTTCTCTTATGACATGGCTGCATAGTTTCCTTGAAAATTTGATAAAAACTGTGAAATACTTGAATACATTTTTACTAATATATGGTGGTTTTCAGCTTGCCCAGTTGTAATGAACTTCCTGGAGTTCAAATAATTATTTTAAGTATTTTTGCAGTGCCATAGTAATGAAAACATAAATAAATTGGATTCCTATCAGATCAAAACTTGTGTGTTCCTGTCAGGTATGAAAACTCCCCTTTTAACAAAGTGCTTATAATTTCTAAAAGATTTTAAAATGTGATGAATGGTACTGTGCTATTCAAATGGAACAAAAAGTGGTCAGCCTTTACTACCAAGACTACAAGGTATGAAGATCTTTGAGGGTTCATGGCACTTCCATGGACTGATCCTGTGTGCTGACATTGTTTTGGTCCTACTTTTATTACCTCATTTTTCTGTAAGCTTTCACACACTTTTATCACAGTCTGTGATGTTTGCAATGAGGGCACAAAGCTCAGCTAACAAACCCAGACTCAGTGAATATGAATTTGGATCATTTGTACCAGAAAGTTGCCATAAAAATTACATAATCTGAGATGAAAGTACAGTAGAACTCCTTCACAAATTACATCATCCTGCTCTGTAAATTTATACTAGACATTAAGCAAAGACAAAATAATTTCTAGGGCACAACAAGGCTAATACTAATAAGGGAGATTAAATACAGTCAGCAAATCAAAATAGCATCTGGAGTTAGTGGCTAATGGAACATTTCAGTATTGAGATATAATGCAATATAATACAATGCAGTAATGTTAGTTGATTTTTCACAGACTGATAGTTATATATCATTAAAGCTTTTTATGCCCTGATCAGCAGCTGTGAGTGCTGCTCCTGCTTGCAGACTAGGATCAGCCTTGAATAAAATTGTTTTTAATGCCTTGACAAAAGAAGTACATTTTCAGAGGATACAAAGAAAACCTAGAATTGAAAACACTAATTTTGCCATAACCTTACTCTAGCCATGCATGACACCACAACTTCTTCCAAAAATAGCTCTCTTGTAAGGTGAGGCATTTCCTCTGGAATAAGAATCTATCAAGAAGGATTTTAAAACCAAAGCTTTGGTTTACTTGGTCATTCGCCCTGTTGTGAGTCATGTCTCAGAGCAGCAGAGTCCAAGGCTCCAACTGAACAGCCACTGTTAAGAAAAGAAGATATGTGTTGCTACACATTATCTTCATCGATTTACAATGTAGTATCACTCCAAGGACTGCTTGTGGACTGCCATGGCAGATGCTGTGGAGATGCTGTTTCCTGTTCTGAGTAGTTCCTATGATCAAACATCACCAAGATGGACTTGCACCATAAATTTTTTTCAGGAGAAGAGCTGTCTGTTCAGTGGCACCTTCATCCATTGAAGATGTCACCTTCCATTTATACGTTTATACAACACTTCAATACTGCACACACTTTACACATCGTTTCTTTGCCCATATTTGGGCCAGCAAGTTGGTGCCAACAGTACTACACCATGCCCCATGTTAGGTAGTGAAGAACTGATGACAAGAAAATTAAGAAATGTTGTTTTCCAGGAACATATGCAATCCCATGAGCATTATGATCTCCAGAACTGCAGCTTCCAGAGATTGCAAAACTTCTGGGCTTTTTACATACCTACTGTAGGGAAGCAGAGCGACACAGATCCTCCAGGCAGGTGCAAAAGGCAATCAGTTTATTGCAAAAACCAGGCCTTTTAAAACAGTTACGCCTTTATCAGTTGCATACCTTTGAAGTACAACAAATATAATTCAACCAACCACCATAACCCACAATGTGAACACACGATGGTTATATAACTTGCTTTTCTACCTCTAATTCAGCTGAGTCATTCCCAGAGTCCCTTTCTACTTAGCCGAAGTAACAGGAGTGAGCCATGATTTTACAAGAGTAACAAGGCCTTCATTTTGTAAGGTTTTACCTATCCACAACAACCTATAAAGGTTTAAAAGTAGCACCTTGTAGTAACACATGAGGTGGCTGATTCTCTATTGATCTTACATAAATTGGGAGTAAAAGCTGTAAAATGAAGAAGTTGAGTTTCCCTTTGCTGAAGGTCAACACTGTTAAGTCTAAAGCAATTCAGCAATAGTACTTGTTTGCCGCAATTAAAATAAGATGGCCCTAAAGAATGTCTTTCTCAGCAACTGTCCCTTTATGACACTACTGGTACTTTACAGTGAGACAGAGCCATGTGGGAGATATTATAAAATTAATATTTTTCTCCAGAAAAGCCCAGAAGGTGCTTTTCTTGAATACAGAAAGGTGTATCATCAGGCCTCATGACAATTACTGCTCTCCTTCGGGACTTCATGTAGACTAGTTTTTCAAATGGTTCTTAAATGTCAAAATGAGGAACATTGTATTGTCATGGTATTCAAAGTGAATACAGCAGCCTAATTTCATACAGAGCATAAGAAAAGGGCCCAGACAAGGCAGGGTGGGGGAGCGAGGGCATGGGGTGTATCAGTTCCAGGCAGTATCTTTTAGGGTAGTAGTGTAGCTCCACATCCTCTGTAAGAGCTGCATCACACAGTCAGGCTGCAGGACGAATGCTGCCCTTCACCAAATACACCCTCACAGGCTTGACATGCACCTCTCTGTAATGGGATTACTTACCCCTTGTTAGGCAAGCATAAAACAAAAGGAAAGCTTTGCTGCTTCAGAGCCTGAATTCATTTGCTTACATACCCTAGCTACAGTGTGATATGAAAACTCAGCACTTTGAAGAAGCTACTCAAATGGAAATGCAAAGATCCCATGGCACTTTTAAAAAAGATATATGTAGGTAACCTGTGATAATAAATTAGAGGAATGTTACCACTAATTGGAGAAGATTAGGAGAAGGCTGAGAAAGATGACCACAGGGATGGAGTCATCCTTTCTTGCAAGGGATGGTTGTGTAGACTGAGGTTTGTTAGCCTGGAAGCAGATGAACTGGGGGAAGTGTGGTAGAAATCCATGAAGCACAAATGATTTGAAGAGCCGCTTTTGGCTGAAGGATGCTGTGGATGCTGAAGGACTACAGAGGTTCCAAGGGTGAGTGTAGAAGCCCAGGGCAGCAAAGTCCAAGGAGAGTCATGTCCGGCTTAGGAAGTCTTTGAGCCTCAAATGATTGGAAACTGGGAAGAAGCACCATACATATGATTGCCCTTTTAATGCACACCTTCCTCCTTCAGGATCTGTTATGGGCCACTAGGCAATGGCTCTTCAGTCTGGCACACCACAGTTGCTCTTGCATGGTGTGACTCCCTTAGGGCTGTGACTTGTAAGCTTGTCCAGATGATCTGACTGTCCTATCCTCCATCAACAAAATGGTTTTTTACAGTGAGAGCACTGTGGGGAATAAAGGATATGAGTGGAAAATAACAGTTATATTGCTTTTAATGTTGCAGCTACAGGACACATTTAATTATGTATTAGGCACTGTGCCTTGTGACTGTTGTTCTATGCAAAGCTGCAGATAGAAGTGAGCCTTATTTTACCAAAAATAGGTCAAGAAAACAGAAATTAACCTTTCAAAAAACTGGATTCCAGAAGACAATGAAGAAGGAGAAGAAGAAGAAGAAGAAGAAGAAGAAGAAGAAGAAGAAGAAGAAGAAGAAGAACAAGAACAAGAACAAGAACAAGAACAAGAAGAAGAACAAGAACAAGAAGAACAAGAAGAAGAAGAAGAAGAAGAACAAGAAGAAGAAGAAGAAGAAGAAGAAGAAGAACAAGAACAAGAAGAACAAGAACAAGAACAAGAAGAACAAGAACAAGAAGAAGAACAAGAAGGAGAACAAGAAGAAGGTATCTTGCTTCTCAGGAGTTAAGAAATGCTCAAATTCAGGAAAAACAAACTGAGTAAGTGTCTCCAGTAATTCACACCTATTTTATCTCTTATGAAGTTGTGTCTTTAGACATCATGGAATGTAAGCTTTCCTAAGAACTTCTTCAGTACTTACTAATGAAGAAAAATCAAGTTGTGATGTACTGTAGTAAAAAAAAAATCTTCAGGGTACACCCCAGCTAAGTAGTCCTGAAATGCATCAGATTACCTAATTTTTGCATCAGATGCTGATTAGAAAGTAGGAAAGGAGCATAAGGACTTGGCTAATAGGATCACTGCACACTTACTTACATTTCCTGAGATATTTAAAGGGACTGTGTATATTTAAGACTCGACTTTCTTACTAACACTTAGTCTTAGTTACCCCTAACTGAAGAGCTGTTGAGTTAAGCAAGAAATTATGTAACTGAATTTTCTTTTGATGTTTTGATGAAGATGATCTAATGGAAAAGGACTCTGGATGGGAGGGCAAGACATCCTCTGCAAAGAAGCATGTTTGTTACATCTTGCTCAGAAGTGAAATAATGATGTACCCAGATGTTGTAGCAGGGGTCAGTCACCCTCTGCCATCACAGATGAGAGAAACTCCTGGTGCCAGAAAAAGAAGAAGAGTCAGTCTTACAAACTGGAAGAGAAATTTTAGGTATCAGATGACCAGATTTTACCATCAAATGTCATTATCCAAAGCATGTATTTTCCTATAAATAATGAGGAAGGATGCTTTTCACAAGTATAGCTGAAGACTCCATGCATCAACATCTCCAAAGTGACAAGTAAAAGCAAACCAAGTAGTTATTCCCTACCATAATATCGTCAGGCAATAGTAACGGGTTTTCTGCCCTAGAACTCCTCACTGAATGGTGGTGAGTTAATTAAAAGAAGCCTGAACTAGTGAGAGCAATACAAGATAACACAAAACACCAAAATGTACTCAGAAGAATCAATAAACCTTTACCAGGATATTTGCAAAGTCATGTGTTTACATTTGAGAAAGAAGTGTACATACAGCGAAAGTTGTGCTTCTCTGAGGATGAAACACCTGGTCTCAGCAGATGCAGTGATTTACAATGTTTTATAGGAATACTAATGTTCTGTCATTAAATAGATGAGTCATCAATACAGAGGCTTCATTGGGTTGACCTAGAAAGCAGGGAGATACATAATAGTACATTACACGGCACAAGTTGAAATAAGAAATTAAGAGCAAAAACCTGTAGACTGCTAAAATCCAGCCTTCCTTGAGCTGGATTATCACTGCTAATGTTTCAATCACTGGGCTAGCCATCAAAAGAGCATTAACTCTGTTTCTAGGAACTGAACAGATTTTTGTTTGCTCTTTACTACAGCCATTTAAATTCTTATTACCCCCAATTGCCTTTAATCAGTCTTGACAGTCAAATATTTTTGTGACAGAATTTTACTTAAAAAACTAGGAAAGTTTTATACTTCTATTTGTTGTTTGACACATTTCTGAAGCTGGTGGATGCTGTGCCCAGGAAGGATATGAGATGACTTCTCCAAATATTAACATGCCTTCATAATACCTTCTCACTGGATTTCAAAAAGACATTTCACCTTTGTCTTGTCAAACGCTGTAGGAAGGAATTTGAGTCATTGGGTGAAATAAATGCCCAAGACAATCACCTGATGCAATTATACTGTTTAGCTGTGGGATTGGCTTTTCTTGTGAAGGCTATCTTCTAATGAAAAAAGCTTGAGATGAGATATTGATATGCAGTTACAGGGAGCCTGACATAACTGAAGGTTGGGTCCTTAGCTTAGGCATACAAAAAGAGAGGGTAAAAGCCTGTTCTGTGATCTTTGAAATTAAATATGAACGTGCTGACAGCCAAAGCAATGTATTTTTCACACCACACCTTTCACTTCAGCTGATACACGCACATTTACCCAAGTTTCATATGCTTTCAACATCTGCATTCAAAACATAATTTACACAATTTTACACACAAATTAAATCCTTCAGTTAGCAATCTGAAGTACTTAGAAAAATGAGGGTTTCTGATTTTTTCTTTGAAGATTGAGGTAAAACTATCACTTCCTTCCCTTTCCCTTTCTTCTTACATTCCTCCTCCCCTATCAAATAATATTCAGGCGATGGCAGAGCTGGATAGACACAACTTAGCTTACGAAAATGTTGAAGCTATCATGAAAATGGAATAAAGTACACACTTTGAAGGAAGTAGGGCTGGGTGGTCTTGCAATGTTGCAGCAGTGCTCTATTGGTAACAGATACAGCTGCTCTGCAAAATTGCTGTTCCAGCAAAAGCCCTTGTGTGCTTCAGCTGTTCTTACTTCACACAATTATACTGGTGCAAATTCTTCTAATCAAAATGCAGTACAGACACTAGCTCTAGGAATTTCACTGTTACAGGTTTGATGGATATTAAACGACTACATTAAATATATAAGTAAACAAGTATATTAACAAAACAGTACTGATGCAGGTTTGTTAAGACCTGACAACGCTTTAGGACCCTGATCTTCTGCTGACAACAAGTTTTATTCATTAAAGTTCACATCAAACTTATTGACAGCTTGTTTGAATGCTGTGCTTGGTAGGCTGCTGAGTCCCTTTTGTTGCTGTTCATTTCCACTCTAACTGAAGTGTTACCTGAGCTGCAGCTGGAAGGTGGGACCAGGCCCACAACAGTTTTGTGTTATGTGCCCTGGACAGCATCAGAACATCTGTGCAAATTGCACTCTGGAAACTGAACTGGACAGCTAACCAACAGGCCAGTTTGTACTGCAGAGGCCCTGTTACACTATTGACCAGATTAGATGGATTTCAGCTAGCACAGATGTGCTTCTCCTCTCTGCAGAGGAGTCTTTGGCTCCTGGAAAGGACATCCTTAGGCTGCACTTCATTCAACAGTTGTGCAGTGCCTGCCAGGCACAACGGAAGTCTTTATTTATGGCCAGGCTGCTACTGAAGTCCAAATAATGACATCCTTTTCTTTTTACAAGGTAATGGATGGCATCAGCTATATGTACAAAGGCAGTGGAATTTAGAGGTGATCACTTATTTTTCCCTTCCCTCCCTGGTGCTGCTCTCCCCTCCTCTCCATTGCTCTCTCCCCTTATTTTTCTCTCCCTTTATGGCTTCCTGAAACAGTAAAGGTTAAGTTGCAGTTTGATAATGAAATAAATACCTTGAGGCTATATCTGCAGTCCCTGCTGGATTTTTTAGGAATATTACATAATTTTTGTCTCACTAGGCTCAGTCTTCAGTTGAGTCAGGGAGTAATGGCTCTGTTGCAGGAACAAAACAACCTCTGTATACTGCCTGCAGGAAATTCAATTGGTGTCTGTCTGTCTGCTTCCCTTTCTTTGTGGGGACACTTCTGAGGCACTATAATTGGCTTAGCTGGGGAGATAAGTGACAACTGTGGATGGGAGGAGGAAAAACAGGAGGAGGAAATCTCTCTATTTTTTATCTGTCTATTGAGATGTCAGTGTCAGCCAAGAAGCACTTAAAAGAGATCTACTCTTATCTGTCAAGAACAAAGACACATGGAAAGATCCAGTCATGACAGGAAAAGCCAGCTACAACGATGCACGTGCCTAGGGTTTTCTGTAATGTTTCCTGATGAGAGGCTTACTGGCATACTCCAGGCTAGATCACTGTTTTGGGAGATGACAAGAGAGAACTAATTCAAACCTTCGGGTTTCTACCAGCCATATGCATAGGTTCATAGTCATAAACATTCATCTCTTCTGGGATCTTTGCCCACATTAAGTCAGTACAACTTCACTGATTCCCTTGATCTCAAAAGCAAGCATTCCTGTTTCCTACATGTCTTCCAGCATCAAAGGCTGGTTTACATGGACTGGGCAAATTTGACTTAACATGGCTTTGCCTGCTCTTCTTTAGAAAAGTACTCTGTGTGTGAAGGGGAACACTTTGGAGTCTAATTACATGCAGGTTGATTCAAATGGTACCAAGCCATACAAAAATGAGAGAACTACTGGAGCTCTGAGAGCCTCTGTGTTTCCTGGTTGTGTACAAAAGACACTGCAGCAAATTGTTTCAATTGGCATAATCAGATGAATGAATCATAAAGCACACAAGCAGCAATTCATCCCTCCATACAGCTTCTCCCTCTAATAGTATTGTAGTTAGTCAGCTCAGTAATTATATTTTCAATAACATTTTGCTTGCAGTCAGGTTCCTCTGCTCTTACTGACCAAAGAAGATAGTATACGTTCACAGGTTTATTCCAGAAAATAAAATGGTTTTGTACCTCTACAGAATTTAATCCCAGGTGCAAAGATCAGAGTTACCCTCACCAGATACACATCCATCAGCAGTCTCTGACCCAGGGTAACCTTGGAAATGAATGTTCAACTCGTTTTCACAGACCAGACCAGTACAAATTCTGTTTAACAAGGCACAGGCTTCAAGCTGTTCATCATGAGAGCAGAATACCACCAACCTTATTTTCAGTTTTTGTAGGACCTGAGTAGGCTTAACAAAAAATTTCTAGTCAGACACCAAAGCTTTTCTGATATCTTTTTAACATCAGAGTTTTCTATTGGAAAAGGTTTTTTAAAATGTTTTTCTCATTGTTAGTTTCATTGCTTGACAGTGTAAATATAAAATGCTAAATTCTACAAACTCTGTTCCTCTTGCCTTCACAGCTATTTGCAGGGAAAAAAATCAGATCTTGGGATCATCTTCTGTGTCCAAAAGTAGGCATGAAAAATTCAAGGTTGTAATTGGCTGCACAGGCAATTTTTTAAAATCATGTAAAGGTTAGGCACCACTATTTGAGCTTCTGGATCATTCCTGAATACACTATTTTGACACCAGTCAAGGGTGGCATTATCTAAGATCTGTTCTGAGTCACATGTACAACACAGAACTGTCTAGCTTACCTAGCTAGCCAAGAGCACTCTTTATTTGTAAATATTAGGGGATTAAGCTAAGTCAAACCCCACCATCCATGTATTACTTTCTGATTTCAGCAAACACTATCTCTTTCTGCAAGATCTGGAAATCATTAGAGTTCTTTTTTTTTAATTACTACTGGAGAAAATAATTCTGAAGATCAACAAAAATATGGGGTGTGTAGATAAAACATAGAGGAGGACATAAAGAAGTTTCCAGTGTCAGCAGTTTATGGCAACCGAAGATTTATTTTACACCACAAAAGGACTGCTTCAGAAGAGTGGTAAAAGCTTTGCAATGCCATTAGCTAGTGGTGCATTCCACCCCGAAAGCAAGGCAGGCAAACACACAGATGCTTGTGGTCAAAAATGAAAAACAAAAGTCAGAGGGTCTGCAAAAAGTTACATAGTTTTATTAGTAAATCATACACTTGGCATGGAAACTGGTATAAGTTAGTAAATTAGTCCCTTATCTTCTAATATAAACACATGGTGGTGGATTTTGAACAAGAGCTAGG
>VZRJ01013251.1:0-56058 GCA_013397565.1 Ptilonorhynchus violaceus | reverse complement strand
TAGGGTAAAAGAGGAGAGAGAGATTAAAGAGAGGGAGAGCAGGAGGTGGATGTGGAGGCGGAGAGAGAGGCAGAGGGAATGAAAAACACAGAGAGGGAGAGAGGGAGGGAAGGAAGGAAGGAAGGAAGGAAGGAAGGAAGGAAGGAAGGAAGGAAGGAAGGAAGGAAGGAAGGAAGGAAGGAAGGAAGGAAGGAAGGAAGGAAGGAAGGAAGGAAGGAAGGAAGGAAGGAAGGAAGGAAGGAAGGAAGGAAGGAAGGAAGGAAGGAAGGAAGGAAGGAAGGAAGGAAGGAAGGAAGGAAGGAAGGAAGGAAGGAAGGAAGGAAGGAAGGAAGGAAGGAAGGAAGGAAGGAAGGAAGGAAGGAAGGAAGGAAGGAAGGAAGGAAGGAAGGAAGGAAGGAAGGAAGGAAGGAAGGAAGGAAGGAAGGAAGGAAGGAAGGAAGGAAGGAAGGAAGGAAGGAAGGAAGGAAGGAAGGAAGGAAGGAAGGAAGGAAGGAAGGAAGGAAGGAAGGAAGGAAGGAAGGAAGGAAGGAAGGAAGGAAGGAAGGAAGGAAGGAAGGAAGGAAGGAAGGAAGGAAGGAAGGAAGGAAGGAAGGAAGGAAGGAAGGAAGGAAGGAAGGAAGGAAGGAAGGAAGGAAGGAAGGAAGGAAGGAAGGAAGGAAGGAAGGAAGGAAGGAAGGAAGGAAGGAAGGAAGGAAGGAAGGAAGGAAGGAAGGAAGGAAGGAAGGAAGGAAGGAAGGAAGGAAGGAAGGAAGGAAGGAAGGAAGGAAGGAAGGAAGGAAGGAAGGAAGGAAGGAAGGAAGGAAGGAAGGAAGGAAGGAAGGAAGGAAGGAAGGAAGGAAGGAAGGAAGGAAGGAAGGAAGGAAGGAAGGAAGGAAGGAAGGAAGGAAGGAAGGAAGGAAGGAAGGAAGGAAGGAAGGAAGGAAGGAAGGAAGGAAGGAAGGAAGGAAGGAAGGAAGGAAGGAAGGAAGGAAGGAAGGAAGGAAGGAAGGAAGGAAGGAAGGAAGGAAGGAAGGAAGGAAGGAAGGAAGGAAGGAAGGAAGGAAGGAAGGAAGGAAGTAAGGAAGGAAGGAAGGAAGGAAGGAAGGAAGGAAGGAAGGAAGGAAGGAAGGAAGGAAGGAAGGAAGGGAGGGAAAAGACCACCAGTTCTGGCTCCAGCATTGATTCAGCTGATGAGGTGATACAGGGTTCTGGAGCCATCATCTGGGCTTCACGGATGTACATTTTATAGATAAGTTTCCCCGCCCTGGAGCTAAGTTTCTCAGTTTCTCACTTTAAATGCAAATTACTTGTCATGCACAGTTTGTTCTAAATCTTTGTGAAAATGGGTCAGAGGGTTTCAGGGGTCTTTGGTGATCTTGATCCCAGCCCTATTGGGTTGACCTTTAGGTGACAGTCCATGCCCGCTTTTTGTCCTCATTCCTGCACCTGTGCTGTACTGTGTCATGCTTATCTCCAGGAGCCAGAACAAGGGTGTTTGACCCAGAAAAGTACTGCCCTACCTCTGTATGGTCCCCTTCTCCAGTCATTTTCTATTCTTTCTCACAGCAAGTTCTTGCTATCAGTCCTTGTCTAGCTCCCAGCTATCCAGCTATCAGTGTTTGAGACATGCACAGCAGCCCCTTATCTTCTGGGCTTCTACAGCTAGAGGCAAGCAGTCATAAATGTTACACACCAAACTGAGTCATACTTCAAATCTCTGGCCTGAACCAACCTTAATAACATGTTTTGGCCCATCTGTTATATCTAATTTGGCTAGTGAAGAATTTGTGTTCATTTCTCTACTTTTATTCTTCTGACCCTTAGCTTAGCACTGATTTAATATCCCCAAACTTGGTTCTGATTTGAGTGCATTTCTTTTCTGCATGGTATTTGCTTACACTGCTTTTCTCCATAGTTTATTTATTTATTTATTTACTTGCCTTTACCACCAATCTTTTAAAATAACTATACCTCAGTTTGGCTCTTTCTGGTCAGCAGCTGCTGCTATTCAGTAGTTTAGAGAAGGCATTTCCCAGAGATTATGTGTCTTCAATGAGAATGCTCTTGTGCTGATGGATTTCAAATCTGATTTTCTGAAATATTAATTTAATGCTCTGTCTTTATGTAAGTGCCTTCCAGTTCAATTAGCTGTCCCTTTTTAGAAAGCCATGCACAAAATGGTGGGTTAATGGTCAAAACTAATTTGCTGAAAAGTTTGAATACTTACAATGTTTTGGGTTTGCTATGCTTACAGGACAAATGGCACTTTGTAACCCCCTTCAGTCACTGTCAATTGTCATCTGCAGATGACTAACTTGCTATCAGCTCCTCATTCAACCACAGTCACTTTAGCTGGCTGCTGATTTCCACGTTGCCTTTGGGGATTGATTTACAGGTGTGCTTGTGTCTCACTATTCAGTGCCCTACCAAAACTTAGGTAAGATAAATCCATCTTCTGATCAAGATGGCTGGTATGATGTAACAAAGATGTATGGATACATCTTTTACATCCATGACAATGTGTGCATCACTGCAACTGACTAGGCTGCAATGTGTCTGAATTTGTCTTATGACAGAGGTGAATTATAGGCATGTCCAAAGTACTTCTAGTCCTGTCTTTGGCATCCATGAACAAAGTACCAATTGCAAATGGTAAATGTGTTGGTAAGCCCTTCTCACATGGAAATCTATGTCCTACTTTCAGCCAGGATGGGGTTAATTTTTTACAGGGAGGGGGATGTAGTCAGACCCTAATGTTATTCAATACCACCTCACATCATTGCCACGGGTGGGGAAAAGGGACTCTCTCTCTTCCAAGGGAAAGGGTGTCCTTTTCCGGTCAGGAGAAAGCAGGGTGAAGAGCCAGTTGGTTATTTGTCACAGGCTTTCTGAGTAAATGGTTTGCTTGTCTCATACCTTTTGTTATTAATATTGTTGCTGTTTTGGTTCATTTTCTTATCTCATTGCTGTTTGCAGTAAATTCTTCTGATCTCAATTTGTTATTTTCACCTTTTGTGCCAACAATTTTTAACTCCATCCCACAGCAGTGAGAAGAGGGAGGGGAAGGTGGAAGTGAGTGAGTGGCAGTGTGGTTTGAAGTCTCACTGGGAGAACTAAGTTGGGGAGTACCAATATTAAATCACAACAATCTATTAGGTAGTGTATGAGGAGTCAGCAGATAGCCAACAGATGTCCAATCTGTTCCTCCTCAGCTGTAGCAAGACCACCTCCACACAGCTTCCTTCCAGGAGGAAGAAAACAAATCAATTCACTGATCTTGCTTTTTGGAAGTCATTTCATACTGGCATTCACAACTTTCAGTTTCTTTTATAGTTGATAACAGTGCTTTGAGCAACCACATTCACTTTAGAGAAGTGACTAAACACGCTCTTTCCTCTGGATGCTCATGTAAGTTTTAGGTCAGCACCTGCATAAATGTAAACAGGCGGCTTGGTAGAAACAGAAAAAGGAATTGGAAAGGATTTATTTTAAAACATCAGAAAATAACAAGGAAAGGGCTTGAACAGTAAAAAGGCTTGAGTAAGAGAATGCAAACAGCAGAAATAATAGAGAAGACATTAAAGAAACTGCCTGTGAGTGGGCATCGGCTGCTAGAGCGGCAGCAGTTTGATCTGGCTTATGGGGGAAAAAAATGGCCAATATGTTTCTGGTGCAGTTGACAGCTTTGTAAGTGAGTGAGCACCACAAAGTACCACAGAGCCACAAAATGGGTCAAGTTGGAATGGATCACAGTGCATCTTCTGGTCAAACCTGCTCAAGCAGGGTCATTCTAGAGTAAATGGCACGGGATTGCATCCCGATACTTCTCAAATATTCCACTGAGGGAGACTCCACAATCTCTCTGGGCAGCCTGTTCAGTTCTCAGTCACCTGCACAGTAAAGAAGCTCTTCCTCATGTTCAGGTGTAACTTACTGTGCATCAATTTCTGCCTTTTGTCCTGTTGCTTGGCACCACCAAGAAGAGGCTGGGTGCATCCACTTGGCACCCTCCTTCCAGATACTTATATAAACATTGGTCAGACTGTCTCAGACTTCTCCAGGCTAAACAGGCCCATCTCCCTCAGCCTTTCCTCATAAGAGAGATGCTCTGGACCCCTGTTTCACNCTCTGGTCCCCTGATTCACTCAAGGTTTTTCAGCCTGAAGAAGAGAAGGCTCTGAGGTGACCTTATTTGACCTTACCATGGCTTTTCAATACCTGAAAAGGACCTGCAAGAAAGCTGGAGAGAAACTTTTTACAATGGTGTGTAGTGAAAAAACAAGGCTTTAAACTGGATGAGGGTAGGTTTAAATTACATATAAGGAAGACAATTTCTACAATGAGGGTGGTGAAACACTGGCATAGGTTGCCCAGGGCAGTGGTAGAAGCTCCATACCCAGAAGTATGCAAGATCAGGCTGGATAGGGTTATGAGCAATCTGATCTGTTTGGGGATGTCCCTCATCATTGCAGGGGCTTGGACTAAGTGACCTTTAAATGTCCCTTCCAACACAATGTGTTCTGTCATTCTGTGATTCTGTGGTGTAGTGGAAGGTGTCCCTGGCCATGGCAGGGGGGTTGGAACTGGGTGACTTTTAAATGTCCCTTCCAACACAATGTATTCCATGATTCCAATTATCTTTGTAGCCCTCGCTGGACTTGCCCCGGGAGCACCATTTCTTTCTTTTACTTGGGACCCCAGAACCAGACATAGAACTCCAGGTGAGGCCTCACAGGGCTGAGACGAGGAGCAGGATCACCTCTCCTGACCTGGCAATGCTCTTCCTAATGCACTCCAGGATGGTATGGGCCTGCTCGGCCACAAGGGCACTGCTGTCTCCTGGACAGCTTGTTGCCCACGAGGACCCCCTGGTCCATCTCTGCAGAGCTGCTTTCCAGCAGGTCAGCCCCCAGCCTGTGTTGATGCATGGAATTACTCTTCCCCAAGTGCAGGACCCTTCACTTGCCTTTGCTGGATTTCAGAAGGTTCCTCTCTGCCCACCCCTCCAGCCTGTTGAGGATCTTCTGAATGGCTGCACAGCCCTCTGGGCTATTGGCCACTCCTCCCAGCTTTGTGTCATCAGTGAACTTGCTGAGGAGGCCTCTGCCCCTTCATCCATGTCGTTGATGGATAAGTTAAACAATACTGGGCCCTTGGAGAACACCACTAGTGACAGGCCTCCAACTAGACTCTCTGCCACTGATCACAACCCTGTTACATGTAAGCATGCAGTGCTTTCCTGCACATCAGTGAAAAGGGTGCGAGACAGCTGTGTCTCAGCTCCACCTGAACCATGCTGGCAAAAGAGGAGGGGTTGGAATTCCTCACACCTCATTGACCCCAAAAGAGCTGGAGGGTGCCAAAGCAGGACTGGTTTACCACGGAGATTTCAGGAGAAAGGTCTGCTCATTTTTGTCATTGATATTGACTGCTGCCACTGATCAAAGAGATTGGTTTGTCCAGCCATGAGCTCACAGAGATCTCCAAATAAGTATTCAGCTGTGGAGAGTATATTTCCAGAAGAGGACTTGACGTGTAAGTTTATGAAATCTGAAAGACGGATTTTATGAACGACACTTAGCTTGTCTCACTGCAGTAAAATGAATCCAGAAAGGGGACCTGATCTTAATTTTCTTGGTGAGACTAGCCTGCAAAGACCGAAATTCAAAGATACAATATCTGCTTTGTTACTCTATGAGCTTGCTGTAAAATATGCTGTAATCTTTGCCAGGGATATGTTGTGCATTCCCTGGAGGTTTTTCAGCACTGAGGAACACTTCAGACTGCTTAACAGTTTGTTCAGGCTTTGCCTTATAAGGCCTTTTAACTCCAGCACAAGCGCATGACAGCCTCTCCAAGTGTCAGCCTGTTGGGAACAGATCACAGCAACAGTTTCTCTACTCAGAGAGCCACATTTGTCCTGTCTGCCTTGACCTACTGCCTTTCTAGCTCCTGTCCTGACAGGCAGCATAAAAATGGGGGCTTAGGGTAAAGGGTGGGAAGTGCAAAAATTTAATTCTGCCTGTGTGTTTGTCCTTACTGCAAATACTGGATGACTTTGAATGCATCAAGACATTTTTGCGTTTCACACAGACTTTGGTTACAGCTGTGGTGCCCTGGGAAGATTCGTGGTCTACCACTTACATTCTTCAGTGGTAAAGCAGGCAATCTGCTGCTTTTGGGAGACATCTGATCTGCTGTTGAAGATGAGAGCCATGAGTTAAAACTTGCTCTCAGTTCATTCCCACTCTGCAATTGCAATGGTAGCAGCAACTCTATATCAGGGCAGCAGAAACATTTCGCTTTTTCTATTCTCAGTGTGTCTATGTCTTATTTTAGCAGCTCTGATACACTGGCAGATTAGACTAAAGTACTGAAATGGGGAATGCTAACCACTGAAAGCCGAATATGCTTTGCTTTGACTTAAAATATCCTCTGGTTGCGTTATAAGCCATGGGAAACAGACACTTGTGGAAATTCAGGAGTACTCTCAGCCTCTCCCACAGTTCCTGTCAGCATTCCCATGGCGGTTTGGCCAGGCAGCACACTGCCAGAAACCTCACTGGGCTTTGTAAGAGTTTGGAGTTGTGGGGAAAAGCAGCCCAATGTGGGGGCAACACAGGTGCAAAACAGCCAGGAATGGACCTTGGATCTCCTGTACCCCAGTCCCATGTCAGAAGGCTATGACAGGGCATAGCAGGCAAAACTACACCCCTTAAGCTCTCTCCACATTCATGAAAGACTTCCATTTCAAAAACCTACAAATGGTAACAACTTTCACTGCACATACTCAGCAGCTGAGTAAATCCAGGCTGTCTGGGACAAAGCATGCAAAACAGGACCTGCAGAGATACGGCTGTGTGACTTCAGTGGGACTACCATTTGCAGGTAATCTGTCAAAGGCTCTGAAATAGAATTGTAATCTGCTCTGAGTGCAAAAGATACCGAGACATCACATTATCTTAGCCAATATTTGTCATCACACAGTGCTGTATCCAGATTCAAAAGATCACAACTTAATTAAGCATTAAAACGACAATAACCACAGTATCCCTGGACCTTAAGTTGCCAGAGTAAGGCTTTTCAGCAACAGAAAAAAGAACTGCCTATGTTGTACACGGAGCTCTGTATACTGCTGGGCACATTCACAGAAAAATATAAGCTGCATCTGCTGATCTCCAAAACAAACCAAACTACCTTTTAAAGACTTTTGAACCAATTTTTACTTACACTTATGTGATGCAGGCACCCATGCAAGGTTTTTCCAGTTTCCTAGTTGCAGCATGCTGCATTTGATTCTCTGGCATTGTAGAAGCTGAAATTGCAGTTTGCTCAAGGCAAACAAAACCCAAACTAAGACTTATTGTGGAATTTTTAACACAAAACCAAGACTAAAATACTTGCTCTGCTTCCCCTGATTCATGATTTCAATTTGACAACGCATGCCAGATCTCTGATCTAAAGGCAACCTCTGTTTTTCCTGCCATTTTTACATTATGAACTCAGTTTTCTCAGTGCATTCTTTGTTTCTCTTCAAAGTATTAAGAAAGTTCCTCTTGGTTTGCATCTTTTTTCCTCTCTGCCTCACTCCAGAAGTTTGTAAGCTACCCTTTGTTTCTGCAGTAGTGGGTTTTCTGTGGTGTTTGGGAAAACTCTGCTCAGATTGATTGCAGGAGTGATTCCCATTACAAAATGTCACAACTGGTATGCTTTCATCGTGAGATGAGATAGGCAGCCTAGAACACGAAATCAAAACTCTGATAGCTGGGTAACAGGTGTAGTGAAACCAAGAAAAAAAATGCCTATTAAAAAAGAAGCATTTTTGTGGAGCTGTTTTGTGGAACTCCTTACCACAATACTGCTGATAGTCAGAACTAACCACCAATCAGTCAGCAGAGGACTAGAAACACGTTGGTAACAAGTGCAATGTCGTTTAAAACCAGTGTATTTTGAACGGGAAATCAAATCCAGAGCTGCTTATCAAGCTGTGACTGTGAAGTCCCAGGCAAAGCTTTAGTATTTTGAAGGTAATAATAAAAAGTATTTCAAATATTTTTTTCAAGCAAAAATTAAAAAATCACATCATTTGCAAGTTTTTATTTACTATGCAATTTAACTAATCATCATCCTTCCTCAGCAGCCACACAGCAAGAAGTCCTAGTACTGAGGAGTTCACATTAAAGGAACAGGAAGACAAGAAGACAGGCAAAGAAACACCTTCAAAGAAGGATGATTTGTAAGTTGTAAGAGCTTGATTAGTAACAACATGTAGAAAATGCCTGCTTATTGATCTACTATACTAAACAAATTCATCTAACTTGCTTGGGTTAGAGTTTGTTTTGCAAGTAGCGTTACTGACTTGGAGACATACAAGTTTGTTATTCAAGTAGAGTACTTGGGGCTTCAAGGCACTTACATGCCCCACGTGAAACAAGCTGTAGATGTTGTTACATTGCTACAATCTCTCTACATGTAATTGGGGGGGGGCGGGTTGGAAGAGAAACAGGTTGATTCATAGACAGATTTGAAGTGTGAGAACTCAAAATACAACTTTAAGTGTCCCTTCTTCCATATGGTCCCTGTTTTCTGAAAAGTGCCATCATCCATCCTTAAATGGGATTCTCATGTCCATGTGCAGATACGTGCATTCTGTATAGTTGAACTGTGGCCTAGCAACTAATAACTAGCCAAGTAAGAGATCTATTGAAGATGTTGCTTAAAATAGACATGTCCAGAGCTCTTGTCACCTCATTGCCATCACACACCAGATACAAAATTGACATGTGCTGTGGACATATGTACCTAGGTTTACTCGAAGTACCCTGAAACAGCTATAAAACCACACCATGTGACTACCTGGGCACTAGAATCAAGAAATACCTTTGTCTTTTGGCAACTCTCAACTGGAAGTATCTTATCAGTCTTTAAAAAGTATATTTTAAAAATATATTTATCAGTCTTTAAAAAGTGTATTTTTCCACTACAGGAACAATTTAAATGTGGAGAAAATTAATTTGTCTGACTATTATCTCATGCAGCCATTCTCTCCATACCTTTGTTGGGTGCCCAAGCTGCAAATGTTATATTGCCCCATAAAATTAGAAGACCAAATAAATGAGTCAGCTAAAGAAATAAAGGAAAAACACAGAAAAAGGGAGATGATCTTTCTTTTCTGTGAGCAAGGAGTAGATAATCATGTTGGGTAACATCATGAAGAAGAGATGCATTTTTTTCATTAGTTGTATCTGTTTCTCTCTTTACAATTTTATAAGGAAAGCAAAGTTCTTCCACCATCCTTAAGAAAGAGTCTCAGACTGTTGTGATGTGAAGAGTGGACTGTGGCAGAAGCAGCCCTCAACTGAGGGATTTTTTCACTTCACTAATTGACTCAAACCTCCTAGGGGAAATCTGCAAGGCTCTAGCTCTGCAAAAGAATAATTCAAGAAAAAATGGTCTTATATTGTTAAATCAACAACATGACATGCTGCCTTCTTCTCCATTTGTGCAGAGGGCCCTGCTACATGGTTACTAACATTTTAATGTATGATGAACAAGTACATAGAGCACAGAGCTACAACAGGCTCTGTCATGGTATGTGCCTGTTGTAAATCAGTTCCAGCCTCACAGGGAGCCTTTTTGTTTTCAGTCCTGACACACCTAACAGTAACTAACCTAATTACATGAGAACACTTCAGACCTTTTGAGAGAGAAGTCTGAATTTATTATGAAGTTAAAGATACTCACAGCCTTGCTCCACGTGTTGTTATTCTCCACTACAAGCAACATAAACCAGAGCAAGTTGGAGAGAGATAATAAGCCTGTTTAAGTACTAAATTAAGACATAACTGGAAGTTTTCAAAGTTAAAGCATTCAGCCTCTTCCCAAATATCTTTATTTAAAAGGTTGGGTGACTGCTTAGTTTTGAAACAATTATGTCTTGTATTCTCTTCCAGGTTTCAAAATTGGAATACATGCTGAAGCTCAAAATGTAGACACATTGACATGGAATTTCAAAGCAGTCTAGAGGATTAAGAATCATTTTTCACTAACATCAGTGGAAGACAATGTCAATCATTAAGACTGCTTTGTAAATCAGCATTAAATTTCATCCTAGGAACTGCTGACTACTAGGTTTAATGAACACTGCTTCTTCTGAATGCTACTAACCAAACAAGGCATTTGTACATTAGAGAAGCAAAATATAAAGATGATTTACTAATTAGCTGCACACCACAGATACCAGTTTAATGGTAATGGTAATGTCATTTTGAGTGAGGCTTGCATGTGGTATGCAATACAATGCAGAACAGTTCTCCAATTTCTCCCTTACAGCATTAAAGCATAAAATAAACCATTAGGGTGACACGAATAGGAAGTCAGTAGAACTTGCATCTTCCTAAGGAATTCTGATTAAGATCTTTTCAGCATCTACTGCCTGTAATACTAGTCTTGGAAAAGCATTAGAGAGAATACCACCTTCTTGCAGTGACCCTGAGCAAGGAACCAGTGGGGATACCCCTCCCAGAAAAGGGACATGACAATGTGCTTGTGTGCCTGTGATTGTAGCACTGGAAGTGTGATCACAGAAAACAAAGAGCCTTAATGATCCTTGGAAGACATGACTTGCACATACACAGTACAGTGTCTTCACATAATACATATCTGTGTTACGTTGGTTCAAGGCGAAATCTTGGCACTTTGCTGGCTGCCTCAGGCTGTGAAAAGCTTAATGAATTAGACAACAAAAGAAGTCTGATGTACTAATTAGGACATAGACATTTTGATCCAAAATTCATATCGAACTTTCAGCATGTGTCCAGAAAGTAGCCAGTTATTTTTGTCTCTTCTTTGTGACTCTGCCACTATCCAAAGCGAAAGCCAAAAGGCCAGGAGATGATTTCTGCATGGAAGGTCTCCAGTTTTCATCAGGTCAGAGAACCAGAAATGAAATATTGTCTAAAAGTAAGTAATTTGATTTGGGTTTTTGGTTGGTTTGGTTTTGGGGTTTTTTTTAGGGCTGGCACCACTGACTAGCAGGCTTAAAGGCTACATGACAGATTTCTGCAGGATTTCAGAAAGGTAGACTGTGAGAAATAGACCTCACTCTGATCTGATTCACTCTTTCAAAGCACTGTTAAGACCCCTTATTTGAATGGATGGATCTAACTTCTCTTCATCACAGAGATAAAATTTAAATTCTAGCTCTTTTGTTTCTATAATGTGCTGGAATTGAGGTGATCCTACTTAAATGCCCATCGTTAAATTACAGCCTTGATGCAGACATGCTGAAGAGACCTCTCTGGGCAGCCCCTCCACTGAGGAGAAAGGTAATGATGTCATCACTTTCCTGGCTATTTAACTTCTCCCGAAAACTTATAATTAACAAAAGCTGCCCCTGTAGACTGGAGTGGACTCCTCACAACTTTTTTGGCATTGCAAATCCAATGCCAATCCCATAGCCCTTCTTTGAGGAGCCTGAGGATAGAAGACGAAACAGAAAAGATGTGGTAACAAAAAGGTGTTTAAAAAGTAGGTATTAAGTTATCTTTTGGTCATAAGATGGGGGAAAAAAACAAAGGTCACACTGTGATTACAGCTGTAGTAAAAAACACTGGCCCCAGATTCTAGCCTCAGTTACATTCTGGAACAGCCATTTATTTTCACCTTTCTATAGTTTTTGTCTGTTGGGTTGCAGACAACTTATCTATTTTCTTTACAATCTCACTTCTGAAGCAAAATACAGTGTATTAACCCAAACCTCATCAGTAAATATTTTTGCATTTTTTAATGGAATATCATTTCAGCTATGTACTATATGTGGAGGATAACCAGCAGGCACAAGAATAGAAATAAATACCGCTAAAAGCAGCTTTCCTGCTGCAGTCTGAGTTTGAAAAGAAAGGAGAGGGAAATGCCAGAACCTAGAGGAATCAAGCTTTATTTTTAAAATCCAAATTAAAAAAATGTACACTTTTTCCTCTTTTTCTTGGCAGAATGAATAGCCAAGCCAGTTTTAAGGGACTGGAGGAGCAAGAACCTCCTCTGTATCAGCATTTAAGTTGTCAGGAGCAATGAAACTCAATGCCACAAAATGTTTCAAACGGGATGGATAACAGAAGTCCTCGAGTACACATGATTCTCAGCTCATTAACAGCTACAGCGAGATGCACAACTAAGGGGTGGTGGCCTATTTCAGTGCCATCATTTTGCCAATAGAATTGAAATTCAACAAGAAATCCCTTTTTAGTTAAGAGAGTTGTCCTATTCACAGATATATCTCTGTCCTGCACTGTAATGCTGGCAGTATTACTTGCTCTCATAATTTCTCTCTGCCTCGGGTGGATGTTGAGTGTCAAGGGAGGCACTGAGAATAGAAAGTGGAAGGTAAGGACAAGTCAGGATTTTCTTCTTCTTGTAATTTCAGAGACTAAAGGAATTTGGCAGAAGTTGCCTTAACATATCTTCTCTGCAGGTCATCCAATCCCACTCTGCTCTCCAGGAGCCCAGCTAGTGACAGAGTCACAGAACCAACTAGGTTGGAAAAGACTTTTGAGGTCATCAAGTCCAACCTAACACCACCCTGTGAACCAGACCACGGCACTGAGTACCACACCCAGTCTTTTCTCAAACACCTCCAGGGACAGTGACTCCATCACCTCCCTGGGCAGCCTATTCCAGTGCCCTATCACCCCTTCTGTGACGAACTTCTTCCTAATGTCCAGCCTAAACCTCCCCAGCACAGCTTAAGACTGTGTCCTCTCATTCTGTCAGTGGCTGCCTGGGAGAAGAGACCAACCACCACCTGGCTACAACCTCCTTTCAGGGACTTGTAAAGAGTGCTAAGGTGAGCCTCCCTTGCTCCAGGCTAAACAACCCCAGCTCCCTCAGCTGCTTCTTGTAGGACTTGTGTTCCAGAACCTTCACCAGCCTCGTTGCCCTTCTCTGGATGTGTTTAAGCACCCCAACACCCTTCCTGAATTAAGGGGCCCAGAACTGGACACAGCACTCAAGGTGCAGCCTCACCAGAGCTGAGTACAGGGGAGGAATCACTTCCCTGGTCTTGCTGGCCATGCTATTCCTGATACAGGCCAGGCTGCCATTGGCCTTCTTGGCCACCTAGGCACACTGCTGGCTCGTGTTCAGCCTGCTGTCAATCAGTAACCCCAGGTCCCCTTCTGCCTGGTCACTGTCCAGACACTCTGTCCCCAGCCTGTAGTGCTGCAGGGGGTGGTTGTGGCCAAAGTCCAGGACCCAGGAGTTGGTCTTTTTAATCCTCATATGACTGGATTTGGCCCATCTATCCAGTCTCTCCAGGTCCCTCTGCAGAGCCCTCCTACCCTCCAGCAGATTGACATTCTCACCCAACTTGATGTCATCTGCAAATCTGCTAATGGTAGACTCCCCTCATCTGGACCATCAATAAAGATAATAAACAGGACTGGGCCCAACACTGATCCATGGGGAACACCACTGCTGACCAGCCACCAGCTGGATGCAGCACCATTCCCCACCACTCTCCGGACCTGTCCATCCAGCCAGTCCTTAACCCAGTGAAGAGTGCACCTTTCCAAGATGTGGGCGGCCAGCTTTTCCGGGAGTGTGCTATGGGAGACGGTGTCAAAGGCTTTGCTAAAATCCAAGCAGACACATCCACAGCCTTTGCCACATCCACCAGGTGGGTCACCTGGTCATAAATGGAGATCAGGTTGGTCAGGCAGGACCTGCCCCTCCTAAATCCATGCTGGCTGGGTCTGATCCCTGGGCTGTCCTGTAGGTGCCATGTGATTGCACTCAAGATGATCTGCTCCATAACCTTGTCGGGCACTGAGGTCAGACTGACTGGCCTGTAGCTTCCTGGATCCTGCAGCTGGGTAAGCGAGCAGCGGTGCTAGCAGTCAGCACTGAAGTCCCAGGAGGGGACAGGCTGCTTCCTCCACTTGGGAATCTTCAAATAACCCATCTATCTGGCAAGGAAAGAAGGGAGAAAAGTGCATACATAATTTCTTCTTCTTCTTCCCTACTTCAAGAAAAGTCACTGCAAACAGTGTCTCCAGCGTTACTCATCTGGAGGCTTTGGCAGGGGGTGCTCTGTGGCTCACTTCTTTAGTTACTGCCAAGGACATAAGTAGGTGCCAAATTACTGCAAGGTGTTGAATAAACTTCACGCTAACATGAGGCTGTTTTAGCATGGTAATGGGGCTGGTAGAACAACAGGTCTCAGGAAACAATTGCTTCTTATCC
This sequence comes from Ptilonorhynchus violaceus, assembly GCA_013397565.1. Classification (NCBI taxonomy): domain Eukaryota; kingdom Metazoa; phylum Chordata; class Aves; order Passeriformes; family Ptilonorhynchidae; genus Ptilonorhynchus; species Ptilonorhynchus violaceus. The sequence goes on along the minus strand of VZRJ01013251.1, from coordinate 41,838 downwards.
CTCATCCCAGCCAAATCACCTACAAGCAACTGTGAACTATAGACATCATTTGGCCAGGAGATTTCTGTTCTATGGAGTCTCTCAAGGGCCCTTACAACTCACAGTATCTGGTGGTCTGCTGAAGGAAGGGGTCCTGCAGCTGTCATGACTACATGGAAACCCCTCTAATCAGAGGACTTCTCAGTGCAACCTTCCCATGGCTGCAGAATGAAATCAAGCAAACATGGAAAAACCTAATAGACTACACGTATTAATAAATTATGGCTTACCTATTCATAAGCCTGCTGTCTTGGGAAGGTTTAAAACAAAGCCCTGTGCTCTAGCTTTTTATTTCTTATAAAATGCCATTACTTGCTTTGCACGCTTCAACTCCATGTTTTGATACCAACTGGCAAACAGGGAAAAAAAATAAAGAAAAAAGAGGGAAGAAATAACTTCAGTTACTCCAAGTTTGATACAAAAATTGGTCTCTATAAAGAAAGAATGATCTTGTACACTTACAGTACTGGACTCAGAGGTATAGGTTGAACTCTGCTGCTGCCCTCCCGTTCAACTTCAGACATATGACTTACAGTTTTGCCATCTGCATTTTCTAGGTGTGAAATGATGTGAGAGATGGAGGGGTGATTTCCCAGCCTTTGCTTGTCCTGTTGCACAAACTGGTTTTCCCACCAGCCCACACTGCGTGGAGGCTGTGGCCATGAAAACCCATGCAAGGGGGAATGGGGAATGAAGAAAGTGTACTGGTGGTAGCATCTGCCACGCCACAGCAGAAGGGCAAGGGCACATATTTGGGTGTTCAACTTCTCACTTTCACCACTGCAAGTCACCAGTGACAACATATTGAGCACCTCCCACCACCACCCACACAGAGTGGTCGTGAAGGGCTTGGACACACAGTCCCCATCCTGCAGCCACCACTTACTGGGTTAACAAGTCCAGGCAGGATGAAGACAACTGTCCTGGAGTGATACGTCACTGAGATGAGGGTCCCTGAGGTGCAACTCACAACTGTGAGTTCCAGAAGCCCAACTCCTTGCGTAGCCACTCTATACCCCCAGCAAGCAGCCTGGGTGTAGGAGAGAGGACAGGAAGCGAGTTTTGTGTGATGAGGCAGAGAGCTGCAATTAAAACTGCAGATGGAGTAGTCTCTCCTGGAAGTTTCAGATGGTGCCACTGACAAAAATTTTGAAGGGTATGTTGTGTGAGGTGCACTGTTTGAGGAAGTCCAAAAAATGAGCATGGGTGATGAGCTGAGGAATCTAAAAGTTTAGATGGCCTTTTCTTTCCTGAACTATTTTAATATAGCCAGACTCTGGTAAGAAAGGTAAAGAAAGATTAACCAAATGTCAGAATTTCAACTAACATGAAAATAATATGGTTCAAATATGCCATAAGCACGGATGCTTGACAATATTGAGGATGCCAGAGCAGTGTTAGTGCAGCACAATGCAACATGTTAGCATGTGGTAATTTTAAGAGCCAGAAGTATCTCCTCTTAAACGATCTGCAATGCAAATATGAAGCCTGTTTTCCCTCCTTGCTTTATGTTTTCTTGACTGCCACTGCCAGGATCCAACCAGTAACCTGTTACCTCAAAAATATGTCGATGCATTTGCAGTGGCTGAGGTGCTAATCCTGACCTTCGTGTGTACGCGTGTGCCTTCTTTATGCAGTCTTCAAGACAAACTGGTTTCTTAGACTGAATCAGTCCTACCAACAGCCAGGAGGATGGGAAGCCAAAGGCTTCCTAAGGACAAGATGCCTGGCAGCATGCAGAATGGTTCTAATAGTATGCAGGGCAATGGCAAAAAACCAACCTGGTTGGCTTGTCAAAAAACAAACACAGGTGATTTAAACTAGAACCTTTCCTAATCCAGTTCAGCTGCATGGCAAGGACAAGAACCTGATTTCCACAGTCTAACTAAGCTGTCTCATTTAAAGCTCAGGCTACACATAGCTCAGAGTGCTTCCAGGATCTTCTCCAGCACGGAACAGGGTCTACAGATTGTTTCCTACACTCTTTTCCAAAGGAATGAAAATAAACACCTGTTTTGCACGGAAACGGGATGCAATTCACACATTATTAGGATTGAGCAGCTTTTGCTCTTTTAAAACTTGCTGTGAAAAGAACAGCTTTGAACTGACATTTGAAGAAATAATAGGGACATTTTTTCTTTCTTTTCATTTTTAGCCACTGAACAAAGTATATTAAACTTACTCTTACCTACTGTTCTAGAATCTTCTTGCTTCTCTCTACACACTTCATCCTCTCTTGTTTTATTAATACCTTCAAAATTTGGAAATATCACCCTGGTCTCCTGCCCTAAAAGTTAAAAAAAAAAAAAAGAAAAAGAAAAAAAAGCAAGCGAAAAAAAGCTTTAGAGTTTAACAAAATTTCTTAATTTTTAAACTAAAGTTCCTTACCAACATAGCAAAACATTCTGGAAACAAAAATCTTGACCAGCACGGATGAAAAAAATGTTTAAAAATGGACTGGGTAGTTTTTTTGTTTTATTTAAGGTTGCCTTCACCAACTAAATGTCCATAGGGGCTGTCCCCTGCAGACTCCATCATGGTGTAGTAAGTCACCTCATAGAGGTCGTTGCACCTGGGTGTGCTCTGTGAACCATCTGGGTAAAGGATTTCAACCCCATTGCATCACAGGTTTCAAGCTATATGAGAGAAAGGTACTGTAGAGAAACTAGTGGCTATTACTATTGCATGACTTCCAGCCTTTCCTCACTGCGAGTCAAGAGCAAGAAATTGCTCTGCAGCTGATGCACCCTCTATGATTCCTGTACAGTCACAAAGAGTCAACAGAACAGATCCATGTTTCCTTGGCAAATTAAACTGGAGAGGTGCACAGCCCTGAAGCATGTTTTATTGGGACCAGTAATGCAGCAGCACTCGCGAGGATGTACCCTGCTTATCCCTTTCTGGCAACAAGCACTGCAGTTAAACTGGAGAGAGAATAAACAAGGGGAAATACAGTATCCAGCTCTGTATAATAATTCAGATATTCAAATCCATGTTTATATATGACTGCCTTGAACGTACTTAAATATATCCTTAAATGCCTTGCTGAGTGGATGTCATATGCAAGAAAAGAGAGGATGGCCTAAAGTGATGCATATTGCACACCACTTTGGCAATACGTAATGTGTCCACAGGTTGTGGAATGAATAGGCTGCCCATTCCAGCTCCAGTAAGCACTGGGGCATAACCTTGTCTTTGCTGGATATAGCCTGTAGCAGAATTCCTTCCCTGGGCAAGGCTTAGCAGGAAAACATGAGAAGGGTGTTGAAGGGATTTAATTGCATAGCTATCAAGCCTCAGTAGGAACTGCCCATATATGTTCTCAGAGCATATGTGGAAGTATAGATGTCTGGATCCTGTGTGATGGGATATTTCAAAACCAGCTGTAGTAATGTAACAAGTAGCAATGTGTGGACCTTTACATGGTAATGGAAAACAAAAAAGAGAGATTTTTAACAAAAACAGCAAGCTGAAAGTGACTAAACAAGCTACAGGGCAGGTGCTATTCAATAAATTACTTTGAGCTGGAAGACTGAAAGAGTATCCCAGTATCTAGCCACAATTTTTGCATTTCCCTTAGCTGTGAGCTCCCCCCAACACCCCCTTACACACAGTGCCTCACTAGGGACATGGCAATAAAACTTCGCCTTTTGCCCACAGAGACCACTAGAATTATATAATGATATGACAAAGGACCTCTTTCACAGAAGCAAAGCCAGGCAAGAAGTCACTCTGACATGCTGTCACAAGACAAGGAGACTGTGCACCGGTACGGGAAATGGGACCAGGAGGTGAAAACACTTAAGAAATCAGCTGCCTTGAAAAACAGCCTGCAGCAAGTACCACATCCTGGAACTGGAAGTGGGATGGAGGTGGAGTATGTCTGAGAGAGAAGACTGGGATGTGGAAAACTAATATGCCAGGTGGGGTGGCATTTGAAAGGACAGGCACATGGGAAGCAGGGTGACTTCCAGATTGCTTTCCTTCAAGATAGTGGAGTTTCCCTGTCTTATCAACGTTATTACATCAAAATTATATGCTGCAAAATGCACTTCTGCTTCTGACAGGACAGTCCCAGGATGTCAGGGTCAGCCCCCGCCCAGCTCCCCATCTGGTGTGGTGGCTGTCCTGGCTAGGAGACGTCCTTCTGCTGGGGCAGCCCTGTGGTCATCCTTGCAGAGGCACCCCATGGGACAGGACTGGGAGAGAATGGGGAGTTTTGTTGCTGTCTATGAGAAAAGGAAGCAGATGGATGATCACACATGTAAAACTAAAAATGTGAGGAAGGAGGTTGCAGGCAAAACCAAAGCCATGCTTGAAATCAAGGGTACCCTTGTGATACTGGCTAGGGTGTCCCCTCTCTTCCTCACCTGCCTTCTCCTCCTCTATTTATAACACTGGGTTCTTCGGTCAGATTATTTGTAAAAGCAGTTTTGTCACTTTTGAATGTCTGATGTCAATAAAGTGCTTTAACATGAAATGCATGCAGGGTGTGTGGACGCCTTACCTCTCGCTCCCCATGCAAATGCTTATCATTGCTGTTAGGACTGCCCTGCAGCAGCACCCTTTTGCGGTGTGCCATATTACCACCGCACTCACAAGCGTCTGTGCGGTTCCCCCAGAGTCCATGCTCTCCCTCCTCCTGGCAGCCCTGTCTTTTCCCTTATCCAAACCTGCTTCAGCCCGGGGCTGCAGCCACCGCCTGCCGGTCTGCCGCAGCTCCCGCTCCCTGCGCCATGTGCCACCGTCCTTCCCTGCGCGCTGTGCTGCTCGCTAAGGACACGCTGTGGCACAGCTGTCTGCCTCCTCTGCTGCAGTCAGGCAGGTTTGGATTACTGTGCACGCTGCTGATGTCGAGTTCCTGTCGTGACCCACCACTCCATAGGAGGAGCAAATGAGCTGAGACGTCAACGCAAAAAATTATAGCCATGCGAGCTATCCTCTGCTCAGCTGCTTGGAGAGTGCCTACACGGTTTGTGTGACAGCACCAGCACACAGAAGCAGCACTGAAATGCAGTTAGCAATACAGCTGGGAGACAGGCAGCGAGGCAGGCACTGGTCCAGTGACTAAAATGATCTTACCGTGAGCCAGCCTGCAGTACGTCCAAAAGTGGCTGACTGCTACACAGGAGCTCGGCTTTCTCTGCAGTTACTCCAGTTTCCCCCAGTGACTGCAGTGTGTGCTCCGTTTTGGTTTTGTTTGCTTTTTTGTTTCTNCTTGCTCTTTTGTCCATAGCCGTGGGTTGTTGGAGGGAAGGGGGGATTCCAGCACAATGGCTGGGAAGCGCCCGGAGAGCCTGGCTTTTGCGAAGTTGTGTGTGGAATTCCCTGTTCGGGAAATGAGTGGTTAAAGTCTGCTTTGCGGGATTTGGCGGAGAAAGAGGGCTCTGAGGAAGACTGTTGAGCTGACACGTGCAGAAAGAAAAATGTGAATGCACAGTGGCATGCTTAAAAGATTGATGATAGAGAAGAAAAGAAGGAATAAACGGGGAGGAGGGGAGATTGCAGGAGAAAATCAGTACTCTGCTGAAAATATATTTTCTCACAGTAGGAGCTTCTGCTTAGCTGATTAAGAAGTTAAGTAAAATGATCTGCTGCAGGATGGTTTTTATTGCAGAAAATAATTGTGATACTGCTGACTTTAAGACAATCGAATACAGACACTGCATTATCAAATTTGTGTAATTATTTGATCTACTAGTTAAACTGTCACCTCAGCTCCATAGCTGAGCACATGTTTTCAAACAAATTCCCTGCTGAGCTGCATCTGGCCAGGGGTAAAATCTAGCCAGGATTTACCCCCATTTTAGTTACAACTTTTGTTTTCACGTTTAGTAGAGTAATTTGGATTGAGCCAAGAGCTCAGCTGGTGCAGACCTCAGAGGAATGTGGGTAGTGACACCTGGTGAGGAAAGGGCCTGTGTGTTTAGGATTCACCGTCATCCTGGCATACAGAAACTGCCAGCTCATCTTATAGCATGTCACAGGCACCGTGTCAAAAGGCCTGTGTTTTCATGGGCACTGTCAGTTGGACAGCCCCATACAGCCTGCCCTTGTTCAAATGACACCCAGCTCTTCTTCTTCCCTATGGCTGAGATGTTGATGCAGCTGTGCCAGTCCCAGATGGATGGCACGGTCCGTGCCGGGGACCACACACCTGGAGGGAAACAGAAGATGGCAGAGCCCACATGGGTTTTAAGTTCTCTTCCCCAGTTCCCCCAGTGATCAACAGATGCTATGTTTTTCTGTAGCTGGCACAGGTTACAGATTTCTTTTCTAGTGTAAGAGGAATGGCTGCTGCTGCTGCTGCTGCTGTTGCTGCTGCTGCTGCTGTTCCAAGATATTTTCTTGAAGACCACTATTCTGCTAATAGGTCCATGGAAATTTAAAATAACCATATTTAGAAGAAATAGATTAGGGGTTTTTTCTCTCTAAAATACTAAGTGCGAAAGACCAAATGGTATCATTTGATATGGGGAAGGAGGAAGCTATAACCATTTAATTTTCAGGAAGCAGAAAGCAGATGCATATTTTTAAGCTGTTTCTCAGTTTTCTATCATCATAGGCATTGCCATATCTCAAATGGAAACACCAGGAATATTCCCCCAGAGGCAAACCTCACCACTGCCTGCGATTTGAGACTCCTTTATGGCAGAACTGTACTGCAGAGCTGCTCTGTGCTTTGCTGCAGTGCATAGCTCTGAAACAGTTCTGTCTCCACATTAAAAAAAAAGCTTAACATTATTGTTGTTTTCTTGACTGCTGTATAACAGAACACCAGGCAGGACTCATTTCCACATGGTGTCCTGAAATCTTTCACCAAAGTAGATCAAGTGCTCTGGTTTTTAGTGTCCTGTATTTCACACCAACAAGGCCATCATGTATTTAATATTATCACCTGGTGTATTGCAGCTTTTACATCAGGTTTATGCTGGCACAATAGAAGGCCTCGAGAGTCAGGACCTTCATTTTCTATACATATTTCCTTTTTGGTTTTTATTTCTGGTAATAAATAAATCACAGTAAGCAATGTATGCAGTTAATTAGATTGAAAGAATTTTACTTCAGCATCAAAAATATTTAGCCTTATTTTAAGGTTTAGTGTGGGTCCATGAACCAGCTTGTTTGCTTTCCACTCTGCAGAGCAACAGGTTTTCCATATAAACTTGTCAGGTGCTTGAGCTGCTCTCCAAATGTTTGTCAGAATGCAGAGAAGTTAATTTCTAGTGTAAGCTTTGCTCCATCAGAATGAGTGACATTATATGAGTTAGGCATTTCACTCCAGCCACTGGCTGGCTAGAATAAGGTCAGCCCTTAAATGCTGTATGGCGTTTCTCAGAAGAAGGAAGAGATGGCATTTCAGTTCAGCTTGGTGTTTTCTCTGAACATGCTGCACTATCTCTCTCAGATGAGCAGAAGCTTACTCCAGCATTCTGCAATCACACTGGTTGAATGCTACCCTTACAGAAAGAAATCCACTTACCACTGGCTTCTCTACACACTGTTGCCTGTATGTTTGCTTCTATAATCACCGTGGCAAATGAGTTTGCCAGGAAGATGTGCAGAATAAATGTTAAGTGTACATCACTGAATATTTAAGGAAAATAAATCCAAAAATGGAAATATGAACTTTTACACCAGAAGGCTGGCAGGTTTTGAAGCATTTGATTTTGTACTTTGTTACTCTGACTTATCACAGTTTTAATATATGCCTGTCTGGCACAGAGGCAAGTGTTATAGGAAGAGGAAAAGAAGGAGTCTACTGTTAGGACATTAATCTAAACCTCCATGAACGTGAGTTAACCACTTGTTTTGTCTGCAGCAAATACTTAGCCTCTCTGTGCATTCATGTTCTATCTGTAAACTGTGAATAGCGGACTTTGCCCTTGTCTTAGCTGTTAGGGACGCATGCAAGATTGAGCTTTATTTGGATGCTATGGTTTACCAGGGCAAGAAATATCTAAATAAGTCTTTAAAAAATAGAATATGTGATTCTAAACCCAGAGAAGCTTCAAATGTGTATGTTTTAATGTCATTGACTTGCTTAAGCTGTGATTTTCAGATGTTTCTGAAGTCCGTAAAATTCACACACTGACTATAGGAAGACTCAGAGCACTGCACAAATCTGGTTTGAGAAGCAGGGAGATGTGAGACACCTACTAAAAAGTGGAACCCAGTTCTCTCTCTTGGAAGGAAAATATAAACTCTGTGTCCTGGAGAGGTCCTGTGATGACCAGGAGCGATTGGTTTTCTGACCCTTCCTTGAGCAAAGGTCACATCACATCTTCCCACTTGTTTGTCATGTGTGCTACAGACAGATACTGGTAAATTCCTCTGCCATGACACACTGCTCTTAACATCTACTTGAGCCTGAACCTGAATCACCACAGTATCCATCTGCTGTTCTACCAGCAATGGACCTGAGTGGTGCCCACTTAATGCTGTGGGAAGGTGCCTTCAGGAGGCACACAAGAGGTTAAAAGAGGAGGTCTGAAGCCATCTTCTCTCTGAGCTTGTTCCTGTATAGAGAACTTCAGTGTTTGCATCTGCTTGTTTCCTGAAGGGGATTGGTGGGTAAAATTTGGGGTGAAAAATAAAGCATTTTTGTGGCTTTAAAAAATATGCTGGCTGTGCATTGCTCAGAAGTTGGGAATGTAAATAGTCCCAGACTCAGTGGCCCGAGGACAGGTGAGCTGACTTAATTTATCTCACTTTGGATAAATAAACTGTGTGGCTCCAAAATTTGTTATATGGCCTCTTCTCTGTGATTGTGGAGAACCCCACAAGATAGTGATCTAAACACAGACAAGCATTTACAAGCATTTATGGAATGTAAGTATTTTCTGTCACTTATCTAACTATCACAAAGCTGGGAGGTGGGGTGTTGAGTGTCTATTGGTGCATCTGGGAAACAGATGCTCGTATGATGCAGTGAACATGCATTATCCATACATCAGGTGAATTAAAGGCAATAATTGAGGGACAGCACTAAAGAGAAATTGTCAACTAAAGGAACAACCAGCGCAGGAGTTGAAGGAGGTTTCCAGGTGCAAGAGATGTCCAGCCTACAGATTCAAGTGGGGAGCTACTATACTGATTCCTGAGCAGATAAAAACAACAGCAGTGATTCTCACTTACCTACAAGTGCGCAAGTCAGAGAACCAGGAGCTCAATTAAAGAAAAGTATCACTGACATTCAAGTAGCCATGTCAAAGATACCTCCTGTCAAGCAACACCATTCTTGCTTCTTCTATGAGATGATTAATTTCTTGAGCTGAATCTAACATTACTTAGATGTCATCAGGAGGTTGACTTGTATGGCAAGACAGTGTTGTTTAAAAATAGCCCCCTCCTGCATCAGTGTGGTCTGCCTTAGATGGATTAAGGACTGGCTTTCTGATATGTCTCAAAAAGTTGCTACTAGTGAGGGAGACTGCTGTTCCTTGAGAGAAAAGGCAGGGGAGAACTTACAGGAAGCAGCTTTGCAAGGTTTGAAGGCATTCTCTATTTGTATTTTGATATAAATGAAAATTGCTGGTGCGCAGGTAACATAAAGAGTGGTGGAGGAGTAAAGAGGGCCAGTTGGATTATTCAGTAAACTGGACATTCTATTTAAAGAAGTACTTCAGACCTGTGTACAGCTAGTGTTAGAAGAGGCCAGTGTGGGTTTGTGCATCCAAATTTAAGGTAGTACTGGGCTGGCACCAAAGAAGAGGGCTCTGCAGTCTGAGCAGCGCTGCCTTTTGCGAGGAACAAAAGCTAGTGTGGGAGGTAATTCAGCAGGGGCGAGGAGGTTAGGTTCACACCAGCTAAACCTATGCTAGGTGAGGTTTTAGAGTCCTCCCAAACGGGAGGTTGGTGCATTCATGTTTACGTATAGCACTGCACTAATTTCTCAATAGGTGTTTGAGAATACTAATACAATTAGAATAGTAATACAATCTTTCAGAAAGACAGTACTGGTATAGTTTTGGTATCACAGTTGCTAAGCTGAGCATTCTATATTTCTGGGTTGGACACTCAACAGCTGCAGCAAGCATCATGTGGTGTCCATAGATTTCTGAAAATGTATTGACAGAAAAGCTAGTATCCCTTGTGCCCCTTCTCAAACCCCCAATTGCTATTACTTCACAAAATGAAAACTCATGACTAGTAGAACTCATACCCAGAGTCATTTTGCTGTAACACTGCTCCACAGTTTTTGTGACTCCTTCCAGAGAATATCATCATGAAAATTCAAAACTCTGGTGTTTAGAATCACGTAGAAAGATGTGGCAAATTCATTTAATCTACAGTTTACTATTGCTGTGATGGCTTAATACACTAGTTTCCAATGCCTGCATCTAGGAAGTACTGCTTTTGTCCTTGAAGTTAAGCATGGGATCAAATCTGTCTGAATTCAGTTGTCTTTAGATCGAAAGCCTGCAGGGAAAAATAGAGCAAGGTATGGAAAGAGAAAGCCAGCTGTGACTTTACTCCTTGCAAAATAAGTGAATTAGAAGAATCTGCAGAAGGCATGAGTGTTGTGGAGAGAGAGGATAAGTAAATACTACTCACATGTTTTGGCACAAGGATTAGTAGGTATCTAAGGAAGGTAACAGTTGTGGACAAAACAAACCCAAAAAATGTTCTCCCTATAATGGGCTGTTAGGCTGTAGAGCCGTGTTCTCCAGGGACATGGTAGATGCTGAAGAGTGCACTTGGGCTTGCAGATAAAACCAGGCAATCTCATGGAAGTGGAATCCATAAAGGACTTTCTCATTAAAAGCATTTTTTGAGTTGTGAAATTACTAGAGGCCGGCAGAGAAGTTTTATATTTGTTTGCCATGCTCCTGGTTCTGCTTTAGGCAACGTGGAGCATGGGCTAGATGTCCTGATGAAGAGCAGCCATCCTGTGTACTCAAACACATTCCTTGAGTAACCAAATCTCGCAGTTTTGACAATAAAGAAAGCCCTTGTTGCAATACATCAATGAAGCTCATGTGAATATTGCTACTACATAGTTTAATCCAATTTTTCCATTCCCATTTTTCCCTCATTATCTTATTTGCAATACTTATGGCTCTGATAAATCAAAACCATTCCTCTGCTATCTCATTCCTAACTGGTCCCAACATCCAACTACCTGAAACAGAAAAAATCCTCCTGTAGCTGTAGCTGTCCTCCTTTTACATTCTGAGCTAAAAGACCAGTGAGGCCTAGTCTAGGGCTAGTGAGGCCTTAACATAATTCCATAGTACTCTGGTGAGGAAGACCTGGCAGAGTTAGAAGAGTTAAAGATGCAAAGTTATCTGCATCCTCCTGCAGATATTTCCAGGGATGGGTTCAGCAGGTGTGAACTAGGGATTAACACAAACTGCTAATCTAAATGAGTTCTCTATTGTGAGCATGACATGAACCTGTGAGATTACTGTGAACCTCAGTGCAAATCAGCCACGGGAGAGGAATTGTTGCATTGCTGTAAAGGATGAAGAGAGGTTTCCCTGCACACAGATCTGCAGCCTTACCCTGGACTGCAGCAATACCATGAGTCAGCTTCATGACAGACCTTACACAGAGAAACACACATAAGCACAGTTGTGTCTTTCCTTTACTTCTGCAGCATATAAAACACTGGGAGTTCATGCACAGTGTAAGAAATGTTTTGGCCTTTGACCATTCTAAGCCAAAAGTCAAACAAAAATGTCAATAATGTCTGAAAACTAAAATTACCCTCTCAAGTTTTATCTGTATTTTTGCTTTAGGAATGTTTACCTTACAGCAAGAGAAGCAGAAATATGAAGAAAAATTTCTGTCAAAGTATCAGCGAAAACTCGGTAAAAAACTAGAGAAACCAGAAACCAGCTTGCTCTTGAGAAATTTCTAGACAATTTCCAGGCTTACCCAAACTCAACTGTTTAAATTTAGAATTGTTTCCACAGCACATTCCTAGCCCTTAACACATCACCAGCATCTCTTGAGCACAGACAAGAAGCTGAGACACTTGGATTTTGGTTTGTGCCTTTCAAATTATATTTTGAAAAAGATGTTGAAAATGGGTGAAAAGGTTTTGTGATTTTTTGTTATAGTTGTTAAGTCTCTGGTAAAATAAAAGAGTCATGAAAGATTTACATTTTTGGAAACTATTGAACAGCTCTAGCCTGGAGTGTACTTTAAAGGCAGATTTCCCATACTGTGATATTAGTGGAGTTAGAGGTTAGACTTTGGGATTTACATTCCATGCTTAAAGTAATGGATAGCTGGGTAGCTAGATTGAAGGTGGGACAGGCCTGAAAAGGGGTTGCACAGTGATACTCAATTTTTCCTTGAGCACTCCTGCTCTTTCATGAATCACTCCTTGTATCTAACTCCTTACCCACATTACAAATGCTGTTTTATTCTTGCACAGAAGGAAGCGGATCCTTCTTGCAAAGTACAGTCACCAACAAGATGGTTCATCTACAGAGTATATTTGGGAAAGCATTCGACTATGCACGTGTAGTAAAGTATTAATTATTACCTTGCCCTCTCTCAAATGGCACACAAGCACGTGCTGAGCCTGTGTGTGCTGAGGCACTGGTTGGACTGAGGATGCCTTTCAGGAGCAGGACTTAGAACCAAAGGGATGCTTTGCCTCTGGCCCCAATTTCCCTAGGGTAGAAAAGCATTTTCTGTTGCAAATTTTGATCAGGGAAAGCCACATAGTTGCACGGGTTAATGTCACCCAACAAGCCTGGTGGCAATGAAATGGGTATGACCTTTTGGCAATTGCACACCAGACCTGTGTAGTTCTTGACACACAGATGCTTTTTGTTACTTAGCTGACTTCCAGTGAGGTTAGATGCTGGAGGCATGTAAAGCTTTCTTCGTCTTTGCCAGTAAAAACAAATTTTTGTTCTCTCTGTGAACAAAAAAAGGCCAGCAACCAGTGCAGTTTGGAGAGCTCTTTTTGGAAGGAGACAGACCTGCCCTCGTCTATGAGTTGCTGTCCTTTCCAGACAGCACAGAACTCAGGCTGTTGATTTAGGCAGTGCTTGGACTGTTTAATTTGAGCTGCCAGGATAATTTGTTAGGATCCACAGACAACAGCCAGCAGGGTGGGGCTCAGCCCCTCTGCAGTTCCTAATAATAGCAGTCACTGGCAATCAGCTTGACATTTGAGACAGCAGAGGTGTGTTCAGATTTTTTTAAAAAACTTACTTACCTTGAAAGAAAGCCCTCGTCTAACCAGCAGATGACTAAATAAAAGGTGCTTTCCAGCTTTCTGGGGATATGTGATTTTTAGCTCCTCCACTTCGGCCATGTTCCTTTGCCATACAGAGCTGCAAGCAGCACTGCAGTAGAGCGAAGTAACCTGGGCAAGTAATGCCTGAGGAGGCCCTATTAAGAGCCTGAATACTGCAGACAGAAATTAGGAGCCGGGTTGCGGTGTAATTTATGGCAGGCGGAGCGGGCGCTGAGCCGCCCGTGGCGCCGGCCGCAGTCGCACCGCCGCAGNGCGCCCGGCCGCGGACCAGCCCCGGGCCGCAGCGCAGTGCCTGGGCCTGCCCAGCGGCTTTCCCACAGGGAAAGGGTACACGAGCACGTACGCACCCCCTCCTTGTAAACCTCTCGCGGAGCAGCTCTGCTCTTCACCACGTGTCAGGTGCTTTGAAAAGCTCCCGCTGACAACGATGGGTTTTCTAAGGATCCCTAGTCATCCAACTGTTTCCTGTTTGGAGCATAAAGCAAGCATTAGGCGTCCAAGGTGTCACTAAATTTACGATAACTGCAGCACAGGGGACTGGATTGTCTAATACACTGGCTTTGGTACAAAATTGCTATCTTGAATGTGTTGGCTAGTTCTGGCAGCTCTGTGCAGATAGTATTCGAGTTAATCCCTTGTCTCTTTCGAATCCCGAACTACATTGGCATAAAAAGTAAGGCTCAATTGTTAGTCATATATTTGTTCTTAATGAATATAAGCATATGCAAGCACTTGCTGCATGTTAGAGAAACAGGTTCCAGCAGAAGTCTGATTCAGCACTTAAAGCTGCATCTTTAACACTGCTCCTTGTGGTAGGGATAACTGCTCTATTAGGAAAGTACATAAACTCATCCCAGCCTCACGGGGATATTACTAAATTGTTCTGGTTGCAGAAGTAACTTCTAACCAGCTGGGGGAAAAAAAAACCACTAGTTTTTAAAAAAATGAAACAAGGAACAGCGTAAATTTAACACTTTGTAAGAACTGTGTCCCTGAATCAGTAAAACACTGAGAAGTACCAGTTCTTTGTGCTAAATTTGCAGTTGTTATTGCTGAACTTTCAAAACGTACAAGATTTAGACAAAATCTATATATGATGTCTGAAATTCATCTGTGAAATAGAGACCTGTTCACACTTTCGATGCTTTAGCTTTAGATTATCAGATTGCCAACTTTCTGATTTCCTGAGGAAAAATAATAGAGTTGAAATGGTTTATGAGTTTTTTCCTTATCATGTGTGACATTGGTTATGATGCTGATCCAAGATTTTGGTGAGACTCATGTGTCACAGACATCTTCCTCTGAGAAGTCAGTAATTCACAGGACTGAATGTTCCAGAGGAGTTGTTCCAGAATCCATAAAGTTTACAATATAGGCAACTCTTTACATTTATTTTTTTCCACGCTTTTAAAATAATGTAATAATTAATAATTCTGAAGACAAGAGGTGTTCTAAAGGTTATTCCACTCTGAGAAGGAGCAGATGGAAACCCCTGCTGAAATGGAGAAAGTTGGTAGGAGTTTATTTTTACAGCTCTGCCACAAATCTCAGAGCACTGCAGGGGTGAATTCACCTCTGCATTTGGCTCACGTATTTCAGGACTACACTGGACCATCCTTCCTTGACTGCGAACTCAGAGCCCATGAAAGCAGTCCTGAAAGGCAGGTCTAAAGGAAAAAACAGTGGTATTTTGCTGGTCCAAATACATACAGCTGCAGTTTTTGCTGCGTTTTGGTCTGTGACATTTTAGGGCAAGCCACCATCCTGGCTTAAACATGTAAGAAAACAAAAACAGTCTTTGGTCTCTGTTAGTTTGAAAACACATGCTCATTGGTAAAATACATCCAATTTACATTGAGGTGGATAACATTAACCATGTTGACTGTGGGCAAGTCATAGGTGACTGGTGGTAAGGTGGTTATATACTGTCACTATCTGTGTGGATTGGAGAGTAGTTTGACTAAGCTCATCCATGTCCTACTGAAGGCAGAAGTGAAGAAGAGAGTTTAAAATGATACTGGCATATAACTAGCCTTTTTCACTTGGTGTCTTCAAAACAAGGATTCCGAGCACCTAGTACTTACCAACTGCTGGACAGCAGTTCTGAAGAAAAGGTGATAGTGGATAATGCTGTGAACATTACTCAGCAGTCTCATCCACCATGGAAAAGACATTATGTGTATATGTGCGTATATATGTGTGTGTGTTTGTGTATATATATATATCTATCTATCTATATATCTGTGTGTGTGTGTATATGTGGTAACATAAATATACACATATAAATAAATGAATAAGTGTCTGTGTGTAGACATACACACATACATACATACATATATAGGCATGGTGTATATATTTATGTATACACACACACATACATAAAAGGCTGGTATACATATATATTCAGGAATGCTGTCTGTTAGGCAGATGGAATGGTGTTTCAGTCGGACCTATACTGACGTTAGTCTCCAAGAAATCCATGGGCAGAATGGAGAAGAGTTCAAGACAGTCAGGAATGATCACAAGTGGGAGAAAATGACTGTTGAGGCAAGACAGAATTCTCTGGTCTGGTGAAGAAAATACCAAGGTTTAGCTGATCTTGTTTAAGGGTAGAAAAACTTCTTGTATTTCTTCCAGGGTGGATCACCAGTATTTTTGCTTGTTCTCAGATGTTTCTCAGTCACGCAGTGATAACTAGCCTGCATATAAAGGGTTCTTCTGCAGCCACTTTTCTTGTAATGCCAAGCACAGTGCTTTCCTGAGATTTGGCGGCTTATGTACGGATGCTTGCAGACCTGGAAGAGCAATTTAACCCAACTGTAGTGGCAGAAATCTGAAGCTGTGTTGGTTTACTTTGCATTTTGAATAGACTAAGTGTGTGAGTAGTCAGGCGCTGGAGTTCAGATGTGTTGGGTAACTTGATCATGTTTGAGAACATAAAATTACCTTTCTTCCTGGATTTAGACCACCAGTCCCTATTCTCTTCTGCATCAGGACCCTATTCTGCTTTCAGTCAAGTGTGTAGGAATTTTGCTGCTAGTTTCAGTGGTGAACAGGAACAGACCCATAGTATCCCCATAAGTATTCACACCATTTCTGACTCTATCATCACAAAAAATGCCAGATCTGTGCCAGATCAGATATGTAAATCAAGACTGAGGATGAATACAGAAAGTGGGATTCACCATTTGTCTAAACTTGAGAGTTGCATGCTTTGCCTTTCATCACATGGTCATATCAGCAGTACAGAGGCACAGTTAGAAAGTGGCTAACCTCACCTATCGAAAGTTCTGGTTTTTCTGCAAAAAGAAATTGCTGGATTTTAAACTCCGTGTGTTCTTGTTCACCCACAGGAGAAAGCCAGTTTTGACAGCTTGATTCTCATAACACCCCCTGCTCTTGACTTCTTCCCTTTCATGTTACCAAGACTGCAGGTATACCTTTGCTGGAATACGCTTCCCATGCTTTAGCTGCACTTTGCTCAGAACTGCTTTTTCAGTATAATCTTTTTCAACAGAAGTTTTTTTTTCTTGATATAAATGTTACAAACGAGAGTGGGGATGGTGAAAGAAAGAAAAGAAAGATAGTACCATCTATTTCCTCTGTTCAGGCAGTGGGGAGGGAAAAAATTTTAAAAGAGGAGATATTTTCAGTTTCAGTGAAACCATGTTTGCGGTTTCTTTGTTGATCGTGGAAGGCATGAAACTGTGAAACCTTAGCAAGCTGAAATTTACCTAAGGCTGTAGCCTAAAATCAAAGGGGATGAGAACCCTGCCCTTCAGTTAGTGTAAAATAATGCAAGCAGAAGTAAAGTATCAATACTGACTGAATTTCATTGTTTTTCTCTTTATCCAACCCAAATTGGCTTTGAGTTGATTTTGCAAAACAATGCAAAGCTTTGCACTGAAACTTTGGAGCAGGTCCTTAGGACCTGTTGGGGGCCGGAAAACAAATAGAGCATTATCTGTAGGGCAAATTAATTGTCAGAGGCATCTAGAAAGCTCAACTTCAGGCAGGAGATTTCTTTGTGGCTGCATCTTGACCTGTATGTGCAGAAAGCCTTTCAGCATTAAGGTAAAGCAACAGGTTCTCAGATGATAACACAGCCTTACAGATTTATCTGTTTCTATTCCAGTTTTTTAAGACAGCTCACATTATATTTAAGAAACTGATCAGAGAGAGCCTTCACTGCTGATGTGCTGTTGATACTGCATCACATTTCAAGCCGTTTCTCCTTTTTTAGCATAATTTTTATCTTAATAAAGCCCCACTTAAACCATGAGCAATAAGCAATCAGTTTGCTTGTGGATATATTGCTGAAGCATTACATGTTTTCAGGTGCCACCCAGAATTGCAGATACTGGGTACTTAGTAGAGTGCAAAGGTGGCAAAGCTGGTGACAGCCTCTTCCTGTGTTGTAATAGAAATTACCTCCTGAGTTTTACAGTGTTAAAACTGTCACATTGGCATGTAACTTAAAAACTTCTTTTCAGACTAGTTCTTCTTGCTTTAACAAACAAACAAAGGAAAAGATTCTTTGGATATCTGAGAAATATTAACAGTGGTTTGGCTGGTCTAAGAGTTGAGGGTTTTTTACTGTGAAGAGCATTATTTTCCAAAAAGTCGCTGTGTAAATGGCATTCATCTTTCAAATTGTGTTGTCTTTCAAAAGTTACTGTGAAGTATTCCATCTACAAAATGTTGGAAATATTTTCCTTGGCTAAAAGGCATTAAAAGAATAATTACGATCATTCAGAGCATGTCTACTGAAGTACCTATATCTGTACAAAGATGCACATCTGGCTTTTGGGTCTGCCAGGTATCCAAAACATGTCCTCATTGTAACGAATCACACTATTGGAATGGATGTACAACAGATATCAAAAGTACTGGAAAAAAGCTGGTAACTTGCTCCAAGATCAGCAATTAAGGGAAGCAGAGAGCAGTTAGGATGAGCACAGCTGCCACCACTGTACTGTGGTGTATGGCATCCATTAGGTCCCCATCTGACTGAAAAATACATGCCAAAGAGCCCTACTCAGTAAACTCAGCATGAAGTCTAAACTTTTGTTTCAGAAAAGAGGCAATACAGTCGTTTATTATTGTCCTTAGTGTCCTTATTCAGACATCTTTTTCCAACCAACCACCATCACAAACTTGAGTTGCTACTTTATTTTTTTTTAATTTTCTATTGTTCTGATGAGGACTAGCTATTTACCCACTTCTTCCAACATATGAGTAAGAGCAAAATTGTCAAACGTATCCAATAACTCTTAACACTCAACATGAGACTTTTTGAAAGCCTGCATTTTCCAGAAGATAGGTTGTTGTGTAATGCTTCATATATCCAGAATACCTCTTGTATTGATCTGAAAGACATTGTGAAACTTCAGTGCATATGACTTTTGCATCTGCTAGAAATCTGAAGCAAACGTGCATTGTGATAGTTTCACAAGTGGCAAATTAAATAACAGCACACAGTTTATGATAGGGAAAAATTGCACCTATTACGCTTTTAACAGTGATTGTGTCATTGGTCTTCATACTTTTAAATCAGTATTTATTTGTTTCAGTTCCTCATTTAAAACACAGATAAAGGAAGGAGAGAAATTAAATCTACTTAATAGTAGGGAATACAAAGTGTGCCATTGGAGGCAACAGCATTGGTCGTGCAAAAAAACCCCGTCAAAACCCCTTCGCTGATGGTTTGTCACTGAGTTACTTACACGTTTTTTCATGCCACCTGAACTTGTGGCTCCATCCTTCCTTACAAAATGTGGATTGTGAAACTTACTGTTGCACGGAAGCAATGTGAAAACCACTTACGTCATGTCTAAATGGTGCTTTGAAGGTGGAACTTCAGGCACAAGTGCTTTATTATTTTGTCTCCAGCAGCTGATGAAACTTGATGCTACAAAGGAGGCAAAGAAAACCTCATTACACATGTCCCAAATAGTTTCAGAGTAGTTTTCTTTCTCTTTTGGCAGTGAAGAAGATAAATCTCTATTGTTCATAACTGGCATTGGAGCAGTGCCAGCTGAGGTCTACATCCTGTTGTGCTAGCAAAAACAACGAGCGGGTGTCCAGTGTCAGCCTCCAACAGAGCACAAGCAGGGAAGATGAGAAATGAGCACAGAAGGGTGAAATCAGTTACCTGAGGACATTCAGGAAGCTGAACCCTGTAGGTACCTCTTTTCACTCATTCAGTGGCAGGGTCCACACTGAACCTCACTGCCCATGTCCACATCAACTGCTGTGGTCAGAGGTTCCCACCGTGCACTGAAATGCACTGTCCACTGGTCTGCCTCTGTTACAGGTGCCGAAAGATCCTGTGTGAGCACAGGGGTCTTGTCCTACCTGTCTTCTCTGCAGGATGCTCTGATCCTTAAGTTGCCCAAGATCACCACCACCTCCATATGCCATGCCAGCAAGGCCTTCAGCAGAGCATCTTCTGTAGAGCTTTCATGAATTTCGGTTAGCTGGCATCAATAGACTGAATCTTCCTACATGTGCTGCAGTGCTGCTCCTCAGCTGTATTGTGTATATTCTGTGACTACACTGTGTGTAATCAATTAACCCATCGATTTTCTTCCTCACTGCCATTGTGCATGCAAGCAGCCGTACCAATAACACACGTTCAGAGATCCATCAGAAGTGTCTGCAGACAAGAATTTGCATGGAATGTCTGCCGGCTGACTCCAGTACAGAGACATCTTGACACTAGGAAGAAACCTAGATCCAGCCCTGCTGATGTGGCTGTTTTCCCTCTTGCTCATGTTCTTGATCACTATTATTGTTTGCCTAGGCTAATTTGGTGGGTATAGGAGCAGGTTTTGTTAGTATATTTGCGATAAGGGATAGAGTTAAGAAGCTGGTAAGTCCTCACATAGAATATGTATTACAGCATTGACCATGACCTGCACATGTCTTGGGGAAGTCCCAAGCACAGGTACAGGCTGGGCAGAGGATGGATTGAGAGCAACCTCTGGGAGAAGGACTTGGGAGTGCTGGTGGATCAGAAGCTGGACGTGATCTGTCAATGCAAACTCACAGCCCAGAAAGCCAATCATGTCCTGGGCTGCATCCAAAGCAGAGTGGCCAGCAGGGTGAGGGAGGTGATTCTGCCCCTCTGGTCTGCTCTGGTGAGACCCATCTGGAGTGCTGTGCCCAGCCCTGGGACCCCCAACATAAGAAAAACATGAAACGGTTGGATAAAGTCCAGGGGAAGCCATGAAGAAGATCAGGAGACTGAAGCACCTCTCCCATGAAGACAGCCTGAGAGAACTGGGGGCATTCAGCCTGGAGAAGAGAAGGCTCCAGAGAGACTTTATAGCATCTTCCAGTACCTAAAAGAGGAAGAGGGCTGGGGAGGGAGTTTTTATNGACCCCCAACATAAGAAAAACATGAAACGGTTGGATAAAGTCCAGGGGAAGCCATGAAGAAGATCAGGAGACTGAAGCACCTCTCCCATGAAGACAGCCTGAGAGAACTGGGGGCATTCAGCCTGGAGAAGAGAAGGCTCCAGAGAGACTTTATAGCATCTTCCAGTACCTAAAAGAGGAAGAGGGCTGGGGAGGGAGTTTTTATCAAGGCATGTAGTGATAGGACAAGAGGAATGGCTTCAAACTGTAAGAGGGTGGGTTTAGATTAGATATAAGGAACAAATTCTTCATTGTGAGAAAGGCAACACACTAGAACGGGTTGCCCAGAGAAGCCAGATGCCCCATCCCTGAAGTGTTCACGGTCAGGTTGGGTGGGGCTTGGAGCAATCTGATGTAGTGAAAGATGCCCTTGCACGTGCCAGAGGAGTTGGAGCTAGATCATCTGTAAGGTCCGTTCCAGCCCAGACCAGTCTGTGATTCTCTGAATACCACGTTTCTTTATTTCTAGGGAAGCAAAGCAAGAACATCCCCTCACGGTCTAGCACAACCTAGGAAACTTGCATTTCCATCTCTGCAGCAACAGCACCTATGGATATAGCTTAATTTCTCTTCCTTTCTGTTTTAGTTCACAGATATATTCAAAGGTACTGTCCCTGGGCAAGAAATAACCCTTAAAAAGAAAAAAATCATTTAGGCTGCGAGTAAAGAATGACTTTAGGAACGAGAAGCATAGGCAGAAATCTTTTCAGCTGTCTATAACTGTTCTGTCAAAGTCTTACAAATGACATAACTGTGGCATGTATTTTCAAAAATCTTAGCAGTGAAATGGATCCTTTTTCCCTCTGACTTTCAAGCTGTGATCTTGGAGAGGTGGTGGGAAATTTTGAGGGTTTTAAGGCTGTTAAGATTCAGAGAGGAAAGCCAAAAAGGTGAAAGTGTTGGTGCTAGTTTCCTAGCAATCCTCATGGCAGGAAGAGAGTGTTTTCCAGCACCAGCAGTTATCAGGACTGTCAGCCAGATAGCTGCTCAACAAAGATGTACCCTGACAAATGCAATGGTAAAAAAATCATATTTTATTAGTACATATATCTTCTCTGAGTGCCAGTTGTTTAACACAGGACTGCAGGAAAGATCGTTACGGCAGACTTTGACTTCGCAAAAGTTACATCAGAAAAGAAACATCAGAAAATATTTTTTTCTTTATCTCTTCCTGTTACAGAGAATTACTTGTAAATATGAGAGAGAAGTATTACTGCAGCTCCCACTGAATACTCCGTGTGGGCCAAGACGTGCTGTTAATGGTTGGTTTAGAAAAGTATTTCTAAACCACCTCCCTTTTTGATGAATCCATACAGATTTAGTCCTTGGCCTCTCCTTGATATGTCATTATGAAGCACCAGAGATTTAACTGTTTGTGAATGTGACTGAACTTGTGTTTGTTTCATTATCAAAGTGACTTCACCAGATTTTTTTCTACTTTACTTCTGACATTGTTACATCTTTGAACTAAGCACTGTAGCAGTCCCGTGGTGTGCTCTAGCATGGCAATTGGCCATAGTGGAGACAAGTCATCCCTTGCAAGTATTGCTTGATGGTTCAAGCCTATCAAAGGTTGTCATATTTGGATGGCAGTGTCCTGGGTTAACCAGAAGTATGTATTCTATCTCCATCCACATAACTCCTTGATAAGATAGGTCATTCACAGTAGCTGGTTACACACCTGGTCCCTGAGGCTATGGCTGAGGAGAGGCAGATCGTGTGAGGTGGGGTAGTGTTTCTTATCCCAGCTGTGATAACTTACCCGGGCAGCAGCAAGCACCACCCATCCTGAGTGCATTATCTCTGCTAATGGCCCATTAACAAACTGGATGAACACCAAGGTATAGAACATCTGAAACATCTCATTCCATTGTGGAAATCCCCGCCCCTGGGGGAGGTACCAGCTAAGAACCACCGCATAAAAAGAGGCTCGAAGACTGAGAGAGACCACCACTGGACACCCAGACCACTGGACACCCAGACAACCGTGGGGTACCCAGCAGAGAAGGTGAGCTTCCCACAGTTCCAGACGTTCGACAGGACTGCAACCACTGCCAGGCTGGAGCGTGACTGTCGGTTTAAGCCGGTGTTTCTGTATCACNTGACTGTCGGTTTGTTTAAGCCGGTGTATCTGTATCACTGCATTTATTTTAACCTTTTTATTAAAATTGTAATTCTGACCTAAAATCTCTTGAGGTATTTGTGTGGGGTTAATTTCCCCTGCGGATTTACAGTCAAACCAGCACAGGCAGTCAGGACCCAGCATGATGCCGCACAAAAACCACCAAGTTGCAATGTACAGTGGCCAAAAGATACCTTAGTGTGGAAAAATCCATTGTTCAGCACCATACTTTCTTCAAGGGTTTTCTCCTTCCCCTTGATAAGAAAACTGAAGAGCTTGTATAGTTCCTGTTTCATTCTCTGTGTGGGTGTACTTGTGTATTTTTAATATCCTTACTGTTTTTCCTGTTTCTTTTATTCCCCCATGATCAACCTGGATTTTAAGTTTTTCTGCAGAATGCAAACTCTTGACCAGATTTGCAGAAGAATTCAGCATACGATAGGAAAGGATTTCAGTGAAAGATACACTCTTGAAAATACAGACTCTCTTGTGCCCCCACTCCCTTACATTTCTGTATGGGATGGGTTATATTTTCATAATATGTCTCTAAATGTAGTTTATGTCTACATAAACTCCTGGTGGGTGGATCCCATCTGTTTGCCACACTATAAGAAAATGTTTTAGAAACCTAAAGGAAAAGAAAGTTATAAATGTACCCATCCTTACACCCTATCCCAGCTTCTCATTTTCTTGTCCTCTTTGATGTCTGTCTATCCAAATGCCAAGACTGAAATTCAGCTCTTTTCCCAATTTTTTCTTTAACTGAACTTCAAGTTCAACTTTAACTTAACCTTCAAGTTTCTCTTACCAGCAGTTGAAACTCTCTCAGTTTTCCTTTAGAAGAGGGTAAATAAAATACAGTGGTTTTGTACTTAGTTGCAACTAAACTTTTCCCCCCCGTAATTCAATCTCTTCAGACTACTCTGTTTCTGAAGAATCAACTACAAGATACAAGAACCATCCACAGCAACTACCAGATAAATCTTTCTCATATCACACTTTAGAGGAAATTATTCCAGATGGAAATTCTTGGCAAACTTACTATTATAAGTACTGCTTAAAATTATAGGAAAATGAGAGGGGAGGGAAAGCTTTGTAGGGACTACTGTCTTCTCCACCTTTAGATTGTAATCTGATGCAGAGGACTTCTGAAAACACTGTGGACATTTGAAAAAGAAAATCATGTGTATCTGAGCAGGAGTTAAGATTTAATTTGCATTCAGTCTCTTCCTTGGCAACTCTATTGCTTTAAATTTACCATCCTTGTTTTCTGATGACAATGTGTTACTGACATCAGCTTAAGCTGATGGCAAAGATATTACTGATTTAGAAAATAAACTGTCATCTTGCGGAAATGATCTGCCTTTGACAGTGTGATGCACACCGAAGTGCCCAGCTGGAGCTGTGGAGTCATAACATTACCACTGCTTGGGGGTACAAAGGGGATCACAGTGCAGTAAAAGAGGGATGTTAATCCTTACCAGTTTGCATGGAAGAATGTGACTATATGTTGGTTCCATAATGAAGTAGAAATTTGGCTTGTAAAATGCAGATAATAAAAAACCTCACTGCAATGTTTTATACACTTTTTTTTATACTTTTCCACAGTTGGATCATACTTCCACCTCTTCCCTGCATTCATAAGGACTCCTAATTTCCTTTTTTAATATGAAAGCTAAGATTCCTGTGTAGTCATATAACCCTACAGCTAAGGTTTTAAGAAAAATAGGAGATATTGTGAAACTTGTTACAGAATCACAAGAGTTGGCAAAACAGAGCTAGCCATAATGTTTCTGATATTCCTCCTGTGCATAGGCCTCAGTGACATTTAAGATTTTTGCTAGCGGATCTGCAGAGGATGTGATCTGCTTTTAGCAAGGAGAAGTTTAGTTTAGTGTCAGAAACTTACCCTTTGAGACCTAAACTGAGAGCAGATGCAAAGTTAAGATGGAGAGCCTACAGCTACAATTAACTGAAGACTGCTTTCATAGTGACCACACCTTAAAAAATAACTTTTGCAGAATAAAATACAATTGAATTGCAGCAGTGATGGAGGTTACATATGAGTAGAGATTGCTGTCTGCTTTCATGTGGAAATCTGATAGCTGATATAAATGAATCTGAAGTTTTGTCTCCTCATCTGGGGCTTCTTGGCATTACTGTAGCGTGAATGGAAGTACCTAGTACTCATAAGCTTCATTGTTGGGTCAGACTAATTCAAAATTTCAAGATTCAAAATACAAAACTTGTTTCTCTTGCACATCAACTTAATGGTGATGATAAGTTTGATATTAAAACCTAGCAGTGCCCTGTTAAGCTAATACATCTGTGCTTTGCTTGCTGCTCCAATTTATTATCTCATAGCAGGTTGACCACACTTTTCTCTCTCAAAGTATTTATTTAGCATTACAAAGTATGATCTTCCTTGCACTGTGACTTGGAAATAGCTGTTGTGATACCACATTGCATATGACACTCTTTACAGGGCCCTGCAACAATGTACAAATGACATGGAAGAACTGGTGAAATAATGGCTGCCTACAACAAATCAGATAGCTTTGTGTATGCACAGAGCTAACCCAGACTGGTGACTACTTTTCATATGTGGTGCAGGGAGAATTTACTCTCTTTTAGTGTAACAGGTGATTGTTCCCCATGAGAAGCCACCTCAGCTCCTCTGTCATCAAAGTGTGGTTTGAATATTGAGATAACTGGCACAGGAAGGTTTTCCAAGTTTGCATCTGTGACAATACCGCATGACACCTGCTTATTCAGGAAGGGAGATGAAAGTAGTAGGAAATAAGCATTGTGTTTTTGTATGCCCTGTATTAAAAGCACATCTCTCCTTTCTAAAACCAGAAAAAAATTTTGTCTAAATTTTCTTTGCGCTTGCAAGCCTTGTTTCATTGCATTTAAGGGGGCTCTAGGAAAGCACAACATGCTGTGTACAGGAAATTTTAGGTAGCTGAGCAATTCTGTTTTCTGGTTTTGAGAGTCCTCTGAGCATTGCTGTAATGCTGAATGGTGAAATGAAAAGACTGAGACAACATCTAACCACAAAGTGTTTCAAAGCTGTCCTGTAGAGTATGGTACCATCCACAATCTGCAGGATTTGACAGGCGCAGCAGTAACAGGGCACAGATACAGGCAGAAATTGTGGTATTTTGATTTACCCAAGATGAACAGGAGGGAGATGGTATAGCAGAAGTATTCAGGTCTGAATTTTACCTGAAGCGTCAGGGGTGCAAGAGGCTGAGACTCCTTTGTTTGGCAACATATCACTCAAGTCAAAGAGGGCAGAGTTAGGGCCCTTCAAGTGAGTATTGCCATCCTCAGTGTTCCACTCCCTACCAGAGCTGGGTAGCACTAGTGTGTATGCATTCATATCCAGACCCACAAAGGTCTCATGGCTTTCTGTTCCTGCTGAAAATGGTGGGCACCTGCACTCAAGTTTCCATGAGGAATGTAAAGCCTTGTTGTTTAAAAGCTAGACCATTCTTGTGAGCTATCTGTCACGCAGTATTGAGGTGACTGACTGCTCACCTACCCTGAGAATACTCAAAGGACAGCCTAAAAATCCTCTAACAACACTGCTGTTGACTGGCTACCAGTACAGAGCCAGAGTGGGCTTCTCCTTCAGTAAAAAACCTCCTTGTCCCAAGTGTGAGAGGTTGGCCACTGGAAACCGACTCTTGGCTGAGGATTCCTGCAATCAGCAACCTTTTCTAGTCACCTGTTAGCAAATAATAGTGGTTTTTGTCATCCCCATCATAGCACTTGTGCAAGTACCAAAGAGTTTTGCCAAGATCTCTGTGCCAGGCACAGAGGTCTTGGAAAGTCTGAGAAATTCACAAGGGCAGGCAGTCATGGTGCAAAAGGATGCAACATGGAGTTTAGCAAAATTGACTGTTCGGGGTTGTTTCTTTCTGTGTTGAACCAGTTAAATCACTGTCATTCACAGCTGGCTGACTGGGTTTTAGAAGCCACCATAAGAAAATATTAGCAATGCACAAATAGCCAAGTGATCTATCAGAAAGCAGAGAAAGATGTTTCTGTAGAGAAGAATGTATAGAAGACAAAATTTTCTAATTGGTTGGGGAAAAAAAATCAGTGTTATTTGTCCTTTCTAAGAATCTGTAGAAAAGTGAATAATTATTCTTTGCAGCTCTTTTTATTTTTCTGTGCCGCTGCAGGAAAGAGCTGTGTAATTTATGTGCGTTCTTGAACTAAAATGTGTGGTCTGGTGACTAGACATGGTAAGAGGGCAAGAATTCCTCTCACTCCACAGGATTTCAAAAACTCTGATGTGTCCTCTCAAAAACAAAAAAAACCCACTTCATTCAAGAAGAAAAAGTTCATCATACTTTTAAATCTGATTAAATATTTTACTGTTAAAAATAACTTCTTTATTTCAGATAATTATTTGATGAGACAGAATTCATTAGATATGAAACGCAAACATAGCTTGGGGAATAGCTTAAAAATAAAAATGTTAATTTTTAATCCCTACAGTGGTCCCCACTTGAGTCATACTGTGTGTTCATTAATAGCTCTTCATTGTCAGCTCATCTTATAAAATGGACACATAGGTGGTTTCACTACTGTGCAAGTACCATATGATGAAATGGAGGTTTGGATTTGTGGGCTGCACATCACCCACAGGCCATTTTGTTTCGCAGGTCTGCTGTAGCAGGTGTCCCCTAAGGGGGACACAGACTCTAGAACAGACCTTAAAAGTAGCATGTAGCTCACAGTGCAATGAGATCCATCGGGTCTGGTGAAGATGTCACTCATCATGACTCTGGTCAGCCATGAGTAATGATGGCAAAGAATGACATAGATACCCCACAAAGAACAATGTTTTGTATGCTGGTGACATTGTAGGTCAGAAACTGTCCCTTTCCAATGCAGTTTTGCTTTCCTGTTAGACAGGAACTGGCAGGTACAAAAGCATGGCAGGCAGGCTAGAGAATCCAACCTTTTATGAATCCCAGACCATAATGAAGGTAAAATTTGCTTAATTTTTAATAGGATCAGACTGGAATCATAATAGAGGAAAGCTCAATTATTTTAAGTCTGCAGTATTCATTAAGAAATAGCAGACTTGCCATTTTATAGTGTCCAAGCGATTGATGTATGAAAATGTATTTAGAGAATCTCGTCTGCATTTTGGCTCACCAGAACCTCTGCAGTGTGTGCCCCAAGCCCCTGTACTGCTGGGGCTGCTGACGTGCAGGGTGTCAGATGGTGATCTCCAGCTTGTTTCAGAAGGCTTCTGCAAGACACCAGCAGCAGGCACCTGTTGGCTCCCCTGCTGTTATTTTCTCTTAATTGCATTTGTTGGTTGACTACGCTGTCCAAACACTCAAAAGGGACAGTGACGAGAGGGAAACAGCAAGCCCCTTTTGTACACTGAAAAGCCATGCCTTGAACAGTGGTACATATCTGTGCTGTAAAGGAGACTCCAGCATTTCTTAGTTAGTCATTGGAGATCATAACTCTGTGCTCATACTGCGCTGTAGAAGAGTTAATTTTTTTTCTAAATAATAATTAGGAAAACTTGGTTGAGATATTTGAAGCTGAACCAAAGGGGAGAAAATTCCTACACAAGTGGTCGGTCCAGCAGACCCACCGCTGAGATGCTAGGATTGGATTAGGATCAGCAATTTCAAGAGTATCTCATGTATTGCTTTTATATCATGTTACACAAATGCAACTGAAGTGTGTAGGAGAAGAGATGTATAATCAGGTGCTCCAAACCCAGCTGCAGTCCTGAGGAGGTGACAACAGCCATATTCTGGACCATATTTTGCCAGACCCACCACAGATTGTGGGATGAAAAACCCATCTTCTCCATTTAAAGCAATGTGGCTGACTTTGCACAGAAGAAGACACCTCAGAGCAGAACCACAACTGCAGAGCAATGTAGCTTCTGCCAAGAAGGCAGTTGTAAGCAGCTGGAAAGCAGCAATTCCTGCAGCAGTGAAGTCCTTTGGAAAGCAGATGTGGGCCTCTGCTTTCATTCACATAGGTCCTAAGTGATCATTGCTTTGGAAGGTGAGAACTGAGGTTCCAGGCAAAATGTATCTGAAATATTCAGCAATTACTGCATGAATTTTTATAAAATCTTCTGACAAATTTTGCTTTTAAATATTAAACTCTTTAATAGATGATGTTTCTTCCTGTGTAACAAATTAAAAAGAGAAAAAGAGATGATAACTTGATGATAACTGTAAAGGAAAGAAGTGGCTTTTTTTAATTGCTGTGGGGATGCTATCAGTACCTCTGTGTATAAAATGGAGTCCAAATGATGCCTAAAGGATGTGTGGATCCACCATCCCTCTTCATGAGGACCTTTATCCAATGTAAAGCGGACTCCCCCAAATAACAAAACTTGGCAAGAGAATAGGAAGTGGACAGATTAAAGTGTTAGTTTGACTGGGAACATCTGGAAAACAGAAGATAATGTTCCAAAGACTTGGTTTTTGATTGATTGCTGGAACTTATTTGCAACACTAAACCAGCACAGGAAGCTTGATACAGAAGATTAAAAAAATACCCTGTCTTTCAGTAGCTGCACTCATTTTTTGTCATTTTTAAGATCTGGGACTTAGGCTGGATAGCAAAAAGAGCTTTGCAGTTATCATTATTTATAGGGAAATGTGTTTCATGCACAGCTGTTAGACAGCTTCTTTGCAGGATATCCATGGAAAAACTGTTGCTTCTTCAACCTACAAACTAGTTCAAGCCTTTGTGATTCCACATGACTATCCATAAACACAGAATCACAGAATGAATAAGAATGGAAGGGACCACTGGAGGTCATCTAGCCCAACCTCCCTGCTCAAGCAGGGTCCACTAGAGCAAATTGCACAGGATTGCATCCAGATAATACTTGAGTATCTCCAGTGAGAGAGACTCAATAACCTCTCTGGGCAGCCTGTTCCAGTGCACTGTCATCCCCACAGTAAAGGAGTTTTTCCACATGTTCGGGGAGAACTTCCTGTTTCTGCTTGGTGCCTTTCATCATATTGCCTGGCACCACTGAGAAGAGCCTGGCTCCATCCTCTTGACATCCTGCTTTCAGATATTTATAGACACTGGTGAGGTCCCTTCTCTGTTGTCTCTTCTCCAGGCTGAACAGGACTAGGCAGCACCCTCTGCATTTCCACATGAGAGAGATGCTCCAGTCCCCTCTTTATCTTTGTAGCCTTATACTGAACTCACTCCAGGAGCATCATGTCTCTATGTAATAACACCATCTAGGTCATCCACACATTCCTCTCATGCAGAAACCTCCAGCTCTGTGTCAGTTAATTCCTAGCCACAGAGACTTTAAGTTAAAGATCTATGTTTTCGTTTGTGAAGACACTGAAAAGAAGGGTCTGGGGGCTTTATTATTCCAGAATCACTTAATTTAGTTTAAAAGGTCTGTTTTTAGGGAAGTGTTCAAGCCTGGCAGTGGTGGAAAGCACAAGGTCTTCCTGCAAAGTTTTGCTGCCACATATTGTGCTGCACAAACATAGAAATCGCTGTGAAAGGCACAGAGGCAAAAGCCTTGAAGCTCATCTTTAAGTATGTAACCTACTAGCACATGTGTAACTTTTTACTGTTGAAAGATAAACCAGTTATTTCCCTGATGAGCGTAGTGGGGCATAGAGATGGCTGTCCTGCCTCTGGAAATGACCAGAAAGCAGTTGTTTATCTTTGGAGTCAAATATGAGCTTCCCTTGGCACTACAGCATTCTAAATTAGATTTTGGGTTTGTGCCACATCTACAGCACGTGCCTGTGATAGCAGTCCCAGTGTTGCAGCTCTGTCTGGGCCCTCCCAGCAGAGATGGCAATGGCTCAGCTGCCTTGAGGAAACCCTTGGTTGACCTTAATGTGCGGAATGAATGTTCCTTGGAAGAAAAAGTTTGCAAAAGGAGGCTGCTAATAGCAAAACCTCAAAGGCTCTTGCACAACTTCAGAAGGAGGAAGCTGGTGCTTTTGATTTTTCCCAGCTTTGAGCCTTCTGGGAGAAATTCAACAAAGCAGCTGTTGACATCCGCACTCAAAGTGGCTCATGATGTACTCCTGGTGGGAAAAAATTACATCGTTGGGTTTCACAGTTGCATTTTTTGAGGCTTTTTATAGCTGGTAGAATTGGTCTTATGTGAGCCTAGTTAGAGAGAGACTACTGTATGACATTGAGAATAGTGCTAAGGCCTTAATAGCTCAAAGGAGGAGCCTCCAGCCTTCAATTTGATGCAGAAGTTTAAAATCCTCTGCTGCCTCTGCTGCAGAAGCAATGACTTTTGTGTCTGAGGCATAGTTACTGTTCACGGTTACTATTTTTCATTTGTCATCTCAGACAACAAATGCAGACACAGGGAGCTTGCTTCCGGGTTTGGTGCCACAGTAATTTATAGACCATGGCCTCATTTCATGTAGCAGCCAGACACCTCTCTCAGGGAGACAAGAGGGACTCACACAAATGCACAAGAGCTTCCTCAAGTGGAGCTGACAAACAGCAGGGTACTTCTTGTTACAACCTTTTGAACTCATAATCATCCCATCTTATCCCAGTAAATTTCAATTATAATCACAAGAAGGAGGAAATGACTAATAGAGGTATTGACATGAATGTGTGGGCCAAGAAAAGTGAGAGAGAGGTGCAATGATGAAAATGGTGTGCAGTCTTCAGGAGGCTCACGCAATAATTCATCAGGTGGGAAGGGAAGGAAGTGGAGACAAAAAATTGTATAGAGCCAGGTTTGAAACCATGAGTTTAAGAAAATGACAGGCGGACTGGACTCAAGCTCACTGAAGTCTCAAGGGGAAGGTTGTCCATAGTTCAAGCTTTCTTTGCAGCAGGCTTTAACACTCTCATCTTTGCTTCCATTTCCCCACCTGAAATGCTTTTGGTCTGTCCTCAAAATCAGATTTTGGGGTGTTACTCCAAGACTTTGGCCTGTGAATCCCTTGAAAGCAAAGCAGCAGTCTGCCGACTCTCTTACGCATGACAGCCTGTCTCAGAATGCACAAGGCTGCAGGGAACTAATGGATTTTTTATTACCATTTTTACGGGCATCAGAGAAAAGGGCCATTCAGTCCATCCAGTCTGTTGTACCATCCTGATAGTAATGAAAGCATTACGGCATTTCCCCAGTGCCCTACCTTCTAGGGGAATATAGTGCAGCTGTAAACCAGCTGTGCTTCATTTGCACTCTGCAACAGAGCCCTTTTGTCTGATTTAACCACTATTTACCATCTTTTCTTTCACCATTCCTACCTTCTCCTTCTCCCACTACATTTAGCTCTTCATAGGCAAAGCAGTTGTTAAAAAACAGGTTATCTGTTTGAAATGCAACATTTTCTGGGCTTAGCATCTATCCTGATAATATTAAATCTAAGGCAGCTTTCCCTGTTTGTAATATGAAGGAAAATGAAGAATGACTCCTGTTGAGTGAGTACAAAAGGAAGGCACATTGCTGCCCTGGCTCCAGTTTCATTGGAAATAATGGATTTCTCACAGAGCTTTAAGCATTTGGCAGAGACCCCAATCTGTTGACATTTTGAAGAAAGTCTGCCACTCAGCCATGACTGCTCTGCAGACACCACATTTAAAATTGTTTCTATTTGTTAGTCCTTGAAGAGAGATGTCCCAGTTCTAGTATCTCCTGTGTGTCTCCAGTGTTGTAGGGTAAAAAACAAGTTTAAAAATCCACGTTTCCCATTTTTCCCTAAATTGAGGACAAAGCTGATTTGGACAAGCAGCACCTTTTCTAAGGCAAGATACTGAAATGAAAGTATAGCATCACATTGTTCAAATCCAACTGAGATGGTTTGCTGTGAGCATCTCCATCAACACCGTTGGGACCATGGGCAGTTGCAGGCTGCTTGTCTCACCTTAGTCCAGAATAAGTTCACCATATTCCAATGTCATCTTTGCTTACAAAAAAACTCCACAGGGTTTGATACAAATACTAATACAGCAGGAGCAGGTAGACCATTTCTAATGCATGGATCAAAAGAAGATAGTGACATGCTACTTTCATTTATTCCCTGCTCTCCTAACCTAATGCACAGGGAGTTGCATGCATCCAACATCTAACAGAATTAACCAATTTCTTAAATTACTTTTCAAGTATAGCAGTATGGCCACAAATCTTTTGTGTAGCCCAAATTTCTTCTGTGCAGCTATGACAAACAATGAAGTGACATATTTTGCAGTGGTTTATGTCACTTTTCCTGTGACCTGTACAATTTTGGTAGACATGAAAGTAGTGATGCAGGCTGCCCAGGGGCTGCTGTTTTGGGGGGTTTGATTTTTAAAAGTCAATGTCTTTTTCTTGGCCAAACAAACAGTGGGCTGGCAGTGGTATTTTGGATACTGGTGCCATCCAGTGGCCCGCAAAGAATGCCATAATACCCTGCAGTGTCCTCAGGGAACACTAATGCATTGCATTTTCAGCCAAAGTAGGGCCATGCTGAAAATACATGATAGAAAAAGTAAGAGCCTTGAGTTTTAGGGGTCCGTATTTTATTATTTTATGTACTATGAGTACAGGCCCATTTGCAAAAAAGGATTCAGTCCTTGGCTGTGTTTATTTCAGTTCAGTGGTCTCTGGTCAAAGGTGCATTCTCAGAAGTCAGCACAGCTGTCTTTTATTGCAGACTGTTAGTCATTCTCCTCAGCATTTAAAGCAGATTATCAGGGATTAATTCTGCTCATATGAAAAAGGAAAAAAAAAGCTGATACTGCAGTGTGCTGTAGGTAGATAGTAATTCTGCAATTTAGCAAAAGGACTTTTCTGACATCTGCATGTTGGTTCATGAATACATATGCATCCATATGACAGAAGGAAATGAGGCAAAGTTTATTAGACCAACTCATACTGCTGGGGAAAAAGCAAGCAAACAAGAAAACCAGGCAAGACCTTATTCAGGTAAAAGGAGAAGGAAGGAAAAGGAAGTCGTAAACTTCAGGCTACGCAGGAACCACTGACCTGAGTTGCATTACTAAGATAAATACCAAAAAAGAATTTTAGTTTAAGTAAAGGAGTTATAGAGTGGGCCATTGGGAAAACTGGCAGGTGCTGTGAAATCTGCCATGTCTTGATCATTTCTTTATTTGTTGTTCTCACATGCTGTTCTTCAAGGGCAATGTGTCTTTGTCCATGGTAATTTTTCTTCAGTTAGTATGCTTTATTAGGGCAGGGGTTTGCCTGGAGACTAGGTGGAGGTATAGGTTCAGGGAAAATATTATTTTGAGATGTGAACCATAAAGCAGATGTTTGTAATCCAAGTCTATTCAACAGTCTTTTTTGTCTATACTGAATCTTTTGTTCTTGAGAATGCTTTAATTTTCTCCATCTTACCACTTGCAAAACTTGGAGGCCCTCAAACACAAGAAACTTAACATAAAATAGACATCTATTAAGATCAACAGAGCAGGACCAAGATTTTTTTTTTGTGGAAAATTTTATTTGAGATTGCTGCTGAAAACTGCAGCTCACGAAATGACTTCCAGGAGGAATGTGAGCCGCATGATCTATAGAATACCCAGCTCTGACCACAGCTAGCTACAGGAAAGCAAACAGGCATCTTCCTGTAAAGTACCTACTTGAGGCGTAAACTCTGGCAGTGGGATTTAAGTGTGATATGCATGGCCTGAGAGTCTAGCCTGATCCCTTGATTGTCTCACACAAACAGAATAAATTGTAGGTAACAAACAGAAAATATGCATTGCAGAGACCTTTGCCTCATACTGGCTTGGATGTGGTGGTTCTTGTGACATTAATATGAATACACTGATTCACTATTTGTATCCATGCCTAGAAGATGGTATCTTTACCAAAACATATTTCCAGGTCTCAGAAGAGTAGTAAAAATAGTAGAAGTGATAAACCAACAGCAGGAAGCAGACTCTCTGGATCATCATTTATTCCAACGTATTTAAGTACATGGGTTTCTAAAGAATAATAATGTGAGGAGGGACGCAGAAGAAATTATGCTTGCTGTTTTTATGAGTGTATTATATTTGTTAAGTTTGAAATACAATCTTATCTGCAAGGAACAGCACTGCATTGTGCAGCTCCAAAGGCAGACCAGAAAAGAAGTCATGAGTCCAAGAATAAGAATTTAAGTTACCTATTTTAGGAGATCAAATGCTGCCAGTGATTCCCTTTCAGCGCTCAAATTCTCTGCAGTGTTGATACCTCAGGGTATTTCTCTTCGGCCATGCTGCTGTGTGACTAAAGGAATTCAGCATGGTTCTCATCAGGTCTTCTCACCATCTGCAACTTCCCAATGCCAGAATAGCTTGTGCAAAAAAGCAGGGAACCCTCAATCCCTTATTCCTTTGCCTTCAAGGTGATGACAGCCTGGCAAGGTATCATCTGGAGCCAATTGACCAGTTGTGCTATGGGGTATATACTCCTGCTCCAGGGAAGGGACATGGGGTCTACCTGGTTGCTACCAGCTGCTGTGCCAGAAACATTTCCTGTAATTCATGACTGAAAGACTGAAGCAAAGGTGTGGTGTGATTTATAAGAAATGGTTGCTCTGGATTCTCCCTTGGCTTTCTGCCATTGAAGTAGAAGTTCCTGAAGAAAAGGAGTAGACTGTGGGGAGCAAACTATATATTCTCTGGGTGGTAAACAAGATCTTGTTGTGTTCCAGCTGCCTGTAATTCTTCTGCATAGTTACTAGAGACAAATGACTGACTATGTGGTTTGCAGAGTTATGGTAAATAATTACCTTTTTTTTACAAGTAAGGACTGTGACAACCATATCTAACAAGTTCTGGAGGAAGAGGTCCTATAAGGGAGCATGTGTGGCTGTGCAGAATTGCTTGGGCTGAAGGAAATATTCTAGGAAAGGTCTTGATTTTTTTCAGTACTGTTGCTGAGCTGATGCTTACCACAGTACAGAACAGAGAAGATCTGGGGCCTGGAGGCACCTGGTGGAAAAACACTGGTTTCCTAACCTTTGGTTGAAAATCTTCCTTCTATGATGTGTACCTTCTATTCTGGCATTTGAGGTTGTTTTCCTTCCTTCCAGAAAAGTGCTTCGTCAGTGGTGGTTTTGAGTGCTTTTGCTAACCATAAGTGTGAGCAGGAAGAGGCTCACAGATTAAGTCACAGAATCACGAGCTAGATTTTGTGTAGAAATATCTCCAGAAGGAGCTCCCTGATACTATCATGCTTTCTATGACATCTGGCAAAAGGAAACTGAATTTATCTTCAGACTCTTCTTTCAGGTGATATTTAGTACTAGCCTAAATTACAAATTGCGTTTTTGCCTACACAGCACATTAGTCAGGGGAATGTGATAATTTAGGTTTTGTTTTCACTAACAAAAGCTAAATAGAAGATGGTTTGTGTTTGGATTGTTTGGAGGGTGGCAAGAGGTTGGGTGTTCTTCTTCCCACCAAACCCAGACATAGAAAATGTGGCTATCTGCAGATGAAACACTTCATCCTCTAGTGGAATCCAACAGTTTGCCACTTCAGATATTAGAATTATGAAAGAGCTTGTAATATTACTGATTGTTACCAGCACACTGTACCCCCACTCATCCTTATGGGAGTCATGGAATTGTATAGTCATAATAGAATGCCTTGGGTTGGAAGGGACGTTAAAGATAATCTCATTCTAACCACCCTGCCAGGGTTACTTTTCACTAGACCAGGTTGCTCAGAGCCTCATCCAACCCAACCTTGAACACTCCCTTTGGATGGGGCATCCAAAACTTCCAGACAATCCCTCACAGTAAAGAATTTTGTCCTAATGGCTAATCTAAATCTACTCTCTTTCAGTTTGAATCCATTTCTCCTTGTCCCATCTCTACATGCTCTTGTCAAAAGTCCCTCTCCATGTTTCTTATAGGGTCCTTTCAGGTACACAGGCCTGAAAGGCCTTTCAGGCCACAAAGGGTCACCCTGAAGCCTCCTCTTTTGCTGGCTGAACAATACCAGTTCCCTCATCCTTTTCTCCTAGGAGAGGTGCTCCATCTCTCTAATCATCTTGGTGGCCTCCTCTGGACTCACTCTTAACAGGACCATGGTCTNGTTGATACTGGGAGTTGTCCTGACCCAGGTGCAGCACCTTGAACTTGGTCTTGTTAAACCTCATGAGATTCCCGTGGGTCCACTTCTTGAGCTTGTCCAGGTCCTTCTGGATGACATCCCAACCTTCAATTGTCCATCTTGCAAGCTGTTGTAGGCTCTCTGCTTGCAAAAAGGGGGTGCAGGTCTCCCTCTTCCCATCCTTGCTTGGCAAGAGGGAGTTTTGTACATTTGATTTTCAGGGGACTGTGGAGAGCACAGGTAGAGTGGCTTGTACTGATCAGTAGCACCTCACCTTCAGGCTACATCATTCACCTCACAGAGCAACCCATTCAGCAGTGAACTCACTGTGAACTGTCTACAGGCTGGAGCACTTCTGTCAATTCATCCTTGCTTGAGTGGAGGGATACCTAGGAAACGCCCAGCATTTCAGGGACAGGAGCTTCAGTAGTGTCACTATTGGCTTGCCATGATCTGATTGTAGTGGCACTGTGCATGGTTTGTCAAGCAAAACTCAGCTTGCTGTAAGAGCTTAGTGTTGTGCCCTCTTTTCTTTGTGGTATGTATCCAGTCTTGCAGCTTGTCATTTTTAACATTTTAGTTGCTGTGATGGGGAAAATCTGTTATTTTAGGGGCTATACAGAGCGGTGATTTTGCAGGCAAGGTAACCCTTGTTGAAGGTGGATTGCAGATGATTTCAGTGGTATAGAAGACAGATGCTTGCCAGATCAGTGATCTGGTCTGTAACGTTTGTTCTGAGGCACTGGAAGAGCATGCACTGCAGATGTGCACACAGTGACCTCATTCTGTTTATATTAAAGATAATGGGCGAAGCCATTTGAAAATCCAGTGATAATATTCTCGAATTTTTCTTTAGCAGTTATACTGAGAGCTTGGTGTAGTGTGTCAAACTGATGTCTTTCAACAGAAAAATAAAAGCTTGAATTATTTGAATAAGTTACAAATCCTGATTGGCTCTTTGTGGAAAATCATTTTTCCCTGCTTTTATGAGCCACTGCCTCAAGACACTTTTCGCCTGACAGTTAGAAAGCATCCTGATTTTGTGTGTTCATCTATAGCACTGCTGAATACAGATAGGGTTTAATGACAATATGTGCTCTTCCTTGAGCTTTCACTATCCTTGTATTCACGTAGTGAAATGTGACAGGAGGAAAAGTTGAGGTAAGTTTTGGTTGTTCCTTCCTGGAGGAACACAAAACTATATCTTTGCAAGATACCTGTCCGAGGATCTGAGACACAAAAATTCACAAAATGCAAGGATTTGATCCATCCAGGCTCAGGATCTGGGAATCCATATAGTTTGCACAGAATTCCTGTGCACAGTGCTTCGGTCTGGCTGTGAGACTGTTTCTGTCATAACATAACAATCCCAGGCAGGAACTAGTACCTCTTTCTATTAGATTTTGTGCAACTACAGAACAGAGAGACTTTGTCTGCCACACAGAGCTTCCAGTCTAAATAAAGTTTCCTGTCTCTGGTGGCAGACCAGTTGGAAGCCCAGTCAAGATACAGTGGGTTGTGTTGTCTCTGCCATGGACTGAGAGATTCAGAGACCACCAAACAGAGAGCAGTGATCATCAGGAGTGGTCAAGGATAGAGATACTTCTCTTTTTAAATGATCTCACAAAAAGTGAATATTGTATACACTGTCTGGAGCCCAATCCTGGTTTGCAAAACTATGAGCAAAAACTAAAATGTCTTTCTAACCTGACCTTACTGAGGCTTCTAAGTCCTCTTATCATTTGAACTATTTGGTCCCCTCCTGTGTGAGACCTTGCAGCCAAATGTGGTGCTGACTTGAGCTGTGGGAACGGGATTTTGTATAGAACTCAGCAGCTATTGCCTGTGCAGGATGATCAGTCCACTAATATCAAGACCATGAAAAACCTCCGTCGAATTCCGTCGTTGTGAGGGGTAACTGATTACATATCACACAAGTGCTAATGCACAGAGGAGAGGGATTTTTCAACCCCTCTTCTGTACCTGGAAATAAGTTCCCAGTACTCCTCCTAGACTCTCCTGCCATCCCTGGAAAAGTCTTGGGTATGTTTTTTCTTAATGGACCTTGGGCGTTGGCTTTACATCCTTTTCTGCAGGTTCCTGCAAAGACAAGTGAGTCAGTTGTGTGCAGCATCATACCCAAGCCTGTAATTTTATCCCATTTGGGCTCTGCGATGGTCCAGTTTTTCAGGTAGGAGCACAGCCATCAAGCTGAAAAGAGATTTGTGTGGAAGATGTAAGCAGTTGAGCAGAGGGCCAGCAGTTTCCTTGAAAAAGTGAAGAAAAGCTAAAGAACCTAGTTTTAGCTTGATTTGAAACAAATAAAAATAGGAGTTTTGGTTTTCACCTTACTCTGGAAAATTCCTTCACTAGGTAGGTGGGGAGCTGTTGTTGTCTCTGTAACTCTCTCCTTTTTCCTTTACTTCTAGGTAAAAAAGAGACACTATAATCACTATGTCAATGCAATACAGTATCTCTGACCACCTTTGCCAGTAACATGTCCAGAAGTTATATATCTCTGCTCATAAGCTGGCAGAGTTAGTTCTGCTAAGGCAAAGGCAGCATCACCTCAGAAACCATGGAGCGGCCTGGCCAGCAAGGGCAGAACCCATTAATTGTGGTTTATAGAACAAGATAGCTTTTTACTTCCAAATTTATTACCATGCAGAGAGTATAGATGATGGTTGTTGATATAGTTTAGCACAAGAATGGAGCAAATACTATGTTGAATTCTCACAAAGTAACCTTACACTATGGCGTGAGAGGCAGGTGCTTGAATTTATGTAGTGCACTGCATCACTCTTGGCCAATGTACTTGGACATCTTTTGGCTTTTGAGTATGTTTCTTAAGGTCACTCCATTTAAAAGGTCAGAGATCTTGCTTGTGGATGTCTTCCAAGCCAAAGAGAGTCTGCAGGCCAAGACAGTGGGGAACACTCCTTGGATCCTGCTGCTCTGCTGGAGGCTGTCATGGCTTCTATCATGGTTTCAACAGTGCAGCCAGCTTAGGAGTTCAGACCTTCACTTCTACAAGCTCCTACAGAAAATCAGAGTTTACAAATATAAACGGCATATAAAATATTGCCGCTTGGCCACAAGCTGTATTTTGCACCTTAATCCAGTCAGTGAGTAAAGAGAGACACACATTTCGCACAGACCTGAATTAAAAACAGTCCTTCAACAGGGACTCCTACAGGGACATGCACAGCAACATGCTGAAGACTGCAGCAGATGATGACTATTCCCTGACTTTATGTTGTCTGAGTCCCTGGAGGTGGCTAAGCTACCCATCTTAAGAAGATAAAGCTATAAGGAAGAGTGCTAAGCCTTTTGAGGCAGCCTCAGAGAAGGATCTGACCTTCCTTAAGAATGTTTATGTGTGCAAAATTATGTGTCCTATTGTATCAGAATGGAGTAACAATAGGAGGAAGAAGGAATATGACTTTTGAGAAGGGACTTGTCTGCAGTTGCTTCCTCTCTCTCCTTCAGCTTCATAGAAGGAATTGCTTCAGAGATGCATTTTCAAGTCAACAGAAAAGCAAAACTGACAGAATGTCCCATGAAAGAAGGAGAAGGAGTGGTTTCAAAATCTGATAATATGAAATAGTAGAGCCTCCTTTGTACAGAGGTCTGCAGAACACTCAGACAAGGACAGAGGAGTTGCACAGGAGTAATTAAGCAGGACCTGTATGGCATCTTGTTGGGGTTCAGTAGAAGAAGCCACATTACTCTGACTGGAAGAGGCAGGCAGGAAGAGGCAGGAATCAACCCACATCCCTAAAACTTCTGTTATCTGCATGATTTGGGGGGTGGGGGTTATGTACTGTTTACTGTTTAATAATCTGTTCAAATGGTGTACAGTTTTATAAACCTGTCAGGTGTGTGTGTCAGCTAAGCTTGAAACTGCTCCAAACTATACAGACCTTGCTGTTTCAGATCTCCCCAAACCCTGAGCACCAGGGCAGATGAACCTGCACAGACCACACAGCAGTCACATGGGTCACTGACATGACCTTGAAGCTGTGAATTCCCAGATACACTTCACAGCAGGGATGCAAATCACAGAGAAATGCAGGCAGTTTTCTGAAGGGGGCAAACCTTTGATGGCACAGCAAAAATTTGCCATCTTTACATGGATTTGGGTTCTGGAGCCAAGCATCAAGGAGATCAGATCCAGGCTGTAATTTTCTGTTGTACTGCCCAGGGTCTCTTCCATCAGTCCAGCACACTGACACTGTGCACTTCTCTGCATCCTGCCTGTGGCCTGCAGCCATGAGCACCCTACCTTGAGGATGTGCAGGTAATCCATTCCTGTTGAGCAAGCAGGCACATGTCACAGGTTTCGTGTGCTTACCGGTTTCTCCATACTTGATGTGACCTGATGGTGATGAAAAGCTGCACTGGGGTATCTTTGTGTTGTCAGGGTCAGGGTGGTCTTTGCCTTCAATTGTGAAGGGAGAAGGCCAGCAGATGAATTTATTAGGCAATCAGTAGCATAATGTCCCAGCTGTTCCTATTCACATAGAAAGCATTGAGATGCCTGATCTAAAGAAATGACATAGCAGTAATACTTCCCGCATAGTGCTGAGGTTCAGCGTTGAGGCATGTGATCTTACACCTGTCAAATTAAATAAGATTTCCAGAAGCAAGCTGGCTGGAGATTATCCTGGGTTAACCGTAAAATGATGTATTCTATCACCACCCACATATTTCCTTGATAAGCTGGATCATTCACAGTTACACACCTGGTCCATGGGGCTATGCAAATCGTGTGAAGTGGTGTGGCACTCCTTATCTCAACTGATATAACCATTCCGGCCGACAGCAAGCACTACCCATCCTCAGTGGATTATCTCGGTTAATGACCCATTACTGAACCAGATAAACACCAACCAATAGAATGTCAGAAACCGTTTGCTCCTCAGACAAGCTTCATGTGAGCTCACTGCCGAAG
>VZRJ01013250.1:39902-100294 GCA_013397565.1 Ptilonorhynchus violaceus | reverse complement strand
TTCTTGTGGATGGGTGTCCCACTGGCCAACCTCCAGAATCTGAGACCTCGGTTGGCCAGGACTGATGATGAATGATGGAGAGCAGCTTAGTGAGCACTTCTGCCAGCTCCTTCAGTTCCCTTGGATGCTTTCCAT
This sequence comes from Ptilonorhynchus violaceus, assembly GCA_013397565.1. Taxonomy (NCBI): domain Eukaryota; kingdom Metazoa; phylum Chordata; class Aves; order Passeriformes; family Ptilonorhynchidae; genus Ptilonorhynchus; species Ptilonorhynchus violaceus. The sequence continues at coordinate 100,159 of VZRJ01013250.1, read as the reverse complement.
GTGGTCCTACAGACGTGATTGTCTAAGTGTCACAGCAGGTCACTAACAACTTCCTCTGGGATTGCAGGGGACCTATTCTACTCCCCATCCCTGTCTACCAGCTCAGGAGGCTGTCTGCCCTGGAGATAACTGGGCTTTCTGTTAAAAACTGTGGTAAGGAAGGCATTAAGCACCCCAGACTTTTCCTTATCCTTTGTGACTCTGTTCCCTTCCATGTCCAGTAAAGGATGGAGATTTTCCTTGGTCCTCCTTTTATTGTTACGGCATTTATAAAAACGCTTTTTACTGTCTTTCACAGCAGTGGCCAGATTGAGTTCTAGTTGAGCTTTTGCCTTTCTAGTTTCCTCTCTATATGACCTAATGACATCCTGAGTTGCTTGGCTCTTATTTCAAAGGTCATAAATTCTCCTTTTTTTCCTGAGTTCCTGCAAAAGCTCCCTGCTCAGCCAGCACAATTATCTTCCCTGCCAGCTTGTCTTTTGGTACATGGCGGTGACCTGCTTGTGTGCCTTTAAAATTTACTTCTTCAAGTATGTCCAGCTTTCCTGGACCCCTTTGTTATTAAGGACTGCTTCCCGAGGGACTCTTTGAACCAGTGTCCTGGACAGGTGATAGTACACCCTCAGGAAGTCCAAGGTAGAGGTTTTGTTGATACCCTTCCTTACTTCACCAAGCATGGAAAACCTCTATCATTCCATGGTCACTGTGCCCAAGACGGCCTCCGACCACCACATCTCCCGTAGCCCTTCTCCGTTTGTAAACAGCAGATCTAGCAGGCACTGCCCTGGTAGGCTCCCTTACCAGCTGTGTCAGGAAGTTACCTTCCACACACTCCAGGAGCCTCCTAGACTGCCTCCTCTCCACTGTGTTAGTTTCCAGCAGACATTTGGCAAGGTAAAGTATCCCACAAGAACAAGGGCTAGGTGTCATGAAACATTAGCCATCCCCTGGCGTTCAGTTCTCGCTCTGTGTTATGAATAAATTGTTTCAGATTCTGCCTTAATAATATAGATACAAAGGTGGTATAGTTCTATAAAACTTGTGTCTGTAAAACTTTATGTTAAAAGTATATTTTTTCAATTTTATTTCTTTCAAAAATCCCAGTGGTTTTGTGTGGGGCACACAATCTTAAAACATGTAATCGTAATACCACACATGCAGCTCCAATTCTCTGTGTTTGAATCTTCTTGGTTTAGCGTGCATTGTGCTGTCTGTATTATGCATGTTTTAAAAGTGAATGAACAAGCTCCTAGAAGATAATGTTTGATTTTCTGTAAAAAGCATTGCATAGTTGCAGACAAGATTGTGTGTAAAATGTAAAATGCCTTTTTATTTTGCAAATGTAAGGAGATAATGTCGACAAGAAGAAAACTCTATGAAAATTCCTCCTGAAGATATGAATCTCTCCCAAATTGCAGAATTGTGCTGCCTACTCTTGTCCTGCTACACAACATGCATCTTCAAATTGCCTAGCAGACTTTTGCACTATCATAGCATTCTTGCTCTGAGTGCTTGTAAATTAATTCCATGCAGTCCATTGATCAAAATCCTGTGAAATTAGGTAACAGTGGGATTTGGGGTTGGTTTTATTTTGTTTTGTTTTTTCGCTTTCATGATGAAATTCATATTGATTTCAGTACTGTAGATTAACTACTAGGGGTATTTAATCTACCAATTAAGTATCTAGTCAATTCATTAAATGTAGTGAGTACTGTTAGATTGCTACTGTCTGGCAGGTAGGAGTGGAGAGTTTTTCACTGTTGCATGGAGCACACTTATTTTGGACTTGTTCTAAAGAATTAGGATTTGATCTTGGTTTGTGAGCTAGTGTGCTGGTGGACCCTTTCTAGTTTGTATTCAACCTGTTTTATGCAATAGTGTGTTGGTTAGTCATCACAGAAGTATGTGTGGTAGGTAGAGTGAAAGACAGTGGAGAAATTACTGAATTCAACCATTTAGCTCACAGGACTGAAAAACACGCTCTCACTTTCACTGCTCTCCAGAACTTCGGAATGGTTGGGTTTGGAAGGCGGCTCTGGAAATTTAGTCCAGCCTTTCCCTAAGAGAAAAAAAGAGGAAAAGGAGAGGACCGGGCCTCCTGTTTGTCTCATCCCGCAGATAGTGGGCGTTCGGAGGCAGCCGCCGGCTGTGCCTGCTCTCGAGCAGGAGGTGGCGCACGTTTGATAGCCCAGCTTGGCTGCGGCCATGGGGCCAAGAAAATGGGGCAGAACAGGAAAATGAGGTGCCGCCTCGTATTTCCAGTATACGACTGGGGCAGACGAGGAGCTTTTCTAGACAGGGTTCTTTCTTTTTTTAATAATATTATCATGTGGGGATTGTATTAAGCAAACTCCTCATTCTCCCTCTGTACAATTACAAGGGTATTCTTTTATTCTTGTTGTTATTACTATTGTAATAGTTATTATCATTATTATAACTTATTATTTATAATCATACTTTATATCTATTACTACAATATTATATTAATATTCTACTTGGTACTTTTTAGCTTGAAACAAATGCATGCAAGTTTTCTTTTCAGTAGTGCATTATGCACTTTAAGCTGTATTAATGAATGCCACTTTATAAATGCCATTCTTCCTAAAATTTATAGAATGCATTTTATTAAACATGCTTTACTCCAGACTGTTCAAGAACTATATTCTTATCATATCTTCAGGTTCTAACTTCAGAAACAATAACTGAGGATTTGCTTTTAACTTAGGCTTTAACTTAGTACTTTGGGGAATGTGTAAGTGGTTTTTATTCTAGGTGTTCTATAAAAGGCTAAGAATATAGAATTAGAAAGTGGTGTGTTTATTAGTGCATGTTTAATATAACAACTTTCTCAAAACAGTCTTTTGTGTGGCAGCATGGTAGGCTATTTTGATACTAGTTAATACTTTTTAATACTACTTAATACTTTTTAATACTTTTATTCACTAGTTTAAAAATCCTCCATTTTGATGCACTAAGATATTTAGCTTGTACTAGCAACTCTGAAGTTCACAAAAGAAGACAATACTGTGAAAAAATATCTTGGACCAAAATGCATGCAATACTACAAAGGTGATAAAATCAATTTAATTTCGGGAATTTAATTTTGAAGATGTAGCAAGAGTCTCAAAGCATATCCAGAAGGGATTGTCTGCGAAGAGGAGAGAAAAAGCTTTTTGGAAATCTGTTCCGTGTTGCCTCTAGCAATTGCATGCAACAACCTGTTCTTTCTGTCTACCACCTTCAGTATTTGTAGTGATTGTTGTCATAAACAGTTTGGGATCCCAGGTGTTTGCATTTATCAGCTGTTGAGCCTGCTTGGTCTCGCTGTGGAAAGTCCTAAGAATTCTAATCCTGAGAAAATCTGCGGGTTTAGTAAGAGCTGATCTTAGAGTTACAGTTTAATAATGGCTACATAATAGAATCCATGAGTTAAGCTGTAAATTCTGCAGTGGCAGTTGTGTGAGTTGTTTCTTACTAATACTTAATTTTCTTTCCTTTGTTTATCAACAGCCACAAGCAGCGAGCCATCCTGCCATTTTCAGAATCATAAATGAAATTTTCAAGTAAGTTTTGAAATTATAGTGGGAAGAGTTTTAAATGATCCATTTAAACATTGAGTTTTCTTCACAAGAATAAGCAATATTATGACCTGCAACATATTATAATTTTAGGATATCTCTTCCTTTACCTGTATGCTTTGAAGTCCCCTTCTGTATAGTTCATTGCAAATAATGAAAAATATTAAAAGCCTTAAGAACTTTAAACTGGTGTACTACCAGACACCCAATAAAAGTTACATTATAATAATTATTGGTAAAGTTGACTACATTGTATTTAAACCTTAAAATTTATAATTTATTTTGTACTTCAGTAGAGTTTTGTGGTTGAAATATGATTTTGAGGTGAGAACTATAAATGCTGAAATAGCTTGGCCCACGCCAGCACGAAAGTAGAATTTAGCAAAAACATTTGCACTTACCAGTGTAGCCTCTTCTACATTTTGTTAATGGTCTTCAGGATTTATATTAGAGACGGTCTTAATGGTATTAAGCTATTGATCTGCCTATTAATAATGAGTTTGAGTTTGAACGCATTAAAATTATTTTGAAGCAATTTATATTGGTTACCACATGGGGGCTTCCAAACCTTTGTGCTCAGTTTTTAGTGGCTTTTTCACTTTACTTTAGTTGTTACTTTTTAGTAGATCTACTGCCAGGGTTACCAGTGTTAACAGGTTTGATGCAACAATAATGTATTTAGTGACTGACATCCTTTGCTCATCAAGTGTTTTCCTTCTTAAGAAAACAGGTCTTGCACATGTTTGGGGGCATTTTTGTGTCTGTGCGTGTTTAGGTTTGTGCAGACACTAACAGAAGTGTCCTTGCTGTTGAATCTGCAGACCACTGTATTGTGAGAGTCAGACCACTTGGCAGCTACTGCTCTGGCAGTCCTTTGTTGCTCTGGTCCCGTGTCTGCACACAGAAAGCGTTTTCTGAAGAGTTGAGACTAATCACTTTCCCAAAGCAAGACGCACTTAAAATTGATGTGACTTTGACAGACATGTACTGATGTCTTAGGCTAGAGGCTGTATATTGTGATGGTACAGGAAGACAAAATCTGTGCTAGCTTCTTGGCTTATTTAAGGTCATGGTATATTAAATATTTTCTAAAAATAACATGACTACATAACTCTTTTGCATCATATCCCTTTGGTAGACAGTAGAAATGGATAAAATGATGTTTCTCAGGTAATGCAAGACTTTGTCCAACGCAATATTTCCTAGTAAAACTTTGCATTTCTATTAATGTTCCAAATTGTCTTAAAAATTATGTCTTCCTGTTGCTAAACCTGCTTCCTTGTTTGCTTTCAATTGTTTCTACTGAGTGTGCTTGTTCCTTTACATTGTTGGTATTAAAACCTCACTGTATTTTAAGAGTACTATGTCTTGGGTTCTCTTGGTATTTACATGAAGCTGTATATGTTAGCTGGCTTTTGCAGACCAATCAGTTCATGCAGCCTTATGTTTATTTTTGTAGTATTTCTCTAACATTCTTCCAAGTATTATCAAGTGGTGTGCAGACATTAAGATACTATTCCAGATTTAATCACGTGTGAGATTTTAGAGAACTTTTGATAAAGAACTTGTACTTCCTTGCTTGGAAACTACGTTAGGTTTCTATAGCTGGCACAAAGCTTCTTTTATTTTTGGGGTTAGTCTTCTGTTAGAAGTGTGGACCTAAGCATTGTGACTCTTTCTGGAATAATTTTTCCTGCTATTTGCATGCATTTATTGAGGTTAATTGTGCTATTTTATCACAGTGATATTACTTCTGCCTTTATTTCCCAATGTTTTCGTGCTATGTGTGGCTATACAGTAGTCCATACAGCTAGACCTAGTCTTGAGTTTCCATGTACTATTTCTTCTTTTTATTTCAGTGATTATATTTGCCTGTAGTTTTATGAAATTTCTATGTCACAGTAATGTGTTAGCTCTTCGTATCTTATGGAAGGAGTTAAACAATTGTCTAATAAACTTATATCTCACTGGCAACTTACTTTGAACATTTTTTCTCCTTAATACTATATGTCTTTCAAATAAGAGAATGAAAATTGCTGCCCACATGTTTTTCTGCTCCTTTTGCTCAAGGTTATTTTGCACTATGGAAGGCCAGTTGAAGCAGTCACCTTTGTGAACCTCTAGAGTGGACTGTGGGATGCAGTCCCACAAAACACTAAAGTATGCTTAACTTAATCATGGGAATAGTTGCTCTGAACACAGTAAACTGTTCAGATGGAAAATTTGGCTAATAAAGTTAGTCTTTTTAATTGTATACTTGTTTCCCCCTATTGTAGGATAAATTATGTGTCTGCATGTATATTGTGTATATGTACTAAGTCTAGTTTATTTGTAGGGGGGTTACATATGTGTTTGAAGGTTTTTTAATTAAAAATAAAATCTAAAAAGCCTGCAAAGGTAGTATTTCTGTTAGTGATGTAGTGAGCTCAGACACGGTTAGAATCTACAGCATACAAAGAATATACCTTTTTCTTTCATTTCAATTAACAGTGGTGTGATGGGCAGACTAATTATCTGATCTATCATAATCTGACTTTTCAATGCTTAGGAATGCACTGATGGAAACTGATGGAACTTCAGAAGTTATGACCATAATACAGGTGTTTACACAGGTCTTCCTTCAGGCTTATCAGAATGAAAACAAACAGGTTAGTCAAGATCTCTTTCTTAATGTTTTTTTTAGATGAGAAAATGCAAAATTTCAAAAGAAAAACCAATTCTACTCTTAACAGAAGTGACTGAATATAATGAGGTAAATAATATTTCTCTACATTTCTGTACTGCACAGATATGCCAAAGTTCAAACATTTCCACCTGCACATAAAATTACAGTGTGAAACCAATATGTAAGAGCAATTTACCTAACTTTACCCTCAGATACCCTTGCCTATAGTGATTTTCACAGGCTCAGTTCCCCTGATGCTGAAGTTTTTGCCTGTAGAGTAGAATATGAGTGTGAACATCCATCTTTGATAAAAAGGCTGAAAAATGTTAGATGCATTTTTCTTTTGAAGTAGCAGGGTCTCTGATAATAAATGAAGCAGAGATAATAACCCCATTCACAGTCCCCTAAATAATTATAATAAGTAGGATATTGAATAGTCATATTTGTCTGGCAAGAAGGTAAAAGACACAGAATACATACTGGGACACAGAATACATACTGGTTTCAGTTTTTGGTCTTCAACAGTGGCCTCTCAGAGGTCTAAAGCTTCAAATTTCACAGCTTAGTCTCTCTTCTTCTGTGCAGATTTTTATACAGGTCTTACTGAACTGAATTCAGTCGAATTACTTTTGTATGTGTTAATTTAAACACAGCAAGATCAGTTTCTTACCTTAAAATTTCAAATTACAGATATGAAAAAGTCTTGTCTTACTTATAAGTTGCAAACTTGATTTCAGGTACCCAAATCACAGTCATTTTACATTGTGACTATTTTGGTTGTTTTTTGAAATTGAATTTATACAATGCAAGTTTGGAAAGTACCCTGTCACTTAAAAGCTTTCACTTTAGAGTTAAGAAAATTCCTAGTTCCTTTGATTTTTTGCATCTTTTGAGGGAAATGGGAGTTAAGAAAATGCTGGGATTTCTTGGAACTTGTGGCATATTGGTCTTTAATTAGCAGTGTGATTGAATGTGTCCTCTAGCTTCAGGCAGCTGTCTTGTTTAATACGTAAGTGCTGTGCATGATAATCTTATGCCACCCTGACTGCCTGGCAACCGCACACTGTGTAGCCCCAGGTAGGAATCACTGGGTGAGAACGAACATAAAGATTCCACACCCATCAGACACCCAAGAGCTAATCCTGTTGTGCAGGTGATGCATTTTCTTCAAGGTGAAAGACCTTCACCTGCTGGCATTGCAACGTGGACTGTTGCCCATTTTTCTGAAGAGGTTTTAAATACTGAGTTTCCTCTGCTTAACTTATATACGGTTTAAGTCATGGAGTTCTAATTAAGGTATTCTCTTCAATGTTAGAATTTAAAATCCCTTGTCTCACAATTTATGAATCAACTCTAATGTTAGCTAACAGCTTGCTTGCAAAAAGGCAGGTACAGATTCCTTCCTAAACTTTAAGTCAATCAGATCTCTCTTCTTTTTTGTGTCATACCATCATTACATATATGCATAACGTACCTGTCTTTGTGGTATCTGATTGCCCTTCCCAGGACATAATGTGCTCCATTAGCATTTAGCAGAGGAATAGTAAAAACAATGACAGAAGATGAAGTGGGTTCTGCCTCATCATCTGAGACCTTTGGAATTTATAGATGGTTAATTGAAAAAAGGCTAGGCAAACAGATCCATCCCTAAATTTGCAAAAGAACTGGGTTGTGTCTGGCAGTTCACAGGTTTGCAAGATAGGAGAATGATTCTCTATTACAGTGCAGCTGTCTGAAAGAGTTGTCTTTTATAATAACTTTGTAGACCATTTAGAGAGAACAAGGTTTGGCAGAAAAAAAGCTGAAGAGTGTGAAAAAACAGGCTATTTGGTTTAGGAATAGTCTTTTTACTTCCATGTTTCTGGAAAATGAAAACAGTATAAATGGAACATGGGGTTTAAACCTTTTTAGGAAAAAGTCTTACTTCTGTAGTCATTGAAGAAGAAATTTAAGAATGGGTGTACTGATATCACTGTCGGGATATGTTTTGTACTACCAGATTTTCTTCAAGTTTGTGGTGGTGGTGCAAGCTGACCTGAGGATATTTAGGCCATGTTGCTTGTAAATTTATGAAGTTAATATTTGTATTTGATGGAAATTATTATTTCCTCATGAATTATTTTCCCTTGATCATTTCAAAATTATCATTGGTTTTCACATGGGAATTTTGTTTTAAATAGCTGGATAAATATTTTAAACCAGTGTTCAATGTTGATTTCCTGTTATACATCATGGCAATTACTATAACCAGCCAGATCCAAACTTATTCTGTCTCATTGTACCTTGTGCATTTTGTGATGACACATGTAAGGAAAGAACTGACTAAAATACTGTGTTTATATGACAAACTTTTTTGCTTTGCTTAGTCAGTGTGCTGAAAATTGTTTTTCACTTCACAATACTGTTTTCATGTGTAGCGTGTGCTGTGGGTTGGCTTGGCTACTACTAACTGTTTCAAGGAGCTGTCTTTTCATGGGAATGGGAGGTTTTGGTGCAAGTTAATTTGCTACATGCCTACTTTAGTATCGGGATTATTATTTTTTAATTAGCCTAATTCCTCTTGACAAGTAGACTTTTAGAGTCTTACCATACCAGTGATACATAGACTTAAGAAGCGTATATATTTTCATGTGCTGTAATTTCAATGAAGTGTTGGTGACAGAACAAAAAAAAAGCAGTAGAGACATAGTGTCATTATTTTTGTTTATAAGATGCATGCATATATGTTCCAAAAGAAATTACTAAATATGGTTAGAAATTATTAAAAGAAGTTACTAAATATGGTCTTCATTGGATTTAATACTCTATCACATCTTATAGAGTTCATATTCCCAATCTGTGTTTCAAGAGATGATCTGTTAACTAAATACCCTCTTACTTCTAAAAGAAGAAGACAGAAGGGTTCTAAGGTCAATGGTATGGAGATTCAAAGATTAAAATCATAGAGTGCTTGAGGCTGGAAGGGACCCTTGGAGGTCATCTTGTCCAACTCCCCAGCTGAAAAGCAGAGCTACTTAGAACCAGTTGCCCAAGACTATGTCCAGATGGGACTCCACAACTCTTCTGGGTAACCTGTGGTAGTGCTCGGTCACCTCACAGTAAAAAGAAAGTGAAAAAATAAATTATAAAAATGTTTTCTGATATACAGACAGAACCTCCCATGTTTCGGTTTGTGCTGTTACCTCTGATCCTGTCACTGTGCACCACTGCAAAAACCCTGGCTCTGTTGTCTTTGCATCTTCCCTTTAGGTGTTTATATACATTGATAAGATGCCCCCTGAGCCTTCTCTTTTCCAGGCTCTCTCAGCCTTTCCTCATAGGAGAAATGCTCCAGTCCTTTAATCATCCTTGTGGCCCTTTGTTTAACACAGTATTTCAGGTTAGGCTGCTGGAGTGGCTGCTCACAGTGCTGAGAGGAGGGAAGGGAGACCTCCCTCGACCTGCTGGCAATCCTTTGCCTAAGGCAGCTCAAGATACCATTCGCTGCTTTGTTGCAGGGGACACTGCTGACTCACGCTCGCGTTGGTGTCCACCGGGACCCCCATGTCCTTCTCTGCAAAGCTGCTCTCCAGCTGGGTGCCTGGGGTTATTCCTCCCCAAGTGCAGGACTTTATACTTTCTCCTTGTTGAATGTCATTAGGCCTCTGTCAGCCCATGTCTCCAGCCTGTCAAGGTCCCTCTGGATAGCCGTACAACCCTCTCATGTATCAGCCACTCGTCCCAGTTTTGTGTCATCACCAAACTTGCTGAGGGAACTCTCTGCCCCTTAATCCAGGTCATTAATAGGATTGGACCCAGTACTGACCCTGCTGTACTCTGGTAGTTACTGGACTCAACTAGATTTTGTGGCAGTGATCACCACCATATTGCCCTGGCTGGTTTTCTGTCTTTCTCAAAAGGAGTTCATGTTGCACTTGCACATACATGCTGCATGTTAGACGTGCCTGCAGTATATGTTTGCAGAATAAAAAGATTAAAGGTATGCTGCTGCTAGTCTCAGTTACACAAGCGGCGGGCACAGTGTACAAATCGCACATACTCAGATAAATAGAGGGAAGGGCTGTTATCTGTGACTGCCCTACCTGGTGCTGAATCAGATCCTAAGAATTTTAGGTTTCCATTTTTGAACAGATAGCAATAATTACACCACGCCTTTAGATTCTGTAGGTGTTATTACTTCTTAGTTTAATATGATCTGGGAATCTGTTTACACTGGAAAATGAAATTAAACTAGTGTCTCTTTTAAGCTCTACATATTAATAGTGAAATCTTTTGTGATTACAGGGAAAAATACTAAGTCTTTTAAGATGTCATTTTCTTCATGCTCTGAATTTTTTTTGAGGCATATACTTTTAAAATCTATAAATAATGACTTTTCATAAGCAAGCATTTCCTAAATATCCCCTTTCTTTATACAAAATCCTAAAATTAAGTATAGAGTTAATTTTCTGTTCTCTTGCTTCAGTCTGTATTGTAAATTACTACCTTAGATGAGATTATTCACTGTGGGTTTGTTTTGAAAACTGACCAGAAACCTCTTAAAATACTGATTTTGTATCTTAGCATAAATTTCCGCTGAAGGCCTACTTCCCTTACCATCACCAGCCTCTTGTAAGAGGTTTAGTCAGACGTCCTTTTGGTAAGTTTTTTCATAAAATATTTGCAGCATTACCAATCTGCATGATCTGTATATGTCTTAAAATAACTTTAAAAGGGATAAACTTTTGCTATTTCCTTAATAGAGTGTGTTTGACTTAGCAATTTTAATAATATTCTTTTAATGTATTTTTCTGCAGGAACATCTAATTCTTATGTAACAATACTGTAGACGTAACTTTAAGGGAAACTAAACCAGAAGTGAATAACAAAGAGTGCATAATTGTGTAGGAATGAAGCCACGTTGCAGAGATTGTAAAAATACTATATCTTCTTATGTCATAATATCAGTAACTCTCATTATGAAAAAATTCACATGTATATTACAAGAAATAGGTTTTTTGTTTCTCTCTGAGGCTCGAATTCTGCTGATATTTTAGATTGCAGACCTAATTTTTTTTCAGGTTGCCTATCCATGTAGATCGAGAAACCACTGTTCAATGTGGTACAGTTTTCTATGAACACTAGTTAAAGCTCAGTAGAAGAGCCTCTGAGAATGCTACTCCACTGATAATATATTAATATTGAGGTAGCATTTACCCAAAAGAACATCAGCCTCATTTCAATATTCCTAGCTGTACTTCCTCACATGACATTATCAATAAATTGCTCTATTAAATGCAGTAATATGTGTTGTTGAAAATAGGGAAATTTTAAAATAAAATTTTAAATGCTTTGTGATAACTGAATGGAGTTGGAGAAATTTTATACCTAGCTTAATATAGTTCATTTCACTGTTACGTTCCAGTTGGACAGGCTGTGATTTTAAGAGTTTTATTTTCATCCTTCGTCCTCAGAACTCCCAACTACATCCTGGTCTCAACACTTGAAACACATTTCGGATATGCTCAAAGCATTACTAGAAGATACAAATGTTAGGTAAGAAGTGTAAGATCTTCTAACTTTTTGTCCTTTGCATGTTAGTTTGTGCAAAATCATGTCATTTGAAGTCTTTAGTGGCTACATTTCATCATTTTCTTATTATTCTCTAAATAGAGCTTTGTTTTGTCCTAAAGAATAGGACTTAGATTACTTACTGAACCTAAGCTTTATAGCATCTACATACCCGACCAAGAAGCCTGTGAGGGAACAGAATTTTGTCATTCCTTTCAACAAATACCTAGCTGCATAATGGAAATGCTTGCTTGCCTATTCTCCCATTTCTCCCCCAAAACTTTTAATACTGTTTTATGAATGAGCTTGGCTCTCTGCAGGCATGTCCAAACATCCAAACAGCAAATTTCTTTATTGTTTTCATAAAGATATGACTGCCAGACTGCAGTTATCATTTTTGTTAGATTACTCTGTAATTACATGTAATTACATGTTACATTACTCTACATTACATGGAGCTGTCACTCCATGTTTCTGACCTGTTGCCCATGGGGTTTTTATGTCTACATGAATTCTGCTTTGGTAGGGATGTTCTAGGACTATGTGAAAAGAATGAAAAATACATCTCTATCTGCTCCTGCCCTGTAATTCTTTCTCATCAGGAGTGTGATGAGACCTGACTTGGATAGAGCTTCGGTACAAGTTTGCTTAGGCCTGCTCTGAGAGTGAGCTGTCCAAAGAATGTTAAACAGCTTTTAAATTCAAAGACACCAGCTTAATTTTGATTTTAAACTTGAAATATTTCAGAAGAAACATAGAACACCTGGGCCAGCCAGATTTGTAAAACAAGATCATAGAATCACAGAATCGACTAGGTTGGAGAAAACATTTGAGATCATTGAGCCCAACCTGTGACTGAACACCATCTTGTCAACACCAAGTGCCACATCCAGTCTTTTTTAAGTATCTCCAGGGACAGTGACTCCACCACCAAACTGGGCAGCGTGTTCCAATGCCCAGTCACTCTTTCTGTGAAGAACTTCCTCTTAATGCCCAGCCTAAACCTCCCCTGGTGCAGCTTAAGACTATGTCCTCTTGTCCTATTGCTGGTTGCCTGGGAGAAGAGACCGACCCCCACCTGGCTGCACGCTCCTTTTGGGCAGTTGTGCAGAGCAATAGGGTCGCCCCTGGGCCTCCTTTTCTCCAGGCGAAACACCCCCAGCTCCCTCAGCTGCTCCTCGTAGGACTTGTGCTCCAGACCCTTTGCCAGCTTTGTTGTCCTTCTCTGGACATGCTCCAGCACCTCAGTGGCCTTGCAGTGAGGAGCCCAGAACTGGACACAGCACTCGAGGAGTGGCCTCACTTGTGCCCAGTACAGGGGAAGAATCACTTCCCTGGTCCTGCTGGCCACACTCTTTCAGCTACAGGCCAGGATGCCATTGACCTTCTTGGCCACGTGGGCTCACTGCTGGCTGATGCTCAGCCGGCTGTCACTCAGTACCCCCAGGTCCCTTTCTGCCTGGCTGCTGTTTAGCCACTCTGTCCCAGTTTTCCCCTTGTGTACTGGAACAAAGATACTTGCAGCCATGCTTGGTTTCAGTTAACTCATGGGGGCATTTTTTTTTGTTGCTGAGTGGCAGAAAAAAGCTTTTTGTTATTCCCTCTGAGGCCAGGCTGTCTGCTGGTAGCTTCTCACTTTCTGTATGAGCTGCAGTTTGGTGCTATGTCTCGCCTGTTCATCCCTGAAGTGTGTCAAACCTTTCTGTCCTTGGAGTGTGACCCATAGCTGACCTTGGATTCTTAAAGAAACACATTACTCAAGCCTAGAACAAATAAATAAAACAAATATCATCCATCATAATGCGTTATAATAATATAACCGTATCTGTTCTCCTTTTGTTGCCCAGCCCTTTCTTGGCTTATATATAGTCTTTTTCCCCATTTGTTTTGATAGTACATTAGTTTGAATAGTGTTGTACTTGCCAGAATATACTCTTACGTCCTTTAGAACTCCTGCAACAATTATGTTTTCCACCAAATCCCTCTCTGTTACAAAGAAAATGGATCTAACATGTTTTAAATCCTAATATCCATGAGGAAACTCTATTCAATTTTCTTTTATTGCTTTATTCCTGATTCTGCATCTTTTCTATTTAGTGTGATTTACAGAGGAAAAGAAAATACTGTTATACAGTATATCCTATTGCTTCTTATATCCAATGCTGTCTTTTTATGTAGATTGGTTTTCATGGGTTTTATTTTATACCAAATGTGAATACTATAGCAAAGTGCTTTCTGTGTCCTTCTAATCAACAGATTGCTTCTGTGCTGTGATTTGTTATTATATGTAGTCATCTCAGTGAACAGTAAATGTTACATGACATTTTGAACCAGAAATCAGCTGATTGATTAATTTATGTACATTTTGTGGGGGCAAATCCCAGAAAAAGTGAAGGGCCACTTTCGCCAGTGACAATGGAGCATAGGTGCCACTACAGAGTGGGCAGAAACAGCAGTGGGGACAGAAGTGGAGGGTACTTGATTCCAAAACAGGCACTGTAATGGTAAAAAATCTTAAAGATAAAGCTATGACTTTGTCACATTCCTCAAATAATGTCATGGTAACTCCATCAACTCCTGAAATTTCTGATATCTCTTGTAGTTTCCTGGTAAAGGTACAACAGCAACTTTTTGAGTGCCCAGAAACAAAACATAAGAAAACCTAGTTCTTTCAAGTTTTGCCACATTTATCAGGAATAATTGTTCCTGGTTCTTAATCTTAATCTAGCTGTCCTTCTGTTTGTCCTTCCACGCTTAGTTTAACTTTTTGCTTCAGAGACGCCTACCATTAGTTTGCCTCTCCCCACTACTTCTCTTTTCTTTAGTCTTCTCTGACTTTAAAGGAGTGCACATGAGAAAGTGTAGAGACAATACACTTATAACCCTTTTGTAAACACCTTCAAAATTTTCATTAAAGATGACATGAATTTTAAGAGTCAGTAGATACACTTTAAAATATACTTTAAAACTTTATATTTAGTCCATCTAAATGTAATTCCTCATGAATTACCAAAAAATATGCACTTCATGAATTACCAAAAAACAGATAACAATGCTCGAAAGCAACAGTGTATTAAAGTGTAATACTTGAGATATGATTTCAAATTTTGAAAGTCCTTCAGCTAAAGAGTGTAAACAGTAGGGATTAATTTTATTACGTATATTTTCATACATAGTATTTTGTCACAGTTTGTAAGAAATTGATGTTAAGGATAGCCTGTTGTACTGTCAAAATTAAGCTGTAGTAGCACTGAGTGTGTCTTGTTTGATTGTGATTTCAGGTAATTGAGTCAGTAATACATGGCTGTATGCTTAGCAGGCAAGGTATTCTCTGTTGAAGAGCAGTTCAAGGATTTTTCTTTTTAAGTTAACTGCCAGGACCCTTTGTAGTTAATTTAAGACAATTAAAAATGTTAAATCATGAGAAATACTTAATTTTATCATTTGTTATTTTCCAGTTCTCTCATTGACCTTTTTGAAATTTGGTTTTTGGTTGCTTGTTTTGGAGAATGGCTGGATATTGCAGCAGAACAATTACTGAAGGCTGCTGTAGAACCAGATGCTGTGCTGTGGCTACTGGCATTTTACTATTGTCCTAAGAATGAAAATCAACAAAGGACTCAAACAATGGTGAGTAATGTAGCAATAGTAAATGGCAATAAGCAGTCAATAGTTTGATTATATCTTACTGCTATAAAACAAATAGAGCACAACAGAAAAATGAAAAGCATTGACTTTACAAGGTCTCTTGGAATTGTGTTGCAGTGGAGAAGTTGAAAGATTCTTTTTTTAAATTCTCTTGTGACATTTAGAAAACATTTTTCCTCTTTTTAAGGTATGTTATATAGATCAGCACCTTCTTGACTTTCTTTTGGATAACTAGGGTGTTTTTAATCATAAATAAAACTACCCTAGTGGTGGTATTTTTTAGATCAGTGGGGCAGAATTCAGCATTCCTATTTATGGCATCTTCTGAGCAGGAAACACAAGAGAAATCACAGCAGCCATCTATTCTGATTTCTCTTACGCGTATTTACCAATTTTTGGCATGTGATTTGCAATAAATAGGTGATATTCCCATCTGCTCAGTTTGTAACAGGAGCAGTGTTCTAACCTTGCACACTGCACTGCATGAAGAATGCTGCATGTGTCTGTGTATGCAAGCAAATACATGAAAGCCTTTAATTTAAACCTATTATGCAAGTCTGAACCAGCCCGAGCAATTGGATCTACGAAGCCCAGATTCAAAAGGCTGCCACTTGTCTAGTTTTCCTTAATTTGAAAATGAATTCTATTGGATTTAAACATGCAGCTCAGTACACCACAGTAGTAAAACATCATGCTTTAAATTTACATCTAATGGTCCATGTACAACAGTGTATTATGCAATATCTTATTTCCTTTCCTTTCCCTCCTGCCTCCCAGATGGCAGTACATAAGCACTAAACATGAGTGGATGAAACTGTAGCTCTACAGGTGCAGATCAATGTATGGAATATTGTTCTAATTCCACAGAACGAAATCACTTTGTCCCATATATGAAATCATCTCCCTGTGTGTCCCCCATTCTATTAGCTTGTTATTCAGTCATAACATAAGACAAACTTTAATGAGAAAAAGGCTTTTCTACTGACAATCCATGCAGTGAGTCAGCTTTTCCCAGAGGTCTGATTTCTATTCATTATTATTCTTTTCTTAGTTTTTTGAACCAAGACTTTTTTTTTTTTTGCACAGGTCAGGCTACTTCAGAAGCATTGCCACACTTCATCCAAAGCTTCTGGCTTTAGTTAGGTGTGTGCTTTTTCTTTTAATTTGTCCTTTGGCAGATTAGCTCTCAGCTCTTTCATATGAAGTGGTTTCCACCTCAACCCCTGCACCTTTCACCAGTTAAGGACTAAGATGGCATGGGAACTTCTGGCAGATGTCAATCTGGAGTACTTTTCATTCAGCATTATTTTTGTATGGAAAGGTGTGCACTCGTGACTTAAGATTTTGTCTTCCTGCTCTGTACTTTAGGAAGCACCTTTGTATCAGCAAGAGTGTAATACAAAGTGTTTAAATTATTTAAAGAAGAAAAAGTCTATTTTTGCTGTTCAGTAGACTCCACTCATATGTGCAGGACTAAATATTCTGCTCCTCAATATTTATTCATTTGTTGCACTCCTTTCATACCTTTAGGCTCTGAAACATTGACAGAACAAAACTTGGATGTTGGCACTAAGAGTGAGATTCCTAGGGTACATGAGCTCTTGCAGCAGGGCCATCTGCAGTCTCTGGCACACAGGATGCAGAGAGATAAAGAATCATGAGGAATTCCAGTTACCTTTCTGTAGATTCTGATTTATTTGTGCCTCTCATGTAGTTGTGTACTTAATTCAAGAACAGCAGCTTTTTCAGACTATTTTACGTGAAATTATTAAAAGGGTAGGTCAACATCAGATAAATGTCTGAAAAAAATTGTCCCAATGCTTGAGAAACAGGTGTCCTTTTCCTTTGGGACTGCAGTGGTCTATTTTTCTGTTGTTCCAGCAGATACTCATTTGCATTCCTTCTACAAGTTTTTTCCGTTAATTTTTAATGTAGTGAACAGAATTATTGTTTGGATTTTTTTTCAGTGGTTGCTTATGGCTGTCTTTCTATAGGTGCCAAAATCTTCTGTTTTCTACTCCCAGTAAAAATTAGGTTTTATTGTCTAACTCACAACATAGAAACATACGTTGCGAACAACACAGGAAGAAGTAAAAAACTGCATTCTTACCAGAACATTTTATCAGCCAAGGTCAGGCTGCATGGGGATTTAATTGATTTATAGCAGAAATACTGAAATGAGCCCTTGAGGATCCTCTGTTCTTTTTCCCACAATGCAGAAATCTGACCATGTTCTGCTGAGGAACTTTCTCCATTTCCTTATATTATTAAAAAAGGTAAAATCCTGGCTTGATGCCCTGTTGCTTCACTTGTAAGACCAAAGAATATAAAAAAATCTATTCTGTACACCTCCGTGTGTGTGTGAATCAGTAATAAAAGAAATGTGTACAGCCTTTCCTTCCCTGGTTTTCCAGCTGCTTAAATTCAAACTCTTTTCATGTTTGGGTTGTTTCTGCCAAGGATTTCCTTTTAGTGAATAAATCCAAAGGACAAATACCATAGACTTGACCTTTACCCTTCTCTGATCCTGCATCCTTTGAAATTATTTCCTACAGGTAGAAGCTCAAGCAGTCTACAATCATCTAATGACTCTCTTCAGCTGTACAGACTTATCTCTCAAAGATCTGGAGGCTGCTGTACACAGGATAACGGGTGTAGAGCAGTGCTGTAACCAGCATTTTATAACACATCTTCTGACCAACTTCTTGCTCTTTTCATCTGGTGGACATAAGATTGCTCAGGAATGTATTTACCATGTAAGTGTTTCTTCCCTTTTTTTCAGGTTAAGTAAAATATATGTTTATTTTACTATTTTGGATTCAAATTTCTACCTTTTAGTAAACAAAACACCTAACAGAGAATTAAAGAAGATTGTGACTACAACAGCCTGTTACATATGTATTTCAGCTACAGTCAAAATATTTTCCATTCACTTCTTGATCTCACTGAAAAGGTTGCTGTCATGACTACATGCATGCAGAAATATTTGAAGTAATAGCTTGCAGTTAGGGGATACCTATGGTTCATTTACACATGGTATAGATAGCATGTGCAAACATTTTGATTTTCCCATAAAAATCACTCCCTAAATTATCCAGCTACTGCAGAGATGATGGAACTGTCTTCTCACTGTTTTCCAGTAGGTAGAACTGTTAGGTTACTAGGTGTTAGCACTGATGTGGCAGAAGCTTGGTGCTTTAGCAAAGCCAGTGAGGAAAATAGTGTCATAATTGAGAGAGAAGGAAAGAAGGAACAGCTAAGACAGTGTCTCTTAAGGTATGAAAAAAGATGAAGAGGAGTAACAGGTTGGAAGCTTGCTGCAGTATCTTCCTGTTGTTGATGACAGCCTTCAGGTGTATAGGTGCAATCTATAAAATGTGTCTGTGTCTCCTAAGATAAACAGTGCTATCTCAGTGTAGGATTAGAAATTAATTCCTAACTATAAAACCATATTCTTTTAAGAAGTGCACGTGCCCCCTATGCAGGCAGCTCTAGGGCCAGTGTGTAATTTTAACACTTCCAAAAGTCCTTCCATTCAGCAGCATTGTGGTCTTATATCTGTTTAGGATATATAGCATGCGTAAGGTGTCTGATTTTATGAGGCAGAGCTGGCTGACTAAAGAGACATAACATTTTTCTGTATAGGAAAGGCTAAGATATTTCTCACATTCTAGGTGCAAGTTCACAAATGATCAATTTTCTTCTCAGCATAAGAATGTAATGATAAAGTTAGAGGGTTGTATATATTTTTACAGACTGCTGTTCCTAGTTTCTCTTCATGAAGAGACTGCAGCTGTTGAGTTGTGATGTTGTAATATACTAGCCTGCTACTTGAAACCTCTCCAGGAGGACCAAAGGCAATCATCTGCCTCTTTATAGATAGCAATATAACTAACTTTTAAAACTGAGAACTCCCCAGTGCAGGGTGGTCATGAGGTATTGTAGGCCAGTTTATCAGTCTGATTAATTTTGACTGTATCTGTATAATCACTAATGTGTAGCTAGGCTCTCCATGTGATTTGAAAAGGACCAAAAAAAATATACAAAAGGCAGAATGGTGTGGAACTGATTTGGGATGCATGGCTGTGGTTTTGTTTAGCATGGTAAACTTTGGGTTTAATGCAGCAGATAATGAGGAATCAAGTCCCTCCTGATCTGCAAAAATTGCAACTTGGGGTCTTTCCCTGGTTTTTGTCATCTTTTGGGGGAGGCATTTATTTTTACTTTTGAAAGCTTTACAGAATTTAATTGCCTCCCCAAACACACGCAGAACCTTCATGTGCTTTTAGTTGTTTTCTATGGCAATACCTTAGAAAACGTTACACTGTCTATCCATTTGTGTTTGCTTTAAAAACTTTCTGACCTCTCGTTTCACTTAAATTTGAGACAACAGTAGAAATCTCAAAGTTGCTCAGTTCCACTAAGATGTATGAAAAGAGATACCTCGGGCAGAAGTTGCTTCTCATGTATTTAGTGGTGAGGGACAAATATGTGGTTTTGTTGCAAATATTGCTGAAGAATTCATTGCATTAGTTAATCATTCCTGTTTCCTTTCAGATTACTGAGACAACTGATACAAGCAAAGAAGTTTATAGCCTTCTTATCCGCACTGCATACAGATATAACCATAAAGGTGAAGAAAACCAAAGGACTGTGAAGCTGCTGAATGAACTTCTTCAAAAACTTACATTGAAAGTTTAGAATTTTAATGTCATCTATTTATCTTTATCCATGTGCCAGACTTCCATTAGCACCTTGCACTGCAGGTTACCAAGGGTAGAAAGATACCTATATACTATATAAGCATATCCGCTGATTTATATTCTCTTATCTATATTTAAAAATAATCTGTTGTTTGGAAATGTTAACCTTTTGAAATATGATAGTAAATATTAAAGATGGTTGAAAATTTTGTTCTGAGCACCTTCTGTAAAAAGAGACCTACATCATTTAAAGCAGTTCACTCATCTCCTTGTTGTTTATCTGGCTTAGGATCAGTTTTTCTCCCAAATTATGCATGTGGGGGGGTTTTTTTAGCAAATAATATCCAATTGCTTGATTGGATATAGTTGTTACTAATATGTTTTGTTCTGCTTTTATGAAACTAACGATGATCTCAAGTGATTCATGGTGTTCTCAGGAAATCAGTGATGTTTCCTGAACTCCTTCCTTCTTCTTGAAAATGTTTCCAAAATGAAACTCCTCCCAGATTTGCTAAATGTGGGTTTTTTTCAATACAGCAGCTTTCACAAGACAGTGTTCTCTTCAAAGTACTATTCCAAAAGCTGGTCTTTGTCAATAGATACTGCAGGTAGAAGATTGCTTGCAGTACAACCCACTTAACAGTGTGCCAGGACTGATGTTATTATTTATTCATTTAAGAAATATTCTTATTTTTATTCAGACAAAAGAGGG
Organism: Ptilonorhynchus violaceus; assembly: GCA_013397565.1. Classification (NCBI taxonomy): domain Eukaryota; kingdom Metazoa; phylum Chordata; class Aves; order Passeriformes; family Ptilonorhynchidae; genus Ptilonorhynchus; species Ptilonorhynchus violaceus. The sequence continues at coordinate 79,303 of VZRJ01013250.1, read as the reverse complement.
CAAGCCAAACAGTGATGTAAGAACATTTTCCAGTTTGAGGGCCAGATATCCTAAAAAGGTTGCAACTCATTGCCTTCATTTTTGTGTCCAGCGATAGTTTGCTTACTTCTTTGTTTAGGTTTTTTGTCTCATGCCAAGAGCATAGAGAGGTAGCAATGGCTTACTTTTTTACCCTTAGGAAAGTATTTGTCCCAAGAAGTTCTGTCAGCCTGCTCCTACCTTAACTAGAAAACAAAGCATGCAGAATAATAGTGACAAAGCATCCTAACTTTCCTCAGTAATTTGTTCTACATTACTTAGCTGTAATGTCAACACTTGTGCTATGTTCAAGATGCTACTTTGAATAATATTCCTGCATGTAAAATCAGAGACATGTATCTTGAATTAATAGAGCTTTTTGACTGTAGCATTTGTTTTTGAGCAAGGGGAAAGAAAAACAATGTACTTAATGTCTCTTGGCTGTAAGAAGTGGAAAGATATTTTCTGTGATGCTGTTGACTGATTTCTTACAATTTTGTTCCCAATGAGTCATATAACGGAAGTTACATGCCCTCTCAGTCAGTTCGCTAGTGAAGAAATAGCAAATACATAATATATGTCTGCAAAGAAAGGGGTTTTTTCTCTTTTTTGATTCAAAATGTTTCTAAATGAAAATTCAGAAAGAGATATGTTACAATTTTTCTGTTGTTAATAGCCACACATATCTAAAAAAGTAAAATCAAGCAACCCAATTTTCTGTTCCCTGAATACCATAACTGAAAAGCGTGGGATTTGTTGATCACAAACTCTGAGGTATTTGTCTAGTGGAAATAGATGTGGAGTGGTCTGTCTAGAATGATAAATAATCTAAAATTTTAACACAAAGGAAGAATGATTTTTTTTTGTATGTTTGTTGTTTGGTTTAATTTCTAATCTGGTTGTTGGATGTGAGGCTCTTTTGGTTGTCTTTTCCATAAAAGTTTTCTCCATATTGTGCCTATATGCAATTTTAACTACTTAGAAGAAAGATTGGTAAAGAATTGCAATATATGATTCTTGCAGATTAGTTAGGTTAATGATATGGGTATTATATTTAGATGTGTACTACAGGTTTTGGAGAGAAATTTTTAAGCATCTTTTCACTGCTTTTTTCACAGACAAAATGCATGAAAATTCTTCTAACTTTCTTAAAGAAAATCAATATCCTGATAAATAGGGGTAAGTCAATTTAAGCAGGAAGGAAATGTACAATGAAGGCAGTAAAACCCCAAAATTAGTAGTGAATTGGTATTCTTGTTTTCCTGTGTTTGACTTCTTAAGAAAGAACTGAATGTTTTAAATATTAAGGAGGGTTTGCTTGTTTCAGGAAGCTTTAAGGAAGAAACCTAATTAATGCTGTCTGTAACTAAAGAGGCGTCTGTGCTGGCATTCTTTTTGCTCTCTTTAGCATAGTTGTTATAAATCTTTGGTATTTCTTTTTCCTTACTCTTTCATAGTGCTTGAATTAGGATCTAACTTTGATATAAGCTGTGATTTTGTGGGATGTTGAGGGTACTTTTGTTAGTTTGCCAGTGGAAGGCAACAGAACGATTTGGTAGATCTGAGTAATGGAAGATTTCTCATATGGTAGCTTCTTCATTATCCATCCAATGTGCATCTTTTCCTCTGTAATTTCTGCTCTTTGGAAATGTTCTTTGGAGCCTTCAAGGCCGTACTTTTACACTAAACCAGCCAAAAAGTTCTGAAATCAGGCTTCAAGTAGCTTGTTCCTTTGATTGCTATCTCCAGCACATACCCTAGTTCTGGACAGTACACTGAATATAGAGAACTTCTCAAATTTTTTCTGCTTTGAGGCATTTTTTGAATAAGAATACAGACAGTAAATTTTACTTCTTTGTTGATTATGCTTCTTTCCAGTCTAAGACTGCTAAGTTAGAGGTTTTTGAATTCTCCAACCTTTGCAGCATGGTGCTGGATGGTTTCTTTGGATTTTCTTCAAGCAGAAAAAAAAGGTCATTTCTATGGCTTTCATTTAATCAGGATCTCAGTACAGTGCCTGTACAAAGCAGAATACATTTTATTTTGTCATGTACTATCAGATTCTGCAATATAGCTGACCAAAAGTAACATTTAATCTGTTAATTCTAGGATCTGTGATTAAGTTTCTGTACTCACAGCATTGTAAGTGCAAAGAGGTGTTAATAGACAGACTGAAGAGCAGGTGAGTTAATAGTGCTTTCAGTAAGCTGAAATTTATGGTATCTGGCGCAGCAGGGGTACAATTCAAAAAATTCTGAAGCATTAGCATTATACAGGTCTAGGATAAAACATCTAGCACAAATTATTTGCAGTTATTAAACAAAACACTGTTAAATCAGGTTTACTCCATTTCATTGCTGTGTTATCTAATGACAGAATAAAGAACTAATGTTCTGTGTGAATGAAAAATATCATGCTCCATTAAAATACAGTTTTCCCTGTGATATAAGAAGGGTGCAGAAAGGTGGTAATTTCTGACATGGAAGTGCAATTTTCTACTAGACTCAAGTTTGAATAGTCAAAACCTGGAATGTTACGGGAGGAGTCTTCCACGAGAGCACTGAGCATGTGTTTGAATTTTTTATACTTTCCTGATAGTCTGCAATGGCTTTCTTAAGCAATCAGCATGTTTTGTTGGGCAACACCAGTAGTTAAACTGCTGTAGCTGAATATTCTGGTGCTAGAGGCATCCCACTAGCACTTAATTCATAGCAGCGTTCAGATGTGGACTTGCTTAAATCCACTTCTCTTCTGGCAAGTTTTCCTTACTTGTGATACAATGTTTTCTTAAATGCTTGCCTGGATTAAAAGATATGCTCACGATGGCCATTCCATTTGCTGCCCTAGCAAAGAGTAGCTTGTTCTGGGAGTTTGCTGTTAGGTGGCCTGTTCACAAGTGAATACCACAGAGGAGTTTCCCTTGTTTGTACTGGCTATCTTCATTTAACCAGCTGTCTGGCTGCTGGAAAGGAATAAAATTCATGACCTCTTTCTGATGGCTTGAGTGTGCTCACTGCGACTCGGTTGTCTGAGCCGCCAGGAGCCACCTAGGGATAAGAATTGGATTGCTATCAGCCACTGAAACAAAAATTTGAAATGTCATCTGGCTCTAGCTGAGTTGTAGTGATGTAGTTAGTAGGCAAGGATTGTGCTTTAGTTTGCATTCTATATTCTTGCATGCATGTGAAGGGAAAGAATGAAAAAGAAGATAAAACCCCACATGCCTGGAACTCAGCTGTAGAAGCTTAGCTGTGATTTTTATATTTAATACTAATAGAATTAGGAGTAAAAGTTCCATGCATGACATTCCATTAACCTGTGCATCAACAAACAGCAGGAAAAAATCCAGCAATACTGTCTTCAGTAGGCTTGTATGTTTAACTAACTTCACATCGCTTACTACTTTAAAAGCATCTTTCATAACTCTTCAGTATTATGTCAGATGATAAACTCATTTAAAAAAGCAGACCCTCAGAAACAATGACCTCCTATCCTTTTCAACAAAAATATCTGCTAGGCCCATGAACTTTTACAGATGCATAATGTCATCTTGAAGAGAGTACGTTTTTACATATTCTTGACTAAACATGGTAAATTACACTGTTGAGATTTCCCATGTGTATGTGCCAGTTAGCCTTGTATGTACAGTTCATTCACTCCTTAACACTTTGGTTTTATTTCTTGTGAGTTTATTTTGAGGCTTCCAAAACAGGTGCATGCAATGTGTCATTTGCCTGCTACTATTTTAAAGCTTCCATAATATTTCACATGAGAAAGCAGCTTCTGTTTGTTTTCACTAATGATGCCATAACTTCTACTATGTGTGAGTTTTTTGAATATAGGACTTCAGTGTTTTTATTTCCAACTAACTTGTAATGGTAGTTGAAGATACAAATTTCCCATCTCTGCCATCATTCCCTGTAGAGACTACCAGTAAGTGTTTTAAGTGCTTTTAATCCCATGACTGTGCTGCACTTCCATATCATCTTCAGATGTCTGTGAATAGAGAGGGAAAAGCCAGTATCAGATTCCATGGAAGAGGAGAGAGGCCTTGAAATATGACACAGGATTAATTTGTAAGATGGAAATCGGTGATACATGTCTGTGAATTCAGGCATTTTGTGAATTTCTGGTAGGCAGGACCAATAGCATCTTTTCTGGAAACATGACAAAAGTACCAATGTTTTCTCCATAGACCACTAAATGTCTTCAAATGCATTACAAAACCTACTATTATGTTTTAACTTTCCTTTCTTGTGTTATTTGCTTCTTTGCTAAAGCACAAATGGCGAGTGCTGAGCAATTCACTGCATAGCACACTTTTCAGGTCACTGAATTGCTATAATTGCTTTCTCTGACTGGCTTGACCTAGGCCATGAGTGGATATTGAGCAAATGTGAAGCCCAAACCTTGCAATTAAGCTATAACATCTGTTTTGGAAAGATAATTTCATTGGGATTTAAAGGCTGCAGATGATCGCTTGTTGACTGTTTTTCATCATAACTTTTCTGATCTTGATTTCATCAGTTCTGCTTCTGCTTGTACTGGCAGAGCAGGCTCTCAGATGTGGCTACTCTTGAAGGCAGAAGCATTGCCTTTTTTTTTCTTCTCTCCCTTTCTGCCCAGGATCCCAGATGAAGGTACAAATGGTAGATCCAGTCTCTTCATTTTTCTTTTGTTGTTTTTATTTCTAAAATACAATACCCTAAACCTATATAAACATCACAGAATGAAGTTTAAGAACTTGCATATAAAATCACACATGGGCTGAATATCTGTTTTTCTGCTGAGATCCTTCATTCACATACTTGTGTCTAACCACACAGCAATCTGTAAGTCAACTGTTCCCTGCCCTGATTTCTTCAGATTTGGCGAACTTAAGAACAGAGTTTGGTATCAATGCTGTCTCCCCTCTGCTTCAAAAAACATGCATTTGTACAGCCCAGCTGGTACATTCCTTAAACTGTAACTCTGCTTTGGGACAGTTCTTCAAAATGCATTGTAGAGTCTGGCAGTGCACATGCATTTAAAGAAAATATGAAAAGAACTGCCATGTGACATCCTGTTGTGGTGCTGCTTTCATAAGTTTCCTATCAATTCAGTTTTCTTTTGTGAATCTGAAAGACAGTTTAGCTCTTGATTTTTCAGACATTCAGGAAGTAAGCAGATGGAGGAGTCATTCAGAAGGAGGGCTTCCTGACTGCACTGCATCCTCACCACCTCTAAAACATAACCAGAAAACAGTCTGAAATAGCTGTATTTCAAGACAGAGAGGGGAGTAATTTTTGGTGATTTTTGATTTTTGCATTTTACAAACCTGTAGATTTGATGCTGAATGCCCTTGATGCAAAAATACAGTGCTGAAAATACACCAGCTTTTAGCAGTGACCTTTGTTCTGTTGTGTAGAGCTTTTCTCAGCGTCACATCTACCCTTCAGCTGATGCTAGTTACTTCATACTGGTAAAATAGAATCAGCTAGCTTAAGAAATGAGTAAGACTGGTTTTACTATTTTCTTAGTCTAACTGCTTCCTAATTCCCATTCTTTACTTCCAGCTATCAAGTGAGAAACTTACATTCCTATGATTTCTTTGAAGAAAAGAGAGGCAACTACAAGTGTGTGTAGAAACATAAAATGTCAGTAGGTGGGATTTCCTGCTCTTGTATAAAATTGACAGTCTTGTGATTATTCTACTCTTCATCTATGTAAAGAAGTATGCTGGTTTAAGCTGGGGTAGAGTTAATTTTCTTCACAGTGGCTGGTATGAGGCTGTGTTTTGGATCTGTGCTGAACACAGGGTTGATAACAGAGATGCTTTCGTTACTGCTTAGCAGGGCTTACACAGAGCCAAGGCCTTTTCTGCTTTTCATACTCAGTGGTGGTGAGGAACTTGGGGGTGCCTGGGATGTTGGGAGGAGACACAGCCGGGACAGGTGACCTAAACTGACCAAAGGGATATTCCAGACCATATGGCATATATGGCATCATGCTCACTGTATGAAGTGGGGGGGAAGAAGGAGGAAGGGAGGACATATGTAGAGATGGCATTTGTCTTTGCAAGTCCCTGTTACCTGTGATAGGGCCTTGCTGTCCTGGAGATGGCTGAACACCTGCTCATGGGAAATGGTGAATTAATTCGTTGTTTTGCTTTGCTTGTTTGCACGGCTTTTGCTTTCCCTATAAAACTGTCTTTATCTCAACCCATGAGTTTTCTCACTTTTATCCTTCGATTCTCCCCCAGCCCTGCTGGTGGGGGAGTGAGCGAGTGGCTGCATGGGGCTTGGTTGCTGGCTGGGGTTCAGCCATGACAAGAAGAAAAAACGTTCAGCATTTATGTAATGTAATTGCATTTTTTTAAATATTCAAGCAAACAGGAACAGTGTTTTCCCTCAGCTAAAATTGGGAGCTTATTAAAAACCTTCATATAGTCAAAAGCAACAGGAGATGATCGTGCAAACAGGGCATGATGGACAGTTTCAGTACAAGTGGTGGCAATGACAAAATCTTAACGTCAGTATTGCGGGGTAGTATTGCCATGTTACTGTTGGGAACAAAAATGGCTGTAGGGACATGTAGCCTACAAGTGGGGAAAGGCTGCCTGAAGGAGCCTGTGAAAAGCAGAAAGAGGGAAGAGGGGCAGTGCGGTTGCCTACGTTAGGGAACAAAAATAGTAAAGTACTTTTTGGATGTAAAACTGAATAAATCAGAATGAAATTTTAATTGGTCACACTTGGCAGTTAAATAGGTGAGTTTCAGGTACAGCAAGGGACAGATGCAAACTGGAGTAAGATGGTTGCTGAGACATTTTAATTTTTAGTTCTGTTGTATTTGCAAGAGTTGAGTGTAAGGGGGTACAGTTGTAGAGCAAATAACTCTTACTACCAAATATAAAAACAACTGTGGGACAAAGTTACTGTCAGTAACTTGAGTTACTGTAAGTAACAACTTGAGGTTAAATAAAAAAGATTTTTTTTTCTGTGTGGTAGATGATGACCACTGTCCTTTCAGGATTAAAGATGAAGTGAAATACATTATGGTGCCAAGCACCAGCTTCTCAAACTAGCCTGTTTAGATCTCTTCAAGATGGCTGGGCATGATGGCAAAGCATTGGCCCATGAATAAAATGTCTCAAGGGTGAGTTTCAGCAGAGAGCTCCAGTGCTGAGACACCGGTCTCAACAAGCCCAGAGGAAAAGCGTGGAAGTAGTCAGAAACACCAATTTTCAGAGATGACTGAAGTCAGCTACATTAACTAAAGGGTACAGCAACACCCAGCTGCTGCTCAAGGGCATGTGAGAAGACAGCAAAGCCATCATCCCTGCAATGGGGTGAAGAGCAAAACCAGGCTCTCACAGGTAGTACTGTGGGCATTACTGTTGGGATACTGTGCTAATACAAAGTGCTGTCAGTTGAAAATTAAGTTCTGTTTTCTGTAAATTACCGTGCAAAAGCAAATTTTTACAGAACTGCAGTTTCTGCAGTCTGTTGTTCTGGCAGCTCTAAGCAGCGGGAATCAGGCCCTTAATTTTGTGCAGAAAATATGCACTTAGTTTAAATCACCACTAACAGTTGTTGTTAATCCAGTTAATCTCCTAAGGACTGTGCAAATGTTTAAATTTCTTTAGGCACTGGCATATTTCACTGACATAAAATGTCATCCTGGCAGCAGGGTAAGTTTTTAAAATAATTTTTCCAGTATATTGTGCCCACAGAAACAAAGGAACATAGCCGTGTAAGTGTATATGTCCACTTCATATTTTGTATATGTGCCTAAACTCAGTACACTTGTGGTGAAATTCTAGATGAGTCAGACTCCTCTATTTGGTTGCTTCCTTGTAATTTCTTGCAATTTTTTTTTTCTGACTACTAGTTTGGGTATCAGAGATTGACACCAAGAAGAGAAATGCACTTCGGTGTCTGTTGAAATCTTTGCCTGTTAGAGAAGACATCAAACATGACTCATGAATACTGGGAACGGTAGCACAAAGGTAGATATTTTATAGCTTTAAAAGACCACAAGATACATTAAAAAGACCACAAGATATATTAACTTTTTTTTAGATATTAAGAATTACGGTTGTGAAACAGAGTTTTCAGTGAATTAGAGTATGGTTTTGTGCTCAGTATGTGGGCTTATTTCAAATGTTAGTCTTACCTTAGAAGTACATTATTATGTGAGTGCTTTTCTCAAAGTAAAATGCCACTAAGTTACAGGTAAAAATTTGAATGGCCTTAGATAATTCATGTACTACTCTTGACTGTTAAATCATGCATAGTGAAAGCGAGACCTGCTGCAGCATGCACAGGGCCCACCACCGCCTGCTGGCACTTGCCTGCGGAACAGGGGCCTGGAAGGTCTGGGTTTTCCAGATATTTACAGTCCAGTTTCTGCATGGAAAGAATCAACCCCAAACCAAAAAAATCCTTTGGCACATAATGGCACACGGTAACTTAGCTGCTTGGCCATTCGTCCAGAGGCACTATGGTTTCCTCCCATATACCTCTGTATGCAGAGGAGCCTACACCTGCAAACTAACACCTAAAATTTTCAGTAGTACAAATACCAGTTCTCAAGGCTTTCATCAGCTGTGGAGATGAACTCCTGTCTGCAGTACTCTGCATGATACATTTTAATGCTCTTAGAACTTTTTTGGTTTGTTTTGATAACATCCTTTTACATAGCGCTTTTTATGTTAGAAATCCTTAGGCTCCTTATGGCTACTTTTTTCCTCAAGCTGCCCACTTGCTCAGGCTGCATTTCTGGTTAGACCTTCGTTTCCAGCCCTTTTTTCTTTGCTATTGTGTCTAAGGCATGGGCAAAAGGGTACAGCTAATTCCCTCCTAATGGAGAAAGCACAGAGACAGCAGCAGCTGCAAACACCTCCCAGCAAAGCTGCAGACAGAAAACAGCCGTCAGCAAAATGGTATGTTTTACTCTGTGCTTGTAACAGAAAATACATGACAAAGAATGCATCTCCACTGAAGGGTCAAGGGACTCACCAGGTCACCCCTGTTATGGTCTGCCTTTGAAGAAGTGACCCAGTAAGCGGCACAAGAAAATAGATTGTGATCTTTGCCTAACTATATGGATACAGTTTTAATTTTTCATCTGAGATTCATTTTCAGAGTTAAAAGCTACATCAGAAAAGAATCACTGAGATCCTAACCAGATGCTGGCCTGATGAAGTAGGTGGGAGATGGTCCAGCATCGGGCTTTCTAATGCTATTCAGAGTAAAACTGCCACTGTGTTTGGAAAGGACTGAATTAGGGATGGGAGGGGGAAAAAAAACCCTTGCAAAATGCTGTATTTTATTCAGAGAGGGCTGACTATGAAACAATTAGAATGAAACCAAAGTGCAAAGGCACACCAATGCCTGTGCTGTCATTGCCACATGCAATCATAGAATACACTGAATTGGAAGAAACCCATGTGGATCATTGAGTCTGTCTCCTTGATGGAGGTATAATTTGAAAAGACACAGCTTCCTGTAATGATTTTAGTTACAGTAAGTTTGGAAAATGATTTTTTTTGTTGTTCACATTTATTTACTACAATTAGATTCTATAACGTCCTTCTCTCAGGAACTCAATATAGAAACACCCACCTTGATAGAATCATGAGTAAAATGAACAATAACACTGGTGGTTTTTTGGGTTTTTTTCTGCTAGGCTTTTGATAGGACCTATTAAAAACTTAAATGTGCAGGATATACTGCTCCACCTGGATCCCTACAAAGCTATGGGGCCTAACAGGATTCATCCAAGCATCCTCAAAAAGCTGCTGTCATCACCAAACCTCTCTTGAGCAGTCTTGGGAATCCAGAGAGATCCCAGCTAACTGGAAGCTGACAAATGTTGTCCTAATTTTCAGGAAGGGCAAGAACGAGGACCCTGGAAACGACAGGCCTGTCAGTCTCACTTCAGTGCCTGGTAAAGTTATGGAGAAGATTATTCTGGGAGTATTGAAAAGCACCTGAAAGACAATGCAGTCATTGGTCACAGCCAGCACAGCTTGAGGGAAAAGTCCTGCTTGTCAGACCTCATTTCCTTTTATAAGAAGGTAACCCACCCGGTAGATCAAGGGAAGCTAGTGATCTGTTTGGATTTCAGTAAAGTTTTCTATACTGTCTCTCACAGTATCCCTCTGGAGAAATTGTCCAGCCCGCAGCTGGATAAACACATCATGTGATGGGTGAGGAACTGGCTCATGGTTTCGGCACGAAGAGTTGTAGTGAATGGGGTGACATCAGACTGGTCACCTGTCACTAGTGGGGATCCTCAGGGTTCCATCCTCAGCCTGCTGCTCTTCAACATCTTCACAAATGACCTGGATGCACGACTTGGAGGGATACTGAGCAAGTTCACAGATAATACAAAGCTGGGAGGAGCTGTTGACTCCCTCGAGGGCAGGGAGGCCCTGCAGAGAGACCTCGACAAACCAGGGGCCTGGGCAATCACCAACCGTATGAAGTTCAACAAGGGAAAGTGCCGGATTCTGCACCTGGGACAGGGCAACCCTGGGTGTAGGGACAGACTGGGGAATGAGACACTGGAAAGCAGTGCCATGGAAAGGGACCTGGGTGTCCTGGTCAATGTCAAGTTGAACATGAGTCAGCAGTGCCCTGGCAGCCAGAAGGGCCAAGCGTGTCCTGTGGGGCATTAGGCACAGCATCACCAGCTGGGCAAGGGAGGGGATTGTCCCTCTCTGCTCTGCACTGGGGCAGCCTCACGCCGAGTCCTGGGGGCAGTTTTGGGTGCCACAATATAAGAAAGACATTAAACTATTAGAGAGTGTCCAAAGGAAGGCAACAAAGATGGTAAAAGGCCTTGAGGAGAAGCTGTGTAAGGCGAGGCTGAGGTCACTTGGTCTGTTCAGCCTGGAGGAGACTGAGAACAGACCTCACTGCAGTCTGCAGCTTCCTTGAGAGGGGAAGAGGAGGGGCAGACACTGATTAAAAAGAGATTGGATGTGGCAGTTGGTGACATGGTTTAGTTTAGTTGAGATACTGGGGCATGGGTTGGACTCGATGATCTTGTAGTCTCTTCCAACCTGGTGATTCTGTGATTCTGTGATCTCTCTTCTCTGTGGTGACCAGTGACAGGACCTGAGGGCATGGCCTGAAGTTGTGTCAGAGCAGGTTTAGGTTGGATATTAGGAAAAGGTTCTTCCCCCAGAGAAGTGCCCAGGTTGGGCACTGGAACACAGGCTCCCCAGGGAAGTGGTCACACCACAGCCTGACAGAGTTCAAGAAGCATTTGGACAATGCTCTCAGGCACATGGTGTGACTCTTGGGGATTGTCCTGTGCAGGGCGAGGAGTTGGACTTTGATGATCCTTGTGGGTCCCTTTCAACTCAGCATATTCTGTGATTCTGTAAATAATTGAATGACACCCTCTGGTTCACTTCCACTGCTCTTGACATGATTCAGAAGGATTTTAAACTAAGGGTAATGCTTATATCATGTTAATAACCCTACACTATAATACAAACATGAGTCTCCTTTTCTCTCTGATGAGTTATGGTGACATTAACTGTTCAATGCCACCTTCAGCTTTCTTCCTAATCTGGAACCTCAGTCTATTTCACAATGCTTGGATCAGCAACAAAAGGCCCTATAAAGCCTGATAAAAGGCCAGAACTGCCACCTCTTTGCCATTTTTTAGTGTTTGGTGTTTGTGTTTTATTTGTTTGTGTTTTATTTTCTGTTCATTTTCTCAGTTGCTACCATGCATGATGGATCACAAAGTTGTAGTGAGGGGAAACATTCAAGTTAATACTGCTGACACAGACTGGAAGAGCTGTAGCAAACAAACTACTGCTGTGCTCAATATTAAAAAAAAAAGGCAAGTAGATTGTTTTGAAAGAAGAAAAATTTGGTGATATTTAAAAAGGTGTGGAATGTCTTACTTGCCCTGTAGTTTTAACATTACTTGCTATGAAGAGGCTTACAATGTATTTCATTTCTGCACCTTCTGTGCAAGAGTCTTACCCAGCTCTGCATTTTTTTCCTCACACAATGGAAAAGGCACAAAGCAAGCTGGTTTCCTTTCCTGGCCTTTGCAGAAAAAACTGTGAAATGAAGCGAAACTCTTTTATCAATGGGATCCTGTAAGAACTACATCTGTGAGTGTCACTACATTAGAAGTCATTGTGGTGTCTCAGTGCATTCTTGGTCAATTTTCTAATTCTTGCTGCATTTGAAAGAAGTCGCTGAGTGTCCCATAATTCAGGCTTTGACACTGTATGCCTAGAAAGGGGGAGGACAGAAAATGTGGTGAGGTGAAAAGGAACTGTACTCTGTACTGAAGTCACTGTTGAGGCAGGCTTTTACTTTAGATTCTGAGCAAAAGAACTTTAGAGAAAATCACCACATTTATTTTTTCTTGTTAACATCCATTAACTAACGACTTTCAGGTGTTTTTCTCCAGCTGCAAAAGCAGAAATGGAGTAATTCTTTTTCCCAAGTTTGTAATTTAATGTTGAGCTGCCATGCAATGGAAAGACTACAAGTACTTGAAAAAAAAATTTATTTTTACAAGAGTATTTGATGTAAAACAAAAGAGTACAAGAGAAATAAGTTCACAGATTTTTGTGTTTTAAATTCTTACTCTCTGAAAGCAACAATTAAAGTGTCTTCTAGAAACGCAGTGCTCCACTGATCAGGAAAGAAGAGATACTTGACATATCACTGTGCAAAAGGAGCATCACAAGGATATGAAAGACACTTTCAGAAAATGGGAGGTCTGACATTTCTGTTAAGCTTTAACCTAAACATGACAGAGAGAGAATGCTGATCTTTTTTTTTTTCTTCAGTCCCATCTCATCACCCAGATGATGGCAGGTAACTTTCCACAGGTTATTTCTGCTTCTGACTAATCTCATGAGCCCCACCCCAGCCCCTGCTGATTTCATACTGAGGGTTTTTTAATATGACATAAAAGTTACAAACAAAATTTGAAGTACAAAATACAATTTCATTAAATTTCAGAATGCTCAAATTAATAAAATTGTTCAAATCAAGAGTCTTTGGCATCTGCAAGCTGGAATGCCTGTATTACCAACGAGCAAGGATAAACCCCAACCTTCTTGTATCAAAGAATTACCTAAAGCCAGAGTAATACCTGTGTGTGTACTTTGTTTTGTGTGCATGTGTTCTCGGTTACAATGAGCCTCTAGAAACACAGAAAGGTAAATATTTCTGTCAGCTGATTGTTTAAGCAGTCACATAATCCTTCCTTTGATGTCCTGGGTCAATGAAATCTTAGTACCACCAGGGTTTAGTAGAAGATCTATAAAAGAGTTTCTCTGTGATCTTTCCTGCAACGGAAATAGCACTTAAAGTTATTACTCTGTCACAATAAAGGAATATCAGTGCATTTTTGTTTGCCCCAGCTTTCTGAACTGAGTTACGTTTTAGGTTACCAGTAGAGCGTAACTGTGGTTACAGAGCTAACAATGATCTCTTTAGCTTCCTAGAGCTACCATAACAAGGTCTGGAGAAGACAAGGTGGATCTATGGTGGAAGCACATTCTCTCAGTAATTAGCAGGTTACTCTGAAAATAATGTTGGAAGCAAGTTACCAGAGCAATACTGTGTGATGTGCTACATAACCACATACCTTCTCCCCTTTAGCCAAGAATCCTCTTAACAGTACTGAGGTAGCTTTTCCACCTTAGGACATTTAGTATTTAACATCAGGAAATCATAATGTATATACTGAATTATTTTTTGAGAGAAAGCAGCAACAACATTTCTCAAAGCCTCTTAGGAAAAGGTACATCTTTTTTTTTGCTCTAGGGCTCGACTCCTGTTCCTGCTGAACTGAGCCAGTGTGTAAAATCAGAACTGATATCAGCTCAGTAGGCACCGGAGGACGGGTCCATCAACAGCCTGGAACAACAGCAGCAGCCGTGAGTTGTTTTCCGACTGGAGCTGCCACCATTTCCTGCAAACGACAGACAGTGCTAAGCTACAACTGCAGAGAGATCATGACAGCATCCATTAAAGAGAAGACTATAAAACAAAAGCTTTATTGACAATCTCAGGATAAAGTCACAAACATTCTTTCCTCTGACCTTTAGGAAAGCATGGTAAACAGATTACTGTAAGCAATGCCTTATGTTTGCAGTCAGGCTGAGAACTTAAGGAGCACTGTTTATTCTCAACTAAAACTAAAAGTCTTTGGTCCTTCCCAAGTTGCCTCTGCCTCTGATCCTCCATGCAAATCTGCCCGTTCAGCAGCAAGGTATCTCAGCCAGCAAACGCTCTCTGCCCTGCACAGAGTCTCCTCTCCCTTCTCTTCAGGTGCAGAACTTAGCCACTGTGAACAAAGAGGAAAACAATCACTGTTCACCAATCAGCTAAGCTCTGCACCTCGCCAGAGAGGTCTCCGTCTCAGCAGAGATAGTTTTCGGAGGAGGTTCTTCTGCGATGCTCTGCTGCTTTCCTCTTTTTAGGCTGGGGTTGGGTTTTTATTTGGGTTTGTTTAGCATTTTTGGTGGTTTTTGTTTGTTTGTTTGATAGATGGAGAGGATTCCACGCTGTGCACGCATCAGACAATTAATGGTGAGTTTCATGCTAGCAGCTGCGGTCATGGCTGCGTGGTAATCCCTGGCAATGTGATTTTAATCTTAAGTCACAAATCATCATGCCAGGAACCCAAACAGCCACAACATTAAAAGAAAGCTGTGCAGTTACACAGAGTATTGTACTCAGTATCTTTAGATTTTATGTTACAGCTCACCATGCACTTCCACTCTGTCTGGAAAGTCAAAGGGGTAATTCTAGACTATTGCTAACACCTACATATCATGCATATATAGCATATATGTAGTACCTGTGCTACATTTCCTGTGCTAGGTACTTACCATCAGAAGCTTGTAGAAATTTTATTATTGAAGGAACTGTAACAAAACAGTTCCTAGTACAGTAGTACCAGAACAAGCTGCATCTCCATGTTTCTGGCCTTCAGACACTTGAAGACATCTACCAGATTAAGAATTGTTGAACAGAACTCAAATTCCTGTGGATCCTTGATAATTGGGAGTACACGAGAGAGTCTCTTTAGCCCTAACTGTTTTAAAAGGTGGCTCTCCTACCCCATAACTGATATCCTGGCACTCTACAGTCTGATCCACCTTTCCCAAAAAAGTTTTCTTGGCAGGCACAGTTCTTGTCTATACAGAAGAACAACATGGCTTTTCATAAACAAACTTGCTTTCACAGTGTCTGTCATTGGCTGTATTTCATATAAACATAGTAAACACCACAAAATCAAGTGGAACTCACTGTCAAATACTGCTAGAACAGGAAAAAATGAAGATTTCTGCTTGGTACCAATTAGATGACAATGTTTTTGCATTGGAATAGAATTTTGATACCACAAATCAACTGTAAGGTTATGAGAACAACCAAGGCAGTCAGTCTGACGGATGAGTTATATGATTAATCAAAAATCTGAGGTATGCTCTACTGGAAGAAACTTTCATACCAATCTTAATTGGTTATATGTTAAACATGCATGTGCAGACACTGTAAGGCTACCTCCAACTACTCAAACAGACTGAGAAGTGGAAAGTATCTTTGCAAATTTATAGCCTATGACAATCTTTATTCCATAAATATTTTTACAATTCTGCTGCTTCTCTGGTGATTCTTCTCTTTTAATTTCATAAACAAGCTAGCTTCTTCATGTTAAGGCTCCTCTTCTTACCTCATAATCAATCTTCAAAAGCCTCAAAACCCTTAACACAAAAACATTTGAATTATCAGCTTGTTCTCACATTATTCATATTTGCTTCCGAGTCCACAGTTTCATGTGGGATCAGGCTCTTTTCAAAGACTGTGCTGCCTGCCAGGTTTAACGTAGCTCTGTTAAACAGAAATGCTCCTTGCACAATAGCAATTTTTGTAAGCAGAGTTAAGAGTACAAAATGGGAAACAACTGTAGGTGGAGGCTGGCTTTCTTTGGCCATTTGGACTTACAGTTGTCTCTTGTACAGTACATTAAAACAAAGCCATTCTCCATGTTCTCCAGCTAGTGCCTACATGTATGTAACTCACTGCTCCCACAGCTGGGCTTAAAAAAAAGAAAAAAAACCCAAGCCAACAAGGTATGTAACAAGAGTTACTTCTCGACATAAGTAGCCATTAGCTGTATGGTAGGGCAAAGTTTACCATGTTTAGTGAGCTCTGCATATGCTTTCTGTATGAAGCAAAATCAGGGTGTTAAGATGAAAACAAAAAATCACCTCTTCAGAATAACATCTCTGCCACCACTTTGGCTGAGGATGCATCCATATGTTCTCGTGCTGCAGCAAAGCATTTACGTGCAAGTTCTTGTTGTTTTGCGTCTTCATTCACCATTAGTTCACCATAGAGATACACACCCATAGCCTGAAAGAAGAACATAACACACAAGCATCCTACCACCAGTAACGACTAGTTAGCTGGGTTTTCTTTCCATTGACCTCCTAGTACCCATGTAAACTAAAAATGAAACAAAACAGACATTCCAAAACAGAAAATACCATATACTCTCTAATGCCTATTCTTCTCCCCAGAGGAATTAGTTTTCTGTGTGTCTTTTCAGCCAAAGGATGGTTGTCTATATGCTGTGCTCACTGTGTAAAAACACATTATTAATATGAGATCTGTGTTATGTCATGACAAGAAAATAATTTCGCACTCCTCTTTCCTTGCCACTTTTCAAGTTGAATACTGTTTTCTCTTATTCACTACCTGAATTTTTTCCACATGTCCCTTAAGAAAAAAGGTTGTCCTTCCTTCAACAGGGTACACATTTTCTTTCCAATTGTAAAGTTTACACACACATCCATGAACAAAGACTGAAGCAGTCCACTCTGAAATTCCCATTTGGCAATTCTGTAACCGGACATCAACTGAATATGATCAGGTCTGTGTTTCAGACTCCCCTTTACATCTGAGATACAGCTTAGCATGCACAAATTCTGGTTGGGTACGAAGGCAGGCTTTTCCAAACTACTTATTCTGGACATAGCATCTATCAAAAAAGGTAATAGGGCTCCTGGCGGGGAGATCTGGGCCACTTTGACTGCTGCCAGCAAAGCACTGGCTAACTTAACAGGAAACATATTGGAGACTGCCATTTTTTTTTTCTGATACTTTTTTTTCAGCTAATTACAGGAATGCAGTAAATGTTGAACTGCATTTACCAAAACAGGATTTCACATGTGACAAAATATTAGCAGCTTAGCCTCCTAACTTTTACAGTTATTGTTCGGGCACTTGCAGGAGAGGAAAAATTTGGATAGCATTGAGAAAATACAATTTTTAATGCTATTCCTCACAATTTCTAGCACTGGCTGGTGAGCCTTAAAAAAACTCCTTCAATCAGAAGGGAAATTTAAAGTTTAACAAAGACTGAAGTAAAAGGAAAAAGCCTCACAGTGGCAGAAGCCTGCCAGATTCCTTGCCAATTCACTAAGCATGCTCTCTGACATCAAGAGAACCAAAACGTCAGATTTCCGAGGTTTCCAGCTGCACCAGGGTCAGGCAGCCATAACAGGCATGCAAATAGCCTTGGAGCTGGACTCCAGTTGCTCTCATTGAGAATTTAAAAATGTTGAAACTGTGTTACAAATAGGAATTACCTTCACTATCTAGCATTAATAATTCTCCCCCAGGCCTAAACATCATGCAGTGAACACTGGTGTTTTGTAGAACTCAAAAGGATTTAAACAGTCCATCTGCATTTTTTCCCCAGACTTCTAAAAAAGCCATGTTTCATGAGCAGTAAGGACATGCAACTGCTCTAAGTGGTAATCACACCAGAAGCTGGTTGGGCCATAAACTGTATGCACTGCTGAAGTAAATGAAATGAAGATTACATTAAAAAGTTGCAAAAATTATTTCCCTACACTGCAGAAAATGTCTTTATTTGGCATAATATCTATTCCAAACATAACGCAATTCTGTATGGTTTTATCAACTCAAGGATTTCCCGGCCCCCTCACTACCAGGTTCTGCTGGTGGTTATCTCCATCTTCTCATAGAATACAAATGTGCATAATAGATATAACTCCTTATGAAATAATGTTCTTTTATGGTTTTTTTGTTTGTTTTAATACAGAGCTTGCCAAGAGCTCTGGGGCCTGTTTATTGGCCGAGATATAAAAAGGAGATATACTTCAGAGCCAGAAGAAAGCATGACAGACTGCAGTAATTCAATTGTGCTGTGTTGCCTGAAAGCACAAAATCCTTATTGGCTCTAAATGGCTTTGTTCATTGTCAGCATAAAAGGTAAAGACATTCATATCTTGCCTAAATTTTGACATATCTTCACCATTTTCTATTTTTTTACGTACATTTTAAATATTTAACATTCATCCTGGGCAGTGAATGTCTCGATTTTATAGGGTTCATACTGAATAAAAATAAATAGAAGTGAAATAGAAAGAACAAGGCAGAGATACAATTAGAATTAAGTTCACAATGGCCTAAACAAAAGGCCACAGTAAGGATATCATGTATGTCCAGCCTTTTAAGGCCTTCAGAATCTTCTGTTAGCATCTCCCTACCCATGGAGAGGCCAGCATTCCCTCTAGGTACACTGGTGTTGGCTGTTGTCTTCAAAACTGAAGTCACCACAGTGCTGACTGCTTTGCACCTACCTCATACCTGCATCTATTGACATTCACAGCCAGACTTGCCTTCATCATCCTGCAAAAGGAACCTGCTGAGAAGTATCTTCCTAGCATCATTGTTTCCTCTGGCTTGCATAAAATGCAAGGACAGGAGGGATTATATCCTGTTTCGCCACTTGTCAGAAGATTAGCATGTTTAGGTAGGGTTGAATACCCCTACCCTAGGTGGCTTCCTTAAAATAGATGTTTAGGGGACAACAGATGAAAAAAATGAATACACAGACAAGTTTTTGACGAACTGCAGCAAGAAACTATATTAAAATATTTTTTTAGTTTCAGACAAAGGGTATTAAAAAGTTGATTATTTTCAAAACGCTAGTTGAATGTAACTCACCTGATCCTCTCTGAGGAATCTCTCAACATCTCCATACCCAGGCTCATATTTGTGTTTAATGACAAGTTCACACCACCGATGACGAACCTTTGGGAAGAAAAATAAAATTAGGTAAAAAAAACCCAAACAAAAAAACAAAAAAAACCACCTCAAAACAAAAAACCACAGACACACAAACATACAAGAAACTGTATTCTATCCTTGTGAGTGTTGATAAACCATAAATCTGTAACCAGTTAACCAGTTTGGCTTTTTCGTCGTTGTTGGGTTTGGGTTTTTTGGCAGGTTGGTGTTTTTTCCCCCAGCAGCCTGGCAAGTCAGTCAGCTGGGAAGAGGAGCCAGCGCTCTGTGCACCTCAGCCTGGGCTTTGGAAACCCAGAATGCCCAAAGACAAACTCCTGATTCTACGCTAGTAAACTAACCTAGATCGAGGCACAGACCTGCAGCATCTTCACTGCCACTGTTTCCAGTCCTGACTTTAAGTTAGGCTAGAGATTGTTTCTTTTATATTGTTAAAAGGTGGGGGGTGGCGGGTGGTGGGGACCGGAGATTACCACTGCAGAGGTCTGGAAAAGCCACAAAATATAACCAATAGTTTCCCCTATGTAAGTGTATAATACAAGAGATAAAAAGGCTTAAATGTAATCCTGTACCAACATTAATTCCATGTCAAAAGGATAAGAGTTAGGTATCAACCCACAAAACAGGGAGCTTTCAGTTAAATGAAACAATTTTGCTAATAATAGACTTTAAGCACCTTGTAAAGCATTTAAAATTCATCTGCATTTAAAAAGCCATCGTGCTGTTCTACCAATAGATGTTGACAAAAAGTTATTGACACACTATAACGAGGTCTTCAAGCAAATAACAACTGAAAAAATGTTTTAAGTATGAACATTAATTACATGTGGTTCTTTGTGCCATTGTCTTTACATTTCTGACTTTGTTCTTAGCCGCTCTTGTGGTGTAAGTGTCACCTTTCTCTCCAGCAAGGCTTGCCCGATTGTAGGCAGTGATCAGCCTAACATGTTATATTCCATTAGCAGTTCAGCACTGATACTAGAGGAAAACAGCTAAGTGGAATAACTCCCAATCCTTCTGTTTCAGCCTTTTCTCTTACCATCTTTCAAAAGACAGGGCACCTAATAATAATAATAATAATAATAATCACCTTTCATCTTAAGAGTGAAACTTGAGCAGTTTTAGTATTTTTCAAAACTGAGTCCAAATTGTGCTTATATCATGTAACTGAATATGAACCTGTTTCTCAATGACAGATGTGATAACATTGAGAATGGAAGACAGAAACGGAGGAAGGTGGAAAAGGCATACTTAAGTGTACTGTTACTTTGGAAATAAGGTTTTGAAAATAATTTCCTTTTCATCCTTTTCAGTCCTTGCCAACTTTATATCTCAGGAAAAAATTTCACAGACTTACGTTAGATTATATGTTAATCTTATTAGCACAATTAACAAGCGATAAATGCCCACAGGTCCTGTGTACTTGATATCTCTTTCCAGCTGACCCCTTATACAAAATAGTTTGAAGACAGCTTATGAAAATAAAAAGCTGCAAGGTTTTGGGGCTGGGTGGATTTTGCACTCGCTGCATGTAAGATACTGAACAGCTACAGTGCTATGCATGATAGGGGATAATTGCTGTCTCTTACAGCTTTTTCCTGACAAAATAGCAGCTGTTAGGATTCCTGCTAGTGGCACCAGAGCTGAATTTACAAAAGAAATAGCTTTCCAAGATTCAACTCATTTTGCTGTAGATGCCCATATTCATAATGCAGACCTTCAAAACCCTAAGCAGCTGCTGCTTCTCCCTGGAGACACTAAATGTGTCACCAGTAAATCTTCCCAAGCAATCCAGCTTTGTTACCAGGTGTTTCTCATAGCACCGAGCAGCTCCTTGCTTTGATGAAACTACCCACGCTCAAAACGTAACCATACACCTCTCCTATCTGTGAGTCAACCAAACAGAATATAAACATATTTAAAAGACTGTAGGTACACTTTACTCTGCACATTCTGCCATATATAACAAACAAACAAAAACCAAAACAGAATTTCTTATGTATTCTCATAGCAATGAGGAGAAACATAAGGAGGAAAGAGGGACTGTCGTCCCCTCCTGTGATCACTGCTCCTCTCCGTCTCATGATTCAGCAGTTACAGCACTTAGGAGGTAAGCAGTTAAGTCCAGCTTCTGTGGCTGCTCAAGATCTCAAACTGTGCCTTCTGACAATATTTCAACAGCAGATCATAAAGTATTCTGGGGTGGGGCTGTCTTCATACCTCCTTGTGGAGCTGTTTTTCCCCCTGCAGTTATTAAAATGTTTATTGATCTAAAGGCGGAGTCACAAGACTTTAGGGCCTACATTTCTGAGTATTCTTAATAACAAGTAGGGACCTGGCTTACAGAGCACACAAGCCCCCAAAAAACCTTTCTTGGTGCAACCATCATAGCTGCATGGACAGCAGAACAGAAGTTCTCTCTGTGAAGGCATTCATGCGGTCCTACTTCCTCACATACTAACGTCATGTATGACTGACACTGCACCATGGCCTGATCATCTGAATCCCAGTGGCTCTGGAAACACAGAACTAAGCTGTGCCTGTTCCTTTAACTGTTCCTTCTTCCATAGGGTTTCTGTCCTTAGCAACCAACATCTTTTCAAATAGTTAAAAAGAAAAATATTTATCTGTTGAGTGACGTCTGAAACAGCACACACTTTTCTTTCTCTCTTTTGCCTTTTTCCTTTTCTTTCCCAGGGTGAGTACAAATCCCAGCACATTTCCAGATCTGAAATGCTGGCACTTTGCCACCTGGGGCAGTAGCAGCATGCCTGTTATCCTCAGATTACACACTTGCCTCCTTTCTTCCAAAAGCCCCAAATGTTCCTGGAACAGAGCAGACTGCGGAAGAACCAATGGCTGCTGAAGGGCCCATGAAACCACCAGCTCAGTCGGCCCTGATGGCTTCATGTGACTTGTACAAGACCCCAGAAAACAGAGCACAGAGACCAAGGCTGGCTCCAAGTGCAAGAGAAGCAGGAGTGCCCCGCACAGTGTGGACTGAAATATATCGGTTACACTCGTGCTCTCTGTGCCGTGTAGTGTGTAGACAGCCGTGCAGCCCAAGCTGCAGCTGAAACAGTTTCTCAGACACATGCACTATAAAGAAGCAATTTTTCTATGATATGCCATAGCCCTAGGCTGATTCCACAAACAGAAGAATTTTAGTCACATAAGAGTAGGGTGGAAAAAACAAAAAATCAGTTCCCAGCATCTCATCCAAAGCTTAGAGCGGCGAGAGCAAAATGGGCCCCACAGCTTCACAGCCTAATGAATGAGTAATGTGAACAGGCACTTTTAACAAAACAGTCTCAAAAGGAAATTTTGAAAACTTAAGTAGCTTGTGGTAGGACTGAGCTAACCACACCGCATCCTGTGTATGCTCTTCTTGGCTTTTCTTTTCCTCCTAGGAGCAAATACTCAGTGGCAAAAATAAGAATTCATTAGTCCTCTCACAGTTTTCTCTCTGCATGTTTCTCTGTGCTCTTGTACAGTTCAGAGATGCACACCATATGTCGTTTTGGCTGGTTACACCATAAACAATATAATCTAAACCTGAAAAGTAATTTACAGCAATCCATCCTGTTTTTGCTGGCAGAAAGCACATAGGACTTAGCTGGATCTGAAGCAACACCTTTAACTGCTCACCCACCCACACACACTCTTACTGGTTTGGCAGCCGCAAGGACCCGCAGGCCAAAGTTGGAACGGCAATTTATTTTCTCAGTCTGCGATACCAGGCTGAGAGCTGTCCTCCCAAGCCCATGACTGATGGCTGGCACTCCCAAGAATGGGGAGAAGTGGGGAAGAGGGGTGGTGGAGGCCTGCTGAGACCTCAGGTTCCTTGCAGATGGATCCTCATTGGTTGGAAATTCTTTTTTCCTCCCACCCTGCTTTTGGAGATGGTGCTGGCATCTCCACTACCAGGTTTTTAAGCTCAACGAAGTTTGTCACTCTGAGTTTGGCAAGACACTACTTATATTAGTAGTGCATTTCTGAGGCACAGTTCAGCAGCATGAAGACAGAGACACTCAATGTCCCAGGTACAAAACTTAATTTTCATAAACATTAACCACATTGAGATCTAAGGATTGGCTAGCACACAGATGGAACATCTTGAAAGGATGCTACTGCCAGATAGCAGAGACCCAAATTTTGGAGCAGTAGCTTATACAAATAATTCCAGGGGTCTCATAATGTTTTTTAATTTAATTTTTAAGAAAAATACACAGTATTGCACAATATTATTTGTAATTCAAACTTTGCCTGGATTTTGACAGTTCAGTGAAAGACACAAAGACATCAAAATTTTGCTTAGTCTGTTTTCAGACAATGCAAGCTGCTGCATCGGATTATTTAAGGGAAAAAATACTTATATAAAATACACTAATAATCCAGCTTTAAGACAGTCCCTTTGTTTTAGCAACCTGGGCCAAGACCTTTTGGGAAATGGTGCTTGAAGCTGACAGACTAAATCCATGTAAGGTGCCATATACATGGCTTGACTTTCAAAAGAAAAGCTCTCAGTGACCTGAGAGAAAATATTTTTAAGCTATTTTGAACATCTTAAATTAAAGAGATACTAATTTTTTCTGACCCAGATGATAAATTCCTTTGCCTAATCCATATTATTCTCCCCTGCCCCACACAAACATAGAATCACAGAATCCCAGCATGGGATGTGTTGAAAGGGACTTTAAAGATCATGTAGTATCAACACTCCTGCAATAGGCAGGACACCTTCCACTAGATCAGGTTGCTCAAAGCCCCACCCAGACTGGTCTTGAACACTTCCAGGTATGGAGCATCAACAACTTCTCTGGGCAACCTGAGCCAGTGCCTCACCACTCTCATAGTAAAAAATTTTTTCCTAATATCTAATCTAAATCTACTCCCTTTCAGTTTGAAGCCATTTCCCCTTGTCCTGTCACTACAAGCTCTTGCAAATAGTCTCTCTCCATCTTTCTTATAGGCTCCCTTCAGGTGCTGGAAGGCTGCAATTAGGTCCCCCCAAAGCCTTCTCTACTGCAGGCTGAACAATTCCAATTCTTCAGCCTTTCCTCATGGGAACCACAGAATATCACAGAATCACAGCGGAGTTGGAAGGGACCCATAAGGATAATCGAGTCCAACTCTCAGAGGTGCTCCATCCCTCTAACAACTTGGTGGCCTCCTCTGGACTCACTCTAACAAGTCCATGCACTTCCTGTGCTGGGGACCCCAGAGCTGGATGCAGTGTTCCAGGTGAGGTCTCACCAGAGCAGAGCAGAGGGGCAGAATCCCCTCCGTGGACAATGAGGCAAGCCTAAAACAAAAATCCTGACAGAAAGCTTTATATGCTACAATGCAATGATCTAGCTTGCTCAGTCGTATACATACAAGCAAAAAAATAAATATTTTACTTCTGAGGCCTACCAATAAGATCTAGAAAAGAAGTAATTTAAACCGTGTCTTTATTAAAGGGAGAAGAACAGTTAGACTTTACCAAGCCTTTGGTCTGCAGAATGGGAGACTAGCTTCAGGGAAAATGAGTACATTTTGCTAATAGCTGGATCCAATTTGAAAGGCGCCATGAGACAACAAATCTAAATCACTGAACAAAAGCAACATACTTACAGATCTTAGAAAATGGGGTAATTTGAAATAGAGTAAGAGCTATTGTCCAACAAAATGGAACCTTTATTAAAGGTATATGGCATATGTGATCTTTTTTAAACACAGGTTCAGACTCTATTGAAAAAATTATTTGAACGACTTGACTCTTAAATGTTAAAGAAAGAGTCTCAGAGGTCAGACTCCAGTATAAATCATAGAGGAAAACAATACAGTGAATTTTTTTCAAATAACCAAGCTATAGCTAACTACTACAGATTCGTTTTAATTAACAACAAGGAAACATTCCAGAGCACCGGAATGCTGCCCTGTTCCATCTGAAAGCATTTATATTCAGTCTCTTCCTATCTACACATAAATTGGATTAAAATATTAGGTCATTTGCCTACATAATTAAGGAACAAATGTTACAGGACAACATTCGAACTGAAAAACAGGTTTAACAATTGTTTAATATGGAAGAATTACAGTTTAAGAACTGCCAGTTTTACAGTGCATTTAATGACTTTCCCCCCCTCTATCTTAGCTGACATAGTTACTCTTTAATACACCAGTGACTTTTCATTGTATACAGTCTGAATTTCAAACAGGCACTCCTATCTTTTATGCCACAGTATACACATACTTTAGAATGTGAATTTGATTTCATTGAAACTTGCCCAAGTGAGGGATGCTGAAGCATAAGGAGCAATGAAACAGCTAGGTGTGTTACAACCGTGTTGCCAGAGTATCGGTTTGGCAATCTGAAAAAGTGTACTCAATAGCAAAAAACCTACTGGATGCAAACAGAATGGATTCATCATTCTTACAAGGATTCTGTAATTATGATTATTGTGTATGCCAAGGATTTGTCACGAGACTGAAAGGATCTGTCAACCATCTTAAATTAGCTGTATTTTAGACCAAAAATTCCTGGACTTTTCATAGCCTAAGTTTTCTCTCAGGTCTTGTAGCGCTTGCTCTGACAGTACTGCCACAGAAACCAAGGGCCGGGTACAGCACCACAGCAGCAGAGATCTTTAATGGCAACCTTTCTTCCTGAGAACCTCATAGCATCAAGGTTCAGTTAATGCTGTTTCTCACACAGTCCAATGCTCTGTCTCAGTATTAAACCCTTAATTTTCCAGAGCTATGGTGAAAATGATGATAACACTTCAAATTTTAAAGATGGCTTTTGGTAGCCTTACTCATGCTGTATTTTATTTTGAGTACTGGAATGAACTGCTGTTCAGTAGCTGGACCTGAGGCAGATTGAGTTCACTACGCTCCATCATGCTCTGCATTGGACATCACTGATTGTGTTGGCAGCCCCATGTTGTACAGGCAGATCGTACAGGCCATTTCTGCCACCCTGGACAACCTCCTTTCCCCCTGTGCATCACTGCATGAGTATCTTAGCCCACTGACAACCTAGCAAAATGAAGCATGGTCATTCAGGAAACCCTCAGGCAGTAATGGGCTGGCAACTCAAAATTTTGTCAGGAGCTAATTGTCATTTTGAGAAGGACTAAGTAGAGGTTCTAAAATAATTTAAAATGTGGAGTATGAACTGGTCACTAGAAAGTAATTTAAACGCTACTTTTAGCAGAATACCAGACTTTAGATTTTGGTAATATTGGTAGCAATATTCTACTTCCTTAACTAATTTTACTCCTTCTGATTTGCATTTCTGCATAGAGCAAGCAATTGCACACTGTGAGGGGTGCTGGCAGCAGGGGAGAAGGATATGCAAGCCCCATCCCTCCTTCCTCCACTCAACAGCACTGATGAAGAGCTATGGGTGGAGCTCATGCAGCCACTGCCTCTGTTTAGTAAGAGAAGAGAAAGGTGGTGTACAATCAAGCTTTTGAAAGGCAAATTTTGTTGCTTGGTCAGCATCAGACCGTGGGACAGCTGGCAGCATTTGAGCCTCTACCTGTGCAAGTGTGCCCATGGGTCAGGCAGCATGCTCCCACAGCTGTGCAAGCCTCAGGTAGCAATAGGTGCCTGCCTGAACCTTCTCACATTTATAAATGTGATTTAGGGGCATGTATTTCCTTCCTGTCCTTTCTCCTCCCCTCCAACCACATGCTTCTGTTTTAGCATTCACCAGTTTTACATAATGCAATTGAACCTTACTGTTAAAAAGTTTATATAGTACACAGCCTTGCTTAAGAGCAACCTAATCAGCTTGCACAGGCTGTAAGCATGACTCCACTTCCACCTGCAAATAAAACATGTACCTTACCCACAGCCAGCACAGAGGTTCTTTTCTACATAAGCATCAGAAGCTGGGAATCACAAAACATGATGCTTCAGAAAGCCCAAGCAGAGCAGGGCATCCTTGCTGCTCTCCGTGATCAGAAAGGCGTAACAACCAAAGGACAGCACTTCAGGACAGGATTCACTGCTGGCAGGGAAGCAAACGCTAAGGACTTGTTTGGAGAAGACAAATGCCCTTTTTTTCTCCACCTCAGGCTCACAAGTAGAGAGCTCCCAATTACAGACCACTCTTCTCCCTATGTGGGCCCCTCTGTGACCAATGACAGCTGTATTGGTAGAAGAAAATTTTCCAAAAGAAGTCAGAAAAGGCAAGAGACTAAGAAGCCATGTCTAATCCCTTTTCAAAGGTGGCACTGGCCGTGTCTCTCCTCTGATGTCAAAGCTGTCACTGTGAATAAGTGGCTTGGTTGGGATGCCTAATTCTGTAATCTCAATGCTCTTCAGCCTGCTCCTCCTTACCCTGTCTAACAAGAAAGGGATACAAAAAAGGATCCGGCCTCCAGCTTTACTGCAGACCAGCAAAGTGATGATAGGGCAATGACCCAGAGAACAGTTAGATGAGAAAAGGGCCACCAGCACCAAGGTAGTGAGACAGCTTCAACAGTGCTGTCTGGGAGACCACATTCCCATGGTGTCCGAAGGCTTTTCTCCCCACACACATTTGTGCTGCCACTGTCTCCGCGCTGGGGAGAGCAGCTCCTATATTGTAGTGCATGTAAGGTAAGGAAGTGTTTAACACAGCATGTGAAATCACTTGATTTGAAAAACAAACCTTTTAAAAAATAAGCCTTAATTAAAAACATAAATACACTACTTATACTCGAACGAAATGCTTCCCCTTTTCCCTGCATTTTCAGTATCACCTACTCAGCATGCTGGAGCACCAGTGCCATTCACAATTTGCAGCAAGATGAAGATGGCAGAGAAGATGTCACAATCTGCCTGTTCAACAATTTCACTGGAGATGTGAAGCTTTGCTTTACTTTGCTGTGGTGCTGCCAGCTCTCAGGAGCGGGGCTGTGTTCTGGCTGCTGACAGAAGCAATGCTTGTGCCATCTCACCTGCTCTCCATTCTCACTTCTTCCTTCTCCAGCAAGGTGCTCTGGACAGGATGGTTGCATGTGTGAAGACACAGGCTGAGGCTGAGTAAGGACAGGGTGCTAGGGGGCCAGGAGATCCTGCACCTCAGAGGGAGGGGAAGGAACACCATGTCCCAGCCTTAGGTACAACCAACATCACAGAAGTACTGACAAGCCTCACACTTTCAGGAAGTTAAGCCTGGCTTCAACATGTGTATACATCCCAACTACACTTCAGCCAAAATGGATCAACATAACTGCCGGCCATTTCATACACAGCCTCATCCACATTCCATCTGTGTGTGGTAATGTAGATAACATTCATCCACCTCTGAAAACACCTGAAACAATATTTACATCTGATACACCTATCTACAATAATGACTACATTATGATAGAACCATAGAAAGGGTTGCATTGGAAGAGACCTTAAAGACCATCTAGTTTCAACCTTCCCACCACTGGCAGGGACACCTTTCACTAGACCAGGTTGCTCAGAGCTCCATCCAACCTGGCCTTAAAACACCATCAGGGATAAGGCATCTACAACTTCTCTGAGCAACCTGTGGCAGTGCCTCACCACCCTCACAGTAAAGAATTTCTTCCTAATAGCTAATCTAAACCCACCCACTTCCAGTTCGAAGCTGTTATCCCTTGTTCTATCCCAACAGTATCTTTGGAATCAGAAAAAATTATTTTTTACATCAACATAGCAAGTGATTCAAATACTTCCCATTACCACTGTCTCTTCTGGCTGTCTCTAGATAGAGTCTGCTTACAATTTTTACCCATACAGTGTCTGCACATGTGTTTCAACACAGGTTATTTATATATGCACATAAAAGCATGCTGGGCTTATAAACCCAAATGTTACAGTGGGAAAAACTATAACATATATATCATAAACATATACATCTGATGCAGAAATTCAACTCTGACGAGTCTGAGATTAAGCACACCAACCATCTGTTACCAATTATTATTAAATTATATCTCCTGTTCAGCAAAAGGAAAGGCTGCTCTAAGTATCAAGGCAACAGTAAGCTATCCCCTTTGCTTATGCCCCTTTCTCCATCCCTCTATTTCTATGTCATCCCTCTTGTAACTAGAGGCAAAAGAAGTGTCTTCCTTTTATCCTCTGTCTCCCACAGTGACTGTGGTCAAAACATTCGTTATTTCCAGGCAAGATTACTGTCACAGACAGAATCTGGAACTCTGTATGAAAATAAGACTCAAATCCAAAGAATGAACAATGTGGCTGCCTGTTTTTTCCACAGCTTAGGTCATAGTTAGCCTACTCAGCCCATGCTCACATCCTTCCAATTTCACATTGTCTAAAACCTGGCTTCCAACTTTCAAAATAATTAAACACAAGATTTTGACTCCAAAGGCAAAAACCTCTCACATCACTCTCACGCTCACTCTTCCTTCTTCAATGCCCAGCAAAAATTCTTAGGTGAAAAATACACTGATTTTATAAACTCAGAAGAAATATGCTCATTCCTGCTATGAGAACATCTAGATTTTTCTCCATGTTTCACATTTTTAAGTCATCTTCTTTTCCTCTTTTATTCCCTGCTGCCAGAATACAGTGACGGTTGTTGCTTAGGACAATGCTTATACCATGTGCAACACAACAAAATTCCTCTCCAGGACACTGCAACTCCAAGCAGCACAGAGTTGAAAGTAGGACAGCAGACTTTACCCACTCAGTGGTGGAACCATATCTGTGTGGCTAAGGTAATGACAACAGAACCAGCAGTTTTGAATTGTCCTGCTTCTTGAACTATTTAGACCTCACAGGGCATAGTAGGTTTTTTCCAATTCTGTGGTCCTGTTCAGGCATACGCTGTATCTGCAGTCAGCCTTTCAACAGGAATGAGAAGTATTAGATGAGCTATTTGAATGAAGTCTCAAAATAAGTTTATTTTAAATAAAAAATATTTTCAGGGTTTTTTTTCAGAATTAAAAACCAAAACCAACCAATCAAAAAACCCCAAAAGAACGAACCTCAGAAAAACATCCCTACTGCAGATAGCTAGGGGATTTTGTTTGTATTTTAAAAACTACACCCTCCTTAACATCATGGCCACTATGCTAGTGCTACCATATGTATGCAGAGTAACCTTTTAAATTTCATGACAAAGCCAGGCGGTTTGTATTACAGTGCTGGGTTTGTATTGCCCTACACAGAAATACTGTGTAAAATTTTTATATAAAGCAATTGCATCCAATTCAGAACACCTCTGTGACTGAGTTCAGAAGCCCAGAGGACTCCACTACTTCATTCTCCTTGCTGGACAAAGGACATAAAATAATCTCAAATCCCTTCCTCCATGGATTCTTTGGATAAGCAGTAAAAAAATGCCAAAGCAACCAATTACATACTTGGTTCCCTCTTACCACCAGCTCCCCCGCTTTCCAAATCTTGCTAAGTTGCTGGGCTGCCAGGTAAAGAGGAAAAAAAGTCCAAAACCAGTTAGAAAAATAAGGGGCAATAAGTGAACAGCACCAGTAATGGCAGCAGCCAGGGCACAAAAACGTCTGCTAATGCCACCCAGCAGCCAGTGAGATCACTTGGAACAAACGTGTTGCTGTTGGCTCCTGGAGGGGTGTGCAACCAGGAGTGCTGACTGGTGCAAAACAATTTCCAGTGCTCCATAAATCTTGTGCTCTGATCGTGCCCTTCAGCTAATGCTGATGGAGGGATTTTCTGTTCTTCTCAAGTGCCTGGAAAAGCCCCCCTACTTTGTGTGTAGAAACAAAATAAACCCAAATTATAGCTACTTGAGATTATCCTTCAGCCAGTCTTAAAAATTCATCCCAACACATGCACTCAATCACGACAGGCACGAGTCTCATGGGACAACTCCCACTGCTGTTACTGGAAGTGTTTTTCCCTCATCTTGTTCCGATTTTCTTAGCCTCACACTGAATTTTGGACCTCATCTTTGGGAAGCAAGTGCCACATTCCTAGAAGCTACCCTTTTCAAAGCTCCTTTCATTGGGAAGAAGATCCAACTCTTGCAAATGCATGCTTTTGAAAAACCATCTTAACCAATATCAATACCAACATCATCTCTACCAAAGAGCCCGCAAATTGCATTTAGATGCAACATGAACAACAACATGAAACAGGGTGAAGACTCAAAACTTGTAAGATCACAGAGGACCTTTTGATGTGGCTGCTGCTTCAGTCAATACATTTATCAGCGATGAGGATAGTCTACAATTTACCCTGGAATTAGCCCTTTTACTAGTGAAAATGGGAAAGATTTCTATGACAGAGATATATTCCTTGCTAGGATTTGCATGAGGAAGTATGAGGAGAAGAGCAGGGGAAAAAAAATAATATTTTGTGAGGATGTGTTTGAAAAGCATCAGACTGATAACAGTACAGAGATTCCACTTTGTGAAAACACACATTTCTTCTTTCTTTTCCATTTAATGAAGGTACTACCTCAGTAATGGTTGGGTATACAAACCTCAAATATGATTTATTCTAGAAAGAAACGTGGCATGCAGGCTGACTCATCTACACAGCCTTTTCTAGGTTCCTTATTCTTAAATACTGGCTGTGCTAATTGTAATTCAATTGTGAATAAAAAATTATTCAAAGCAACCTTAACTATGTCTAGTGGCACAATAATGCTCTGAGTAAAACATACAGAGAGGAAAAGGCAGGTGAAATTTATTTTGCACTCCTGGTAAATTTTCAGAGCAGATTTTGTAAGTCCTGCAAAACATACTGTCTTATACAAAATAAGGCATCTCCTCCTGACTTGGGTCAAAACTGAATAAGAAACTGTATGTTTAAATATTAAATAAGTATAGAAACTATTTTTACTTTTGGAGAAAAAAACCCCAAATTACTGTACTCACAAGAAAGTAATGCCCTGTAATATGGTCATCAGCTCAAGCTGTCACCCTTTTTGTCTACTTAATCGGTGTTTCATACCAACAATGACATCAATTAAGGAAAAAGACCATGGTTCTCCCTCTTTGGTTGCAGCATCACTACCTGAAACATGCCAATCTGTTGCTACACAGTCCAGTCCAGAAGGACTGGCAAGCCTGTGGAGGTATTTACAACACATTACTAATTTTATTCAAAAGCTGGAGACTGCTTCTGAGGCCATGCCCCAAGGGAGGACTGATCCAGTGGCTGTACTGGAAGGAAAGCTCACCAAGTGCCTTCTGCAGGTGTGAACTGACCTTTCTCAAGCCGTTCCCCTTTCCCACCCAGTTTTACAGTGTAGTAAACAGAGCTCTGTTCCATAAGGGTGCCTTCAAACAATGCCCATCCACAACCAGCAGGACAGCTGAATTACGCAGCCCGAGAATGTGCTCAGCTCAACGCAGTCACCATCAGACGGGAAGTGACAAGGATTCATTTGTACTTCCACGTCTGCCAGCTTTTCACAGGCTAGGAAAGATCAATGAATCAAAGTTATTTTGTCCTAACACAATTCTCACCACTTCTACGACGCCAAGCACCTTATATGGTTTATATTAGCGTGACTGCATTTCTGCCAGTGAAATAAGATGCCACCACTTTATAGCGTTGGTCTCACAGGCAGGCCTCATGCACAATGAAGTACTTGTGTGAGAACAGCTTTATGCCACCCACATGACTGATGATATTATGATCTTAACTCATTTTACTTACATTTACTGCAGAAACAGTTCTAATTTCTCTTCTCTCCCCCAAATATATCACATTATGATCCTGAATACAGGAAAAGCACTATGTAAGTGAAGAGCATTTCAGTCAACTTGCTGAGACAAGGAAAACCAACAAAGCAACTTGCCATATGCTGTGCAGGCAAGATATTTTATTAAAAAAGTGATAGCTACAGTAGGAAAGAAAGGAAAGCTAACTCTACAGTGAAAAATCTGGGGAAATACAGCATAAATCTTTCTGCTTCATCCCCTTTCTGTATTTTTTATCACCACATTTTAGATAATTCAGTGACAAGTAAAACACACTTGCAGAAATATTGTCAAGTCTCAAATAGGACTGAAAGTGTCACACTCACTGTCTTTCTCCTATGGCTATGTGATCTTCTCCCTGTCACCTTATTCAATATTCTTCAGGCTATTCGGCCATCCTGTGACCTTGTGTGCCCATATGTTACAGGCCCTTCTCTGACCAAATGAAGAACAGAAATAATGGAAATAATGAGAGGACTCTTCTAGCTGAGACATTCAGTGAGTGTTAACTCAGATCTTACAGTGTTGTCTTTTGTAGCTAACTCACTCCATTTTATTTAAATCAGAGTTCTCAATAGCCTGTTCAAATGAGGTAAGCTTGCACTGCCATATCAGAAGATGTCTCGTCAAGATTAGGCAGATGTAAAGAAATACTAGCCACTCAAAATTTTCTATGTAGACCAACTCTCGCATTCTGCCAAATGCTAGATATTGAATAAACAAAATAGTTGCATAGAACAGCCACTTTGGAAAGAAACAAAACGAAAAACAACCCCAGACTCACTTTAAATTCTCTTATTCTACTGTGCTGTCTGATGGCAACTGCAGCTGCTACTTTATAACATATCCCATTTCTCCTCAGCCAGCTCAGCTTCCAGCTGGACTTTGTCATTTTCAAAATGCAGCCAGCTTCTACGATGCTTGCCTTGGATACAGAATGTGGTACATCATGGAGATGTAGCCTGTCTATGAATTATTTTGTTACATAGTAGGAAGCAGCACAACAAGAAAGTGGGGAATAGGAAAACCGAGGACACAATAATTCTTCCATGTAATTGCCTCCCATTTGTCTGACGCTGCTTGTCTAAGCCACAGTGGGCTCAAGGCACAGAGAGAAGATGGAAAAATGGCTTTAAACTTTGAAACCTTCATTGCTTTCAAAACATTGTTCAAAGATCTCCTAGATATGCTCAATTCAAATAGCTCAGATCAATGAATTTAATCTTTTGAAAACAAATTTGTAGTTTTGTGTCTTCTCAGATGTTTCAAGGTTTGAAGGGTAAATGGAAAATGAAATCATGATCTGTTATAGAAGTGGACTGCAAAAAACAGGAGGGAGTCACAAATTCTGCAATTTAGCAGATGCCCTACAAGCCTCTCTTGGCATCCAAAACTAGTCTGAAATGGGATTAAGCTGTCAGCACTTCTGGCTCTTGCAGCTCAAAGGTTATGCAATATGAATCAAAAATATGTTACTTAACCTATGATTTTTTGTTTGTTTGTTAGCAGAAATATTTAAATCAATGTCTGTCTTAGAAAAGATGCAGACACTGAGCCTACATACCTGCAGTGAGACCTAATTTGAGAGAGGACTCACCAACACTGAGTTGCTGAGGAGATCCCTTGAAGAGAGAGATCAACCTTTACATTCCAAGCAAAGGCTGACTCTCACCACTCTCCTCTCCTGACTGCTAAAAAGGCATCGAAACAAGGCAGATGACCTGCTGCAAACCCTCTTCTCCTTTCTGAAGCAAGATGTGCCCCTCCGTTGTTAGGTCTGGACGTGCCTGTGGTAACAAGTGGTCAGGAGTACCAAACAGTGCTGTTGGCAGCTTCACTGGCTGGGGACAGACTCGCACGTTTCTCTAGGCAGATACCACCAGGTGTGCAACGCTTTACTACAAGTGTGGTCAAGTTTAGAGTCCAAATAAAGATGCTTCAGCGATACAGACAGAAAAGCTTTAAGAAATAGGAACCAGGACTTCCTACGCTGTACTTGTGCAGGACAGAAGGGCCCCTGGTAATAATCTTCCAATTCCCAAGTGTGCAGACAAAATTTTATCTACAAATTTTAAGACCAAACTTGGTTTAAAATACAAAAAAATACACTCCTTTGTGTACCCCTCTCACATACTATTGGCCATATCATTGCTAATCCCTGCAGGAAGATTAATGTGAATTTAAACATTACTTTTAAAAAATAAGAAAACAACTTGATTTCTTAACTTTCTGCTGCTGGATGGAACACAGCTGACAACCTCACCTCCAAAAATCCTCTGACATTGACAGTTTTCTTCTTTTTATTGGCCCGCCTGCAAGTTTTTTATGCTTTTATTTTTAATCATCTATTTCTGATGTTTAGTTACTGAGAACATTTGAACTCCAGTAACACAACAGGATCACTGTAGGTGATTTGTGTCTTCACAAATTCAATCTTGACAAGAACAGGCTTGGCCTGGAGTTCTTTGTCCCAGGGTCATGACACCAAAAATCCCCTGTGCACATACATGAGAATGAGGCACAAATTGTCCTCCTCAGGTATGTGAGGCCATGGTAGCTAGTTCCCTTTAAAGGACTGTAGGTGTCTGGTGTCTGATGACTAGTAAAATGCTAACGGTAATGTTATCTTAGTTGTACTTCTAAGTAAGTCGTCTGCTAAGCCCTTGGTTTCACCTTGTAAAATAAAACTGAGAATATGTTCATCTCTCATAGAAGTCATAATTTTGTGGGTTTTGGGGTTTTTTTAAAGAAAAAATTCTGACAGATCATTTGTGTGCTTTTACATAACACTGCAAGGAAAAAAGAAAGCATGTAAGTGAACAGAAAGGAAAAATCTGAGAAACTGAAGCTTGTGGCGGGGTGCTTACAATCCACAGGCATGAAGCAGCAACAACAACACAGCCATTGCTTTGATCTATCTCCCTATTAATTCCTCTTCCCATAATAGAACCACTGACATTTCACTGGAATTCAAAAGTGATTAAAATATATTCTAATACCTATAAATAGAAATGTTGGTTCAAGTACTAATTAAAAACAAATCTGGCATTTGGAAAACTGTATCAACAAAAAGTAAAAAGTTGCAGTAAACAGCAGCAATCAAAATGTTGTCCTTTTTTTTTTTTCCCTGAGAAAAAACTAGACCTATCAATCGTCATGCTAAGGTTTGGATTTCCAAGTCTTCACAAGCACCCACAAAGCAACTTCTGCGTAAGAGTAACGACACAGATTTTGCTCCCTCCTTCAATTCTAATTGTTGCCATAAAATTCCAACTATAATAGGGCAAGTCAGGCACACTGACTTTCTGCAACCTTCTGCAAGGTAATTTTTTAATAAACAGGAGTCAAGTGTTCAGTTTAGCATATTCCCTAATGGCACATTAGTTTGGCCTTATGCTACTTCATAACTAACCCTTGTTTTTTATACGTATATATATGTGTGTGTATATATATATATATTTTTTTTTTTTTCTCTCTACACATCCTTTATTTTCATCACTGATTCCACCTTCTTGCCTCCCCTCCTGAAGACTATGTTCTTGAAGCAAAGGCTCATTGCACGGGTGCTTTCAGCCACAGCTTCTGCTGCCTTAATTGTCAGAACTCTCCCAGCTTGAGGAAACCATGGGACTTAAAACAGTCAGCTCTGTACGTGGCCATAAAAATTTACCGGTTTGCCTCACAAAGATATAAAGCACTATGGAGCAGGGATGCTACCCTTTACAACATCATGTAAAGCAGTGTTTTTCCTCAGGGGCTATTAATGTCACTGGCACTTACTAGAAGCACTGTAAAGAACTGACTTCCCATTAAACTCATGCCCAAAACCAGAACATGCCATAGTCTCTCTGGAAAGCTGACTTTTCTAAACCCCGAGTGAGGCCGGAGCACGCAAAGAGGAACAATGAGCTCACAATGGGGAAGAATAATTTTAGACTATAACAGACACAATCACTCTTAGAGACAATATCCCAACAAAAACAAACCGGGCTTTGCTACACAGTCAGCATGACAGTGAAAAATTTAACGCTTGAGCAAATGTGCCACGTGAGGTACACATACAATACTTTGGACATCTGGGCTGCATTGTACTCTGCTGCCATGGTATGCAAACACACCTGGACCTACACAAAACACACAGAAATACTGAGTCATTAAGGCACATGAAGACCCAACAATACTGGAGTTAAGATTATCCAATTTTAGATTCAGACATGGAAAAGAAGAACTGGAGTGAGCCTGGCTCCTAGCGGAACACTATCATTCCTAGCGAACAACACAGTGGTGTATGTTAGGGAGATTTTTTTTAAGTGACTTACCTCAGCATCTTGCTCCTGAAGCTGGTATGTTCTCTCCAAGCACTGCAGTATTCCAGGACACAATGTCTTCTCCTCCAAAAGGGATTCCAGAAGTAAGACCAGCTGGTCAGGGTGAAGCTAAGAGAAAAATGCATACCATGTGTAAATGAAGATCCCTACTGACTTAGCAATTAAATGGAAACAAACCAAAGAGGACAAAATTGTGATAACCCATTACGTACTTCCAGCATGCACTTGAAATACAACTTGGACCTCTACCTGGTTTCTGAAAAACCTCAGGATATATATGTCTGTGTTCTGAAAGACTCTGCTGGGGCACAATTAAGACTCATTTTCCATGGTTTTCATTACTATGGTTAGGTCAGATCTAAATATGCTTATCTTATTGAAACATAATCATAGCTTAATAAGTAATATTTTTATGGAATGTGTAAAATAGGTAATTCCATTTTGTTTGGGCTTGGAAGAAATAAAAAGAGAGAATAATTTACAGTGCATAATTTCAGGAATCAACTAGGCATATGAATGTATAATTTTTTAGAGTGGGATTTTTATCTGATATACAAGCATTTGCATGATACATTTACAGTGAACAAAGAAACACAACACACATAAGTGACCCACAAAACAAGAGTTGTAACAACACATTTTGAACCATATTTTAGTACAGTGAGTCACAAACCATCCATCCCTACACGTGATGCATGACTGTTGTCTTTGTGGCACACACAGCATAATACACACAGCATAACATCTATCCATGGATGTATACTGAGTAGTTAGTTGCCCGACTCCAGAACCTATCATTTTCAACTGGAACCTAATGTAGCCTAAAAAAAAAAAAAAAAAGGCAGAAGAAGTCTGTTGTAGCAAGTGCTTGAGTGCTCTGTTTAATAGGCCTATTGGACGAACAAATAAATAATTCAAACAGAGCTCAGAGAGAAATTGCACCAGCTGCCAGCAAACAACTATTGGAAATTCAGGCTCCAAGGTGATCAGTCAGAAGTTTGTTATATGCCCCAAAACCTTGACCCCTATTCATCATTGCAGGATACCAAGAGAGATAGGGGGAAGGGAGGAAGAACGTCAGTAAAGCTTTTGCACGTAAAAAGAAACCAACTCTGCTCACTTGTAATGTTCTTGAGACAGATTAATGAAAAAAGAAATCCTGTTATTTCGACTCTACTTCCAGCTTTCACCACATTTTGCGATTTTCTGTTTCCACCTCGCGGCCTGCCCATGTCCCCTTTGCTACGTCAATGTACTAAGCAGGGATGAAATAAAGTCAGTTACAGGAAACGCCTCTTCCAACAACACATCCCACAGCCAAGGCTGGCTATGTGGACTGAACAAGTCTGGATTCCTGATCTCTGACAGCTAGTCCATGAAGATTTCAAGGATCTTCTGATAAGCCTTAACCTGTAGAATATCTACATTAACAACTAACTTCGCAACACAACATTTTCTTCCCTTTTAGACTGATGTATTAGTACCTAAATCAAAATAAAGAGGAAAAGAGATCTCTAGGATGTTAATGCTTTGGTTTCTTTGCATTTTGATTTCCTTCCGTTTTTTTATTAGTAAAGTTAGTTGTATTCTTGAAGACTGAAAATACCTCACTTCTTACTAGCTCTTACTGGAACATTTTGTAAGTGATACCAAAGCCTGCCAACAAAATGGAGTCATTAAAAGTGGTCAGATATTTAAAAATATTGAATATTTCATTTCAGGACAACTACTAAAATGGCAGCTTAAATGTTTGTTACATAGTCCAACAGCAGCTGCCTGGGGTTTGGTGAGACAAGCTAAAAGATAAAACAGGGAAAGCTTCTGGGAAGTGGCTCTGCTTGGAAACAGAATTAATTCTGAACACTAATAAAATATGAAGTGCTGCAGAACACCACACACAGAAAGGTAACTTCTGATTTAGAAAGTTTTCCCTGGTAACTACAAAGACAGCAGAACAATCCGTAATTTGTAAAAACTATAGAACAGCTGCTTGAATATGTAGGTACAGAACAGCTGAGACTTGTTATTTTATAATGTATCTCCAGTATAATTGTTATACAGATTCACCCACAGAAAGCTATTGTTTAAGGTAGCATTACAGAATCTCATTGAAGCCAACAAAAGAGCAGCAGCCATGCCCCTAATTCACATCTGCCTAGTGCTGCATCATGCCTGAAGCTTTTTCAAAATTACAGGTTAAACTCTTACCAATTTAGATTTGAGACTGAGGAGTAAAACAAACCAACAAACACACGAAACCCCCAAAAAACAAACAAATAAACAAC